>CAWUFW010002424.1:1920000-2225752 GCA_963921515.1 Calotriton arnoldi | reverse complement strand
GAGTATGGCACCACGACTGACCGACGATGTGGGCACAGGCTGAGCGGCCAAAACAAGTGGGACCTGTGGCACGAGGGGATATGAGACAGTAGTAGGTGTCAGCACTGCACCCTATGTACAGCACTGTACTGGATCACACCTCCCGAAACATTGACAGGTGTCCACATTGACAGCCCCATGCCAAGACGGCTGTGTGATTGCAGTCACACGTCACAGGTGAGAGGTTACATTGCACGTGCCAGGTGGCAGACGTACACAGTGGGAGCTGGCATGTGTGTGCATGTGTCTCCTGTTCAGGATCCACCACATGGGCGCTGACTCTGTACTGACCATTGGACACAGCATGTTCCGTGGAAGGCTTGTGTGTGTGGGATGGTGGCACTGGATGTGCCTCCGTTGGGTGGGGGCCATGCACAGGGCGGGTACGCCGATGATTGCGCATTGTTGGTCACGGTGGGTGCACCAACTGAAGATGTGTTGCCCTGTGTTCAATTCCTATGTCCGCATGATGATGGACTGTAGATGTGGGCAGACTACACATTGGTCGATGTGCTGTCTATATGCATGTGCCTTCACACCAGGCACAGCTGCCCCTGCACATGTGACCCCTGCTGGACTCGCTGCTGGGTCTGTGGAGCTGATGCACCTTCTGCGCGAGAGGCGGACAGCTCTCCTCACTTCCCTCATTGCGCATGTCATGACTTTGCCGCAGGTGACATGGATCATGGAGGGCCCACATGTACGCGTGGGTAGGCTACACATGATTGTACATTGGTCGCCACCCCCAGTCAGTGTTTCGAATGGGAAGGTTGTCGTGCTGGTGGTATGTTCGATGTGGCGGATGGGCGGGCCTAGGTGCGGGCTTACATTCCGGACATGGGGGTAGTTGGATTGGCGACTAGTTGCAGTACACACGGGACACGTCTCTTCCTTTCCACATCTGGGTCATCCCTTGTACTAACTGACAGTGATACAGTCATCTTCGCCCCAGCCCTCATGTCCTCCCTCGCTCCCCCAATATGCATGCTCACCTGCGAGGCTAGCGCTTGCACAGGCAGCCCCAAGCTCGCACCAGAGAGGGCAAGGAGTGTATGTGTGGGTCCAGTTGCACGAGTGGGCTGTCTCAGGGTATGATGTGTCGCGGGACGCCGTCCACCTGCGTGGTGCCCCAAATGGAGACCCGGCCTGCATGGACTATGCATCACAGTCTTCGCCTTCCGGATCCGCCACCTGCGACACCCAGTGGCTGTGGCTGCCCTTGCGGCCATGGCCACGTCCGTCTGTGGCTGATGGCCCACACATTCACTCTTGGCCTCTCTGGGGAGGGCTCGGGGTGATGGCGCACGCGCTTGCACTTAGTCGCAATGGCATGTGGCGTGGTTGGTATGATGGGCAATGGATGGGATGGTGCGAGCCACCTCCCGTGACGTCAGTGCTGCTCGTGCTGTGGTGCGTCCCCTACACTTCCATCTGACTTGTGCCATGCTAGACGTTGAGGTTCTATTGCCTGCGTGATATGACCAGGAGGAGCGCGAGGAGACCTCTCACACACCATGCTCCACTGCCATCCCGTGCCCTGTATCGCCTGTGCGGATTGACTATGTTGGGGTTACACCTGGTCGACTGGGGCTGTGTGTGCCTTGTCAGGGGCATGGCGGGCGCACAACAGGATCCAGCTTGTCCACAGAGGGTGGGCTGAGGTGCGCCTGGTACCGCTTTGTACGTGTGCCCGGCTGCTGTGCACACACGTGTTCACTCCCCCGACAGGTGTCCTCTCACAATGCCCAGGGAAGCGGTGGTGTACTGTTCATGACCCCTCCCAACACGGCGTGCTCCAACTTGGCATGTGCGCATCTACCCGTCGCACCCACCCACCTGAGCACTGCGTCCATACGACTTCACACGACACGTGTGTCTTCCACAGTAGTGCTACTCATTTGCGTTGACATCCAATACCAGTGGACTACATGGTCATGTCACGACTGCCGTGTACTTCACATACTCTCATCCTCTCTCATTCGTACTTGTGAAATGAGTCAGCGGAGACAGTTTTGGTTTCAATCATTATATTGAGTCTTCTGTCCTCTGTGATGCAGTATAGTGGACACTACTGGCAGCGGGATACATGTTGAGGATATACTGAGCATGATTGCAAATGGGATAGGGTGTGGGGTTACATGTGATTGGCTGTTGCATGTGGGATGTGGGCTTCAGAGTGACATCTGCTTGGCCAAGGCTGTGCTAATGTACATTTACGTATAGCTGCGGAGACTGCGGACTTTGACACAGACGGTATACATGTAGCCTACCAGACCGCTTGGCATCATGGGCACAGTCCATCTCAGTTCCATGTGACAGGTTTGCTGCGGTTGTTCCTCATGCACGCGTGCATGTGAGATGACATCAGGGCATGTGCTTGCGTGCATGCAGCGGCGTGCCACTTGTTGTTGCACTGTGGTGGTTACTGGACATGTCACAGTCACTGGGAGTCGTGTTGTTGTTGTATGCACTTGTCGTCCATGCAAAGGTCCTGGTATGGGATTCCCGGGCGGGGGTGGGAGGGGTGCAGCACCCACAGACTCCAGGCGACCTATTCATGTCCACTGAGCGGTGTGTGTGTCCATGGGCGCTGGATCCATGTCATGTCCTGGTTGTTCGTGCAGTTCCGTCCATGTGGGTGCGATACACAGAGCCCATGCCACTGCCTCCCACGATGCATGCGGTGTTCCTGGATGTGATGGGGAACAGTGTGCATGTCCCGGTCATATCCGATGTCATGGCGATGTCGTTGATGGTGTGGTTACAGTTGCCGGTCGTTTGGTATGGCTGTTGTGGTGGTGACTGGCCAGTCCGTGCGGAAGCTAAGCATGGGTGCGGGGTTGGACATCATAGGTCACTCGGGAACCTGAGTTGTGGTCCGACGTATTTACAGGTTGTCAGGTATGCGATGCCGCCCAGCAGGGCTTCCATGTCATTGGTGGTGTACATGTTTGCCAGCCAATGAAGCGGATGGTGGCTGTCAAGGTGTTGTTCGTAGGTTGTCCCTTGGAGGACCATGATGGGCCATGCTGGGTGACATTCGATGTAGCTGTTATCGATGATCCGTCGTGGTGGAGGCACAGTGGTCCCATTTCAGTGCGGGTGCGATGTTGGCCACATACGCCATGCCCCCATAGGCAGAGCAGGCCCTGTCGTGTGCGTCCAGAGGGAGGAGTAGTGGTAGCAGGTCCGCCTTCAGACATGCCGGGTTGGAGAGGCATATCTCGACGGGATGCTGGTAGGGACACCTCCGACAGTAGAAGACGGGCATGACGCAGCTGAACAATGTGATGCGGTAAGTCAGTCGGTAACTTACGTTCAGCAGGGACAGGAGATCGCATCCCAATGTATGGCACAGGTTGGTTTTGTACAGCTTGAGCTGTTCAGGCGTAGTTGGGTAGGTGTGTTGCGGTTGCCATTTCGCAGCGGTTCGTTGAGGTGGCGTGCTCCGGCTGTGTGTGCAGTCTGCAATGTGCACGCTCCGGGGGTTGCTGTGAGCTCTGTGTAGTCGTAGGGAGACAGGACTTGTGTTCTGTTGGCTTGTTTGGAGGACACGGGCCCTCTTCCCACATGCTTCTCAGACAGTTCAAGGTCAGTGCTGTGTGACTCCTTCCAATTAACTTGCATGTGGCCGACATGGGGGAGTATTTTCTTCTTTCTTCCCCGTCCGTTGTGTGCTTCTGTGATATGCGCTATCTGCCCTGTGGTCGGTCTCCTTGGCATGCCTGTGTTGGTCTATTCTTGGACAATGGCTGTATTCACCGGCTTCTGTCGTAGGGCTGTGGTTTCGGAGTTGGAATGGAAGGTCATTCAGTGCTGTCTGCTCTCCCTTGTGTGGGCGGCAGGCTGCCTTTCCGCTCTGCGTTGGGCCTTGTGTGTGGATGTTATTCTTGGGCCACCTGTTGTCGGTCCCCGGGCTCTTTGGTGTTCCGTTTTATATGTCTTGTTCATATGTGCAGGGTGGTATGGGTGTTTCTGTGTGGTACTGGCGTTCCTCTTCCCGAAGGAGCCCTGCTTCTCCTAGTTGGTGTTGCCGCCGCTGTGTGCTACGCCATGTTTGTTACACTGGGGTGTGTCCTGCTGTTGCGTGTCTTCACTGACATGTGTGCGTCGGTTGTGTGGCGTTGGGTGTTGTCCGTGAATTGGGCGTTGGGGACATGTCTGTGGCCGGCCTGTCACGTGTCATGTGCGTTCGGGGTGGGGCTGATGTGTGTGCTGCTTGGTTGTGTCCCTGTGTCTGTGTGCGACGCATGCATGGCGCTGCGGTTGGCCTCTGCGTTGTGCGCATGTGTGGCGGCGTCATCGCCGCTTTGGGGCCGTGACGGGGTGGTTGGTTCCTAGTCCCAGGTGGTGTGTACACATGTGTTCTGCGATGTTACGATTTGGCCTGTGTGTCATATGTGGATGCGATGGTGGATGTGTTGTGTACACGCGCTGGTGGGGGGTTGTCCGCTTTTTCCGCCCTTGCACTGTGTGCGCTGTTTGCGTGCACTTGTTGTGTGTGTGCCTACCTGCGTCTCCGCGGTACGTTGCGTCCTTGGTGGTGCATCAGCAGGAGCATGGGGAGGGCCTGCAGTGCTGGATTCATGCTCGGGGAGCCGCTTCTTCGTTGTCCGTGCTCGGCGTCCGTGTTACCGCTTCGGTTTGTCGTACGGTATCTCTTGGCCGTGGGAGCCGTTTGTTTGCGGCATCGTAATTTATGCGCCGGGCGGGACGTGTTTCGTCGGACGGTGTGTGTCAGTTGAGCTGCGCCGCTACGTGTACGGGCGCACTTTGATGGCGGACGGTGTTGCTGGCTTGCCGGCGGTGTTTGGCCTACTTTTCGCATCGTAATTGGGCGGGCGTGTGGACTGCTGCGTGCCGGCGGTAACTGGTGCTTTTGCATCCGCCAGCACGGCGGTTGTGCTTCCGCCCGACATCGTAATGGGCCCCTAAAATACATAACACTAAATAAAAAAATCGATATTTTAAACAACTGTTTTTTGCAAAGGATATTAATGACTTCGATATTTTTAAAAACTATGGGGCCCATTACGATACCCGGCGTAAAAAAATCCGCCAGGCATGGAAGCGGCAAAAATCCGCCCGCACACACCGTCTGAACACCGACCACGCCATTACGATTACACAAACCGAAAACCGCCATCGGCGGAAAATCACACAAGATACCGCCCGCCATCGTCCGGAGTCGGAGTCAAACCGCCCGCCACGGACGGAAACACGCACGACAACACAAAACCGCCCACCCTCACGGCCGACACACCGCACGTGAAATTACGATCGCACCGCCATGAGCGCGGGAAAACTACAAATATACCGCCCGCCAGCGCAAACAACGCCGATGAGAATCGACACGGCAGAAGCCATGGCGCCCACGTCCCTGCACAGAAACCATCCGCTCACAAAACCAATAGCACACAACATGGCCAACAAGTCCACACAGCAAGGCACGCACAAATACACAAGCACAGTACACATCCCGAAAACACCCCCCGGACAAACAAAAACTACAAAGGCCAGAACCCCAGACACAACACACCTGAAAACAACAGACCATGAGGACACACCCACATAGGTAAGTACAAAAGCAGCACTCCCACAGACCACAACCCCTTGCAACATTGCAAACCAGAGAGGAGAGGAGAGGACACAGTGACACAGCAAGGACAGCAGCACACCACAGAAACGCACACATCACAACCACCACCACCACCACCACCACCACCAAACACCGGCACCACAAACCCCCTGCACATTACACAACACACACCGCACCAGCACCACAAACACCATGGCACCACAAAGAATGCCCAAGTTCACGCCCATTGAGCTGACGGTCATGGTCGACGAGATCATCAAGGTGCACCCACAAATCTATGGGAACATGGTCCAGCACACACCACTAGCCACCAGAAACAGAATGTGGAACCGGATCGTAGACCAGGTCAATGCAGTCGGGACCCTGCCCAGGAACAGAGGAGAAATAAACAAACGGTGGAATGACGTCAAGAGCCTGGTCAAGAAGAAGGAGGGCAAAAACAGAGAGCTGGCTGCCGTCACTGGCGGAGGGAATCCCGCGCTCTTCAAGACCTTCAAAGCGTGGGAGGAGAAGGTGCGAGTCATAATACATCCGGAGATCCTCGCCGGATTAGCAGGGGAGTGGAGGCTGGTAAGTACAAACTAATGTATACCAGCACACCGCTATGTACTCACATGCACTACCACCATGCCACAGCTCCCAGGGACAAACACCCCCATGTCCAGCACACAATACACAACACACACATGCAACAGACACCACCACACACAGCCCAAACAGAACAACTGTAAGATGCGTGGGGACATGTGTACACTCAGCCAGCCACGTAACCACCAACAGGTCCCCAAATATGCCAGAAGCGCCACAACGAGCACCCACCACACCCATGTGTCCGCCACAGCTGCACTAACCGACAAGTAACAGGTAAGTGGCAGGAACACAAAGTGCAGTGGGTGGGACGGTGGACAGCCCAAGTACAACACACACCAGGCCCCTAGTCCCACAGCACAGCAAGGAGGAGCATCCCCCACACCCCACAGCCACGTGTCAGCCACCGCAGTGCACAACGACAGCCGAAAGGCAGACATCACGGTCCACAGCAATCGGTGTCAGTGGGTGTCCAGCCACCCCACGACCCACAACACCCCCCACCCCCACAGACCTGCAACATGGAGCACCCCCCGCTTAGAGCCATGTGGCATCCAGTACAGTGCACGCACGAACAACCTGCAGGTGGGAAACTGGACAGGGCTGGATTACTGGAGGCATGAGGACCGGAACACGACCAACACATGGGACATGTCACGTAGCAGACGAACACGCAGCACCGCCCACCGTCACGAACAAGTGAACAATGTGCACACGGACAGGAACAACAGACTCACACCCCACATGACCCATCACAGACATAGCAACACCCAAGGAGCCACGTCTGCATGCACAAGCCACACTGAATATAGTACCACACGGCAGCCACTGTGCAACTCATCACACACAACCGAAACACCATTGAAGTCCTGTCCATGTAGCCCCTACTGCCTGTCAACCACACACCCCACAACTACGCCTATGTAAGACAAACAACACTAGACGCAACAGAGCGGAACAACATAAATGCACACGAACACCACTGAACCCATCAAACACACAGACACACCATGCACATACAACATACCATCCATCCCATCCGTCAGCCCCAGTCTCATGAAAGGCATGTCATCCGCACAGCTGCCACACATACAGCAGTCACGCTAAGATACATGCCCATGACCAACCATGTGCCAGAAGTCAATGAAGCGCACGACACACTGTGAGCAACAACACACAACATGGGCCACACCCCCCCGAGCACTGCAGTGATGCACATGGCACAGGGCAGCACGCACACCAAGGAGATGGGACAACTGCAATACGTTGGCTGGCACACAACCATCACTCACTCATAACGATGCGTCCAATGCCATGTCCAGTAATCACAACAGACAGCAAATATGCAGGCCATGTCAAGCATGCACACACCTCAAACCATGCACTGTCATGCTGCCACAACACATGTCACGTTCGGCACCCATGGCTCACAGCATGTACCCCAAAAGCATATTCCCTCCCAAATGCGAATCTGGGGCATGGCCCCCATGTTGCCAAATGCGTTCCTAAGCGTTCCATTTGAACCCCAAAAGCATATTCCCTCCCAAATGCAAATCTGGGGCATGGCCCCCATGTTGCCATATGCGTTCCTAAGCGTTCCATTTGAACCCCAAAAGCATATTCCCTCCCAAATGCGAATCTGGGGCATGGCCCCCATGTTGCCATATGCGTTCCTAAGCGTTCCATTTGAACCCCAAAAGCATATTCCCTCCCAAATGCGAATCTGGGGCATGGCCCCCATGTTGCCATATGCGTTCCTAAGCGTTCCATTTGAACCCCAAAAGCATATTCCCTCCCAAATGCGAATCTGGGGCATGGCCCCCATGTTGCCATATGCGTTCCTAAGCGTTCCATTTGAACCCCAAAAGCATATTCCCTCCCAAATGCGAATCTGGGGCATGGCCCCCATGTTGCCATATGCGTTCCTAAGCGTTCCATTTGAACCCCAAAAGCATATTCCCACCCAAATGCGAATCTGGGGCATGGCCCCCATGTTGCCATATGCGTTCCTAAGCGTTCCATTTGAACCCCAAAAGCATATTCCCTCCCAAATGCGAATCTGGGGCATGGCCCCCATGTTGCCATATGCGTTCCTAAGCGTCCCATCTGAACACCAAAAGCAAAGTACAAACCAGACCCAGGATGGGCCAGGAGCCCGCATACACCAGAGTCACAATAAGTAGGGGCACAGCAACACACCCATCGGCATGGCCAATCCGTCCCATGCCACATGTGCACAGCACACAGTCCCATTGCCAAGCACACACAACTACAAATGCTACAGCCACACACACGCCTCCGGGAAACCCATGTACGAGATTGCACGAACTGTTAATGTCAGACGACAAATACATACTTCGCCAGGTGCAACACAATAACAAATCTCATTCTCTCCACAGGTGACGAACTGCTGGATGCTGGGGATGGAGCCAGCAGCCAGCACAGCCAGCCTACAAGCCCCCAACGAGGACACACGGATGTGGAGGATCTGTCCTCCTCTTCGGACATGGACCACCAAGCAGGCCCATCTGGTGTGGCAGGGCCCAGCCGCTCCCCAGGACCCCTCCTACCCACCAACCCATCATCCAGGGCTGCTGAACATTCCCAGCCCCCTGCTGCCACTGTCGTTGCGGCCACACCCACGGTCATTGCGGCCACTACCACTGCCGCAACCGCCACCATCGCCGCACCGACCACCACCGCCGCCACCACCACCACGTCTTCGCTGGCACCAGCCCCAGCGCAGGTGGTGGCCCGGCCGACTGGATCCACCCTGGGAGCCACAGCGAGGACCGTGGTGAGCAATGTGGCTAGTGGGCAGGCCGGTGGCAGCAGGACTGGTAGGAGGAGCAGGGTCAGGGAAACGCCAGCCTCCCCTGGGAGCCATGCCCTGCCTCAATGGCCAGAGTCCTTGGGGCCTATGAAGAGGCCCAAGGACAATGGGCCAGGTCAGCTACAGACACGCGTGAGGTGCTGGGGGTGCTGAGGTCCATGGACGCCCGTATGGGCCAACTCGTGGACCTCATGGGCCAGCTGGTGGTGGCGGTGAGGTCACAGCCAGGGACAGCAGCTCCCCCTCCGCCACCACCTGCCGGGGCGCAGGGTCGAGCAGCAGTGTCCAGTTCCCCTGCGTCCACAGCCAGTGAGCACACCTCAACCACCAGCATGTCGCAAGCAGGCACCCCCTCGCAAACGTGGAAGGGGCCGTCCGAAGTGGAAACAGATCTCCCGGGAGGACTTCGCACGCTCCAAACGCAAGTGAGGCAGCCAGCCAGCCTTCCTTGACCACCCACTGCATTGACTTGGACTACGATCCCACTCCACACAGCCATCTGGATGGCATGTGTGTGTTGGACTATGGACATAGAACCAGTGGGTACACCCTGAGCATCACGCAGCCATGACCGACAGCTCATTGTCACTGCACGCACCACTTTTGTCATCACCTTACACACAATCACATGTCACAGTTTGAAATAAATGCACCTCTTACACTAACTGCTGTTTGTGCCCTGTGTTTTATTTGTACGGAATACAACGGCCACCTTGGGCGGAAAGGCACCTGATGCGTGGCATGGCAATGGAATCCGGAGGGCCTGTAGGGACCTAGGGGTGGGAGACAGAACAGGAGCACATTCAATGAGTGTGTCACACACCCATCACACAGTACATGTCAACAACTACAAGCAATGTACACACATCGCACAGAGCAATAGGGCACAATGCCACAGCCACCAACAGTGGCATACTACCCTGGCCATGGAGCGTTGACACACAGCACGCAGTGAACAAACGGCCACCCTGACACAGCACACACACACCTGCACAGATACAGCCACATCAGCCGTCGTACATGGACACTCACCGTCAAGTGAAGTAGCGGGCGATGAGCTGCTGCCGCACATTACCAGCTTCCTCCTCTCCGCTGTCCTCCTCACTCGAGCTGTCCTGGTCTGCGGGCTGGGGCCCTGGTTGATCTCCGTCATCCACGATGAGGGGGATCTGCTTCCGAATGGCCAGATTGTGCAGCATGCAGCACGCCACCACTATCTGGCACACCTTCTGTGGGGAGTACGCCAGCGCACCCCGGTGCGGTCCAGGCACCTGAACCTGGACTTGAGGAGGCCAAAGGTACGCTCGACCACACGTCTGGTCCTCCCATGTGCCTCATTGTAGCGATCGTCTGCTGGGGTGCGAGGATTCCTCAATGGACTGAGCAGCCATGCCCCATTCGGGTACGCAGAGTCACCTGGGTGTGAGGGACACAGAGAACCGTTGCTATTCCAACTGGACAGGGGACAGCATCGCACAACCAGCACGCTACACCACTCCACATACTCACCGACAATACAGCCACGATCCTGTTGCAGATTGGACATCAGTCGTGGCAAGATGCTGTTGCGCATTATGTGTGCGTCATGGGCCGAGCCTGGGAACTTTGCACACACGTGGGTGATCACCATGTCCGCAAGGCACACCACTTGCACATTCAGGGAGTGCGTGTGCTTCCTGTTGCGGTACAGGTGCTCAGTGGCCTGTGGTGGAACAAGGCCGACATGTGTGCAGTCAATGGCTCCAACGACGTGTGGGATTCTGCCAAGGGCATAGAATGCACCCTTCACTGCCGCCAATTCACGAGCCCTGGGGAAGCGGATGTACCTGTTTCGGTACAGCAACATGGCTGCCAGTACATCCCTCAGCACCTTGCTGAACATGGGCTGGGACATCCCTCCTCCAATGCCCACTGTGTGCTGGAATGACCCAGTGGCGAAGAAATGCATGGCGGCCATCACCTTAGCCGTGGGGGTGACAGCAGTCGGATACACCCTGCGGGGACGGAGATGGGGTTCTAACATGGCACACAGTCGATGCAGGGTTGGCCTGTCCAGCCGAAACTTCCTAATAACCTCTGTATCGTCCATATCCGCCAGCAATTGGTATGGGCGGTCAATGTTCGGTCTCCGCCTAGGGACAATGGCAGAGGACACATGTCAAAGCAACACAACACATAGCAATTTCGCATACACATCACTGACATGACTGAGCAAGCACATGAGCCACAGCCCAGCTGTCAAGCTGGGACGGCACGGCCACAATACACTTACACAGGTCTCCCAACAATGGCAATGGCTAGTGATACAAACCACTGCCATGTGCATGCACATGGGGATCTAGGCCCCAATGACTTGCGGGGCGTGCTGATGGGGACTGACTGCATATCCGTCAAGCGGCAACGCCACGGCAACATGAATGTCTGCTGAGCATGGAACTGCTTCCGCGGCTGGATGAGTATGGCACACGACGACGACGATGTGGGCACAGGCTGAGCGGCCAAAACAAGTGGGACCTGTGGCACGAGGGGATATGAGACAGTAGTAGGTGTCAGCACTGCACCCTATGTACAGCACTGTACGGATCACACCTCCCGAAACATTGACAGGTGTCCACATTGACAGCCCCATGCCAAGACGGCTGTGTGCTTGCAGTCACACGTCACAGGTGAGAGGTTACATTGCACGTGCCAGGTGGCAGACGTACATAGTGGGAGCTGGCATGTGTGTGCATGTGTCTCCTGTTCAGGATCCACCAGATGGGCGCTGACTCTGTACTGACCATTGGACACAGCATGTTCCGTGGAAGGCTTGTGTGTGTGGGATGGTGGCACTGGATGTGCCTCCGTTGGGTGGGGGGCCATGCACAGGGCGGGTACGTCGATGATTGCGCATTGTTGGTCACGGTGGGTGCACCAACTAAGATGTGTTGCCCTGTGTTCAATTCCTATGTCCGCATGATGATGGACTGTAGATGTGGGCAGACTACACATTGGTCGATGTGCTGTCTATATGCATGTGCCTTCACACCAGGCACAGCTGCCCCTGCACATGTGACCCCTGCTGGACTCGCTGCTGGGTCTGTGGAGCTGATGCACCTTCTGTGCGTGGGGCGGACAGCTCTCCTCACTTCCCTCATTGCGCATGTCATGACTTTGCCGCAGGTGACATGGATCATGGAGGGCACACATGTACGCGTGGGTAGGCTACACATGATTGTTCACTGGTCGCCACCCCCAGTCAGTGTTTCGAATGGGAAGGTTGTCGTGCTGGTGGTATGTTCGATGTGGCGGATGGGCGGGCCTAGGTGCGGGCTTACATTCCGGACATGGGGGGTAGTTGGATTGGCGACTAGTTGCAGTACACACGGGACACGTCTCTTCCTTTCCACATCTGGGTCATCCCTTGTACTAACTGACAGTGATACAGTCATCTTCGCCCCAGCCCTCATGTCCTCCCCTCGCTCCCCCAATATGCATGCTCACCTGCGAGGCTAGCGCTTGCACAGGCAGCCCCAAGCTCGCACCAGAGAGGGCAAGGAGTGTATGTGTGGGTCCAGTTGCACGAGTGGGCTGTCTCAGGGTATGATGTGTGGCGGGACGCCGTCCACCTGCGTGGTGCCCCAAATGGAGACCCGGCCTGCATGGACTATGCATCACAGTCTTCGCCTTCCGGATCCGCCACCTGCGACACCCAGTGGCTGTGGCTGCCCTTGCGGCCAGGCCGCGTCCGTCTGTGACTGATGGCCCACACATTCACTCTTTGGCCTCTCTGGGGAGGGCTCGGGGGTGGTGGCGCACGCGCTTGCACTTAGTCGCAATGGCATGTGGCGTGGTTGGTATAATGGGCAATGGATGGGATGGTGCGAGCCACCTCCCGTGACGTCAGTGCTGCTCGTGCTGTGGTGCGTCCCCCCTACACTTCCATTTGACTTGTGCCATGCTAGACGTTGAGGTTCTATTGCCTGCGTGATATGACCAGGAGGAGCGCGAGGAGACCTCTCACACACCATGCTCCACTGCCATCCCGTGCCCTGTATCGCCTGTGCGGATTGACTATGTTGGGGTTACACCTGGTCGATTGGGGCTGTGTGTGCCTTGTCAAGGGGCATGGCGGGCGCACAACAGGATCCAGCTTGTCCACAGAGGGTGGGCTGAGGTGCGCCTGGTACCGCTTTGTACGTGTGCCCGGCTGCTGTGCACACACGTGTTCACTCCCCCCGACAGGTGTCCTCTCACAATGCCCAGGGAAGCGGTGGTGTACTGTTCATGACCCCTCCCAACACGGCGTGCTCCAACTTGGCATGTGCGCATCTACCCGTCACACCCACCCACCTGAGCACTGCGTCCATACGACTTCACACGACACATGTGTGTCTTCCACAGTTGTGCTACTCATTTGCGTTGACATCCAATACCAGTGGACTACATGGTCATGTCACGACTGCCGTGTACTTCACATACTCTCATCCTCTCTCATTCGTACTTGTGAAATGAGTCAGCGGAGACAGTTTTGGTTTCAAACATTATATTGAGTCTTCTGTCCTCTGTGATGCAGTATAGTGGACACTACTGGCAGCGGAATACATGTTGAGGATATACTGAGCATGATTGCAAATGGGATAGGGTGTGGGGTTACATGTGATTGGCTGTTGCATGTGGGATGTGGGCTTCAGAGTGACATCTGCTTGGCCAAGGCTGTGCTAATGTACATTTACGTATAGCTGCGGAGCTGCGGACTTTGACACAGACGGTATACATGTAGCCTACCAGACCGCTTGGCATCATGGGCACAGTCCATCTCAGTTCCATGTGACAGGTTTGCTGCGGTTGTTCCTCATGCACGCGTGCATGTGAGATGACATCAGGGCATGTGCTTGCGTGCATGCAGCGGCGTGCCACTTGTTGTTGCACTGTGGTGGTTACTGGACATGTCACAGTCACTGGGGTCGTGTTGTTGTTGTATGCACTTGTCGTCCATGCAAAGGTCCTGGTATGGGATTCCCGGGGCGGGGGTGGGAGGGGTGCAGCACCCACAGACTCCAGGCGACCTATTCATGTCCACTGAGCGGTGTGTGTGTCCATGTACGCTGGATCCATGTTGTGTCCTGGTTGTTCGTGCAGTTCCGTCCATGTGGGTGCGATACACAGAGCCCATGTCACTGCCTCCCACGATGCATGCGGTGTTCCTGGATGTGATGGGGAACAGTGTGTATGTCCCGGTCATATCCGATGTCATGGCGATGTCGTTGATGGTGTGGTTACAGTTGCCGGTCGTTTGGTATGGCTGTTGTGGTGGTGACTGGCCAGTCCGTGCGGAAGCTAAGCATGGGTGCGGGGTTGGACATCATAGGTCAATCGGGGAACCTGCGTTGTGGTCCGACGAATTTACAGGTTGTCAGGTATGCGATGCCGTCCAGCAGGGCTTCCATGTCATTGGTGGTGTACATGTTTGCCAGCCAATGTAGCGGATGGTGGCTGTCAAGGTGTTGTTCGTAAGTTGTCCCTTGGAGGACCATGATGGGGCATGCTGGGTGACATTCGATGTAGCTGTTCTCGATGATCCGTCGTGTGGAGGCACAGTGGTCCCATTTCAGTGCGGGTGCGATGTTGGCCACATACGCCATGCCCCCATAGGCAGAGCAGGCCCTGTCGTGTGCGTCCAGAGGGAGGAGTAGTGGTAGCAGGTCCGCCTTCAGACATGCCGGGTTGGAGAGGCATATCTCCACGGGATGCTGGTAGGGACACCTCCGACAGTAGAAGACGGGCATGACGCAGCTGAACAATGTGATGCGGTAAGTCAGTCGGTAACTTACGTTCAGCAGGGACAGGAGATCGCATCCCAATATATGAAACAGGTTGGTTTTGTACAGCTTGAGCTGTTCGGCGTAGTTGGGTAGGTGTGTTGCGGTTGCCATTTCGCAGCGGTGCGTTGTGGTGGCGTGCTCCGGCTGTGTGTGCAGTCTGCAATGTGCACGCTCCGAGGTTGCTGTGAGCTCTGTGTAGTCGTAGGGAGACAGGACTTGTGTTCTGTTGGCTTGTTTGGAGGACACGGGCCCTCATCCCACATGCTTCTCAGACAGTTCAAGGTCAGTGATGTGTGACTCCTTCCAATTAACTTGCATGTGGCCGACATGGGGGAGTGTTTTCTTCTTTCTTCCCCGTCCGTTGTGTGCTTCTGTGATATGCGCTATCTGCCCTGTGGTCGGTCTCCTCGGCATGCCTGTGTTGGTCTATTCTTGGACAATGGCTGTATTCACCGGCTTCTGTCGTAGGGCTGTGGTTTCGGAGTTGGAATGGAAGGTCATTCAGTGCTGTCTGCTCTCCCTTCTGTGGGCGGCAGGCTGCCTTTCCGCTCTGCGTTGGGCCTTGTGTGTGAATGTTATTCTTGGGCCACCTGTTGTCGGTCCCCGGGCTCTTTGGTGTTCCGTTTTATATGTCTTGTTCATATGTGCAGGGTGGTATGGGTGTTTCAGTGTGGTACTGGCGTTCCTCTTCCCGAAGGGGCCCTGCTTCTCCTAGTTGGTGTTGCCGCCGCTGTGTGCTACGCCATGTTTGTTACACTGGGGTGTGTCCTGCTGTTGCGTGACTTCACTGACATGTGTGCGTCGGTTGTGTGGCGTTGGGTGTTGTCCGTGAATTGGGCGTTGGGGACATGTCTGTGGCAGGCCTGTCACGTGTCATGTGCGTTCGGGGTGGGGCTGATGTGTGTGCTGCTTGGTTGTGTCCCTGTGTCTGTGTGCGACGCATGCATGGCGCTGCGGTTGGCCTCTGCGTTGTGCGCATGTGTGGCGGCGTCATCGCCGCTTTGGGGCCGTGACGGGGTTGTTGGTTCCTAGTCCCAGGTGGTGTGTACACATGTGTTACGCGATGTTACGATTTGGCCTGTGTGTCATATGTGGATGCAATGGTGGATGTGTAGTGTACACGCGCTGGTGGGGGTTGTCCGCTTTTTCCGCCCTTGCACTGTGTGCGCTGTTTGCGTGCACTTGTTGTGTGTGTGCCTACCTGCGTCTCCGCGGTACGTTGCGTCCTTGGTGGTGCATCAGCAGGAGCATGGGGAGGGCCTGCAGTGCTGGATTCATGCTCGGGGAGCCGCTCTTCGTTGTCCGTGCTCGGCGTCCGTGTTACCGCTTCGGTTTGTCGTACGGTATCTCTTGGCCGTGGGAGCCGTTTGTTTGCGGCATCGTAATTTATACGCCGGGCGGGACGTGTTTCGTCGGACGGTGTGTGTCAGTTGGGCTGCGCCGCTACGTGTGCGGACGCACTTTGATGGCGGACGGTGTTGCTGGCTTGCCGGCGGTGTTTGGCCTACTTTTCGCATCGTAATTGGGCGGGCGTGTGGACTGCTGCGTGCCGGCGGTAACTGGTGGTTTTTGCATCCGCCACCACGGCGGTTGTGCTTCCGCCCGCCATCGTAATGAGCCCCTATATTTCTTACCTTAAAGTCCATATTCTTGACCACGATATTCTTGCTGTCGATATTTCTGTGTCACAATATTTCCAACTCGATATTTGTGTAAGTCGACATTTCCAACTCGATATTCTGTCTCTGCACAGGTGCTCGGACCAGCTACAGTGACTCAGTTAGGTCACTGAATAAGATGTACCTTAAGTCCTGGTTGTGGAGCACTGTGAGTTCCAGCGCTGAGGAGACGTCGAACAGCAA
Organism: Calotriton arnoldi; assembly: GCA_963921515.1. Taxonomy (NCBI): domain Eukaryota; kingdom Metazoa; phylum Chordata; class Amphibia; order Caudata; family Salamandridae; genus Calotriton; species Calotriton arnoldi. Next base: position 2,209,027 of record CAWUFW010002424.1, on the reverse strand, counting down.
TGCTTGATCCTGCTGTCGCCTTCGAGGATTCCGTCCTACGAGGGCTTGTGATGAGAAGCCTGGCATCGAGGATGCGTCGTGAAGTCAAGGTGATGCATCGGTTCAGAGGAGCTGTGAAGCTGCAATGTAAGAACCTAGGTCATTGTCGCACCTGCCATTGATGAGACATTTGCAATGTGAGGGCCTGCGTTGGGAAAGCTTCACACAGGCAGTGGTTCTGATGCCGGCTGTGAGGTTAATGCAGAGTCCTTGTGTCTGGAGAACCCACCCAGCAGAGGCAATGTGTTGGTTCTGCTGAGGGATGCGCCATGGAGCAGAGGAGATGTGTTGGTTTTGCTGGATCCACTGATGGGCTGAGAAAGCATTAAGTATCAAGTTGGAACTGAACAACTAGAGCACCAACCTAAAATGGCAGCTCTAGTTGTTAGTGTGGGCAAAATGTCCGGATATCTAGGTAAGTGTATGTTCCCAAATTTCATGCAATTCTCAAAAATAGCCTTGCCCTCCCACTCCAATAAAATGAACTTTTAAAACTTTTGAAATTTCAGGCAAAAACTGCAACAATGCGTATTTTAGTAGTGCGATTCAAGATGAGTTTAAAACGGCCCTGCCCTGCCCTCTCCTTCCCAACAAAGTGACATTTTCTGTCTCTGGTCAGCATAGCATAGACTTTATTAGAACCCGGATGGTGAGGGAATAGTGCATTGAGAAGTTGGCACTGTGGACACATGCTAGACACACAGGTATCCTGAAACTGGCTAAAGGCCTGGGTGTCTGGGGAATGCAGGAAGCAAGGGTGGATTGTTGCAGACGACCTTGGAGTGCTGCTGTCAGGAAGACTCCATGTCAGGACAGGAAACCTCCAGTGCTGAATAGAAGGGCACATCCAAAAACCTACAGCCAAACAGCTACTAAGGGGCCGATTCCGATTCGGGTCAGAAATCACTCCGACCGAGCCGGACCCGGAGAGATTTCCGACCGAATCGGACTCTGGCAGTCCGACCGAACGAGTACGATGCGCATGCATGCAATCGGACTCGAGTCGGTCGGACTCCCATTGAAGTCAATGGGAGCCAGACGTACAATGCGTACGCGGGCTCCCATTGACTCAATGGGTGCGAGGCGAACAAGGGCGCCCCCTACAGCGGGTACGCCTCGATGCGACTCGCGGCGTACATGCACAGGTAGGGGGACCCATGGGTCCCCCTGTGTGCGACTCGCGTGGCTATGCATACAGGGGGGTCCGACACGGACCCCAAAGTGCGGCTCCGACTGCTCTTTAGAGCCAGATGGCGCAAGTCGGTCCGGACTGCTCGAGGCGCGCATCGTACTTGCGCGGTGCGAGTCGTGTCCGTGCGAAGTCGGTCGGAGCGCTCGGACCCGCGAACGAGTCGGTCGGCGATTTAGCATGCGCTCGCATCGTACTCGCTCGACCGGACGCACGTACGAATCGGTCGGGAAATAGGGCTCCGAATCGGATCCGGTTAAGCGAATCCGATTCGGTGCCCTACCGGCCGAGATCGGAATCGGCCCCTAAGTCAGAGGAAACAATAGTGCCAGAGACTACAGAAAATGCATCAAGATCCCTCAAGTGAATTTTTTAGGGTAAGTATGATACAGAAACTTGCAGATGGTGTCTAAATAAATGTCACCCACTTTGGAAAGTAGGTTTGGTAGGCAGCATCAAAGTTAAAAAAGGAAATATGTAATGGCCTACAGACGCACACATCAAAAGAAACCCTCTGGGTAAAGGACTGCCCCATATGCGCCAGAGGCTGGTTAAAATTTGCTTTTGTTATCAGGGTGTTTCACAAGGGACAGATAGCACCAGTGTTAATTCCTATGTGTTTTGGGGGCCACCTGGAGTCAATGCGAGCCCACAGACGTTTCCCCACACAGGGAGAAAAATTACACACTAAGGTGGCGATTCCGATTGCAAAACGTACCGACCGACACGGACCGTGAATGGAGACCGACCGACACGGACCGGCGCCGTACAACCCACGCAGTACGATGCAATGTGTGTGAATTACAACCCACCCGTACGGAACACAAGCCGCACGACCGAACCGTTCGGAAAGCATTGATTCGCCCGTAAACTGACCGGGAATCGTACCGACCGACACGCATCAGGAATGGACCCGACTGAAACGTACCCGCGATGCACGACCCGCGCAGTACGATGCAATACGTGTGAAACTGAGACCGACTCGCACGGAGCACGATCATGAAGACCGAGACGTACAGAAAACTGTGACTAGCAAACAATAGACCCCTTTGCGTCTGACGCGTACGCCAACGTAGAAACACAGCAGAATGTCAGTGTGACAGACCCGGGTTACCCCGCAAGAGCCACTGGCAGCGTCCGACCCGGTCAAACGAACGTCTCCATCATGCCCAACAAAAGCAAAGGAAATAATGTTAAAAAATGACCAAAAAAGCAATTACAAAGCTAAGAAGAAAAAAAAAAGGAACAAAGACACACCCACAACTCCACCTACATAAAGGCCAGAAATCCCTACCATGATCCTTTGCAAAATACAGACATAGGACAGCAGACAACACCACCACACTGCAGAGACACACCACAACTCACACACACACAACAACTACACCATTTGCACCACTTAAAAACGAAATCACATATTCACTGACAAACTCACACCCACCACACTCACTTACACCCTCACACACACATCATTCCCCACAACCACCCTGCACCATGCCCCCGAAGAAGAATCCAAAGTTCACAGATAGTGAGTTGGAAGTCATGATTGATGAAATACTCAGAGTAGAGCCACAGTTGTTTGGCACATTGGTCCAACAGACCCCCATGTCACAGAAAACTAAAATGTGGGAGAGGATTGTCGACAAGGTCAACGCACAGGCACCTTGTCTGCGCACAAAGGACGACATACAGAACAGGTACTATGATGTGCGCAGGAGGGTCAAGAAGCTCATCGACAGGGAGCACACCTTGAGCCAGTGGACTGGCGGTGGCCCTCCTGCCAAACCAACACACTTCAGGTCCTGGGAGGAGAAGGTGCGGGCCATCCTACCACCGGAGAGCATCCATGGATTAACAGGAATACCAGAGCCTGGTGAGTACACAACCAATATACTCAATATTGTGTTGCAAAACACATATATCACTGTCAAGGGGACTGTGAAACCAAATACTGCCAGAAAAGCCATACCAACAGAAAGGCAAGTATCCTGTGATGTGTATGCCAGTTACACAAACACAATACCTGCCATCCCACAGTAATATGGAACTACGTCATAACATGTACAAACCTAACAACAAATTCTGCAAGGCATTACCATAAATCACTAACAAACACTGTCACCCATTTTGCCACCACTGTCATACCACCTCACAGGAAAGCTGAGTCAAAATGAAGGAAGGTTGGGCTGCTGGGAATGTGCATGTAGCAGAAAGCATGATGGGAGTTGCAGTCACAGCCAACAGTCCCCCACCCACATGGTCCCACAAGCTCCACCCAAAACCATGCACATCTCACCGGGAGTTGCAAAAAACTGACAAGATGGCTGAGAATGGGCTCTGCTGTGGGGAGCACAAGGCCCTGCTGGGAATTGTGCCCAAACAAACAACAGGACACCACTGTCAGTCATCTTGCCATTGCTGTCTCAATCACTCACAGGGAAGCAGAGTCACAGGAAGGAAGGTTGGGTATGCTGGGAAGGTGGGTGTAGCCAAAAGCATGATGGGAGTTGCAGTCACAGCCAACAGTCCCCAACCCACATGTCCCAGCAAGCTCACACTGAACCATGCTCACCACACAGGGAGTGCAAAAGTACTGCCAAGATGGCTGACACTAGGCCCTGCTGTGGGGAGCACAAGGCCCTGCTGGGACTTGGGCTCAAACAAACAACAGGACACCAATGCCTGACAGCCTGAAAGGTAACTTCCACTCCCTGCAATGGAAGCATGCTGCAGGGTGGGATATCTGGCCTAGTGGGAAGGAGTACTGCCAGCTCTGACTCCATCTACCAGCAGGTACTTGCACACACACACCCCTTAACACAAACTACACACAACCCACCTGGTATAATGCATTCCCTCAGACTCAATTAAAATATCTCACAAAGATTTACCACACTGGGTTCTGCTGTGTGAAGCACATGGGCTTGTTGGGACTTAACAAACACCAGGACACCACTGTCTGCCAACTTGTCAGCACAGGCACACCACCACATGGGGAAAATGAATCACAGGAAGGAAGCTTGGGTATGCTGGGAAGGTGGGTGTAGCCAAAAGCATGATGGGAGTTGCAGTCACAGCCAACAGTCCCCCACCCACATGGTCCCACAAGCTCCACCCAAAACCATGCACATCTCACCGGGAGTTGCAAAAAACTGACAAGATGGCTGAGAATGGGCTCTGCTGTGGGGAGCACAAGGCCCTGCTGGGAATTGTGCCCAAACAAACAACAGGACACCACTGTCAGTCATCTTGCCATTGCTGTCTCAATCACTCACAGGGAAGCAGAGTCACAGGAAGGAAGGTTGGGTATGCTGGGAAGGTGGGTGTAGCCAAAAGCATGATGGGAGTTGCAGTCACAGCCAACAGTCCCCAACCCACATGTCCCAGCAAGCTCACACTGAACCATGCTCACCACACAGGGAGTGCAAAAGTACTGCCAAGATGGCTGACACTAGGCCCTGCTGTGGGGAGCACAAGGCCCTGCTGGGACTTGGGCTCAAACAAACAACAGGACACCAATGCCTGACAGCCTGAAAGGTAACTTCCACTCCCTGCAATGGAAGCATGCTGCAGGGTGGGATATCTGGACTGGGGGAGGAGGACCGCCAGCTCTGACTACATCTACCAGCAGCCCCTGTCACACACACCCCTACCACCAACACCAAAATACACACCTGGGATTATGCTCCACAAGAGAGTGAGTGAAAAGTCTCTCCCAAGATCTCTGACAATGGGCCCTGCTGTGGGGAGCACAAGGCCCTGCTGGGACTTGGGCTCAAAGTAACAACAGGACACTACTGCCTGACAGCCTGAACGTAAATTGTGACTCCCTGCAATGGAAGCATGTCACATGGGGGATTACCTGGCCTCTGTGGGTGAAGGACCTGCAATGACTCCAAATGCAATCAAGTCCACCTCAAAACACACCTTCTCAGCCAGAACAAATAGCACCCTTGGGACCAGTCACTCCGAAAGTAAATGCCTTGGCAAGATGGCTGACACATGGTCCTGATGTATGAATTGGCTGCAAGTCACACCTACGCACTGGCCAACTCAAAAACATTTACACTCACAGCCATTGGAACTGTAGGTATCCTCCCACTGTCTGTAGATGCAGTGTCCCTGGGGTGTCCCCTGACCTGGCTGTGAAGGTGTGTCTCGTAGATGAAAATTGGGGAGATGCAGACATAGTACATAGCACCAAGCACACACAATGTAACCTATACATTATTGACAGTGGACACCTGACAGTGACTAGGATGGACACACCCAAATAGCTGACACTGTAGCATGGTGTCATTCCCAAAAGGTGCAGTTGTGAGCTGCATTTCAATCCCACATCGTTCTGCGTTGTACGCATCATTCACACAACACATCACTCACTGTCATAGACACTCCAAACACAATTACTAACCTGGACTGCATCGGAGGAGGCATGCAACTCACAGCAGCAGAACTGCAACACACACACCTCTGGCCATCACTGTCATGAGCATGGAAAAGCAAGAGAGATGCTGTGCCCAATCCCTCTCACCATGGAGGAAATAGACAAGTTAAAAGACGTTAGCACTGACAAAACTCAGCACCAACATCATTAGCTACGGTAACACCATGACTTGTATGAAATGAGATGTGAACTAGGAACACAGACAACCAAATAGTATCTCACATTAGATCTCAGGCATACCGGACTGTGACCATGTTGCACAGACACACCAATGTGACGCACAGAGCAAAGCAAAAACTGCCACCACACATGCCCCAAGCTTGCTACATACCCTAAGTGTAAGTGTACGTATGTCATCGTTAAAGCACAAATGTGGACAGGGATGATACAGCTGTGTCAGGCATGTGATGGAACTTGAGTAGCAATGGCCATGTACAGACAATTGATCAATACATGAGCTGGTCATGCACACAGCTTGACGTGCACATCAAAATGCTTCAGGTTGCCATGACAAAGTGCTTCAACAATATCAACCTCTGTCTGTCACAACTTAGGACAATGCAATGTACCGACTCTCATAATGATGTCCAGTGGCAACTGTCATGTGTGTTAAACGTTGATGTCGGTAGAACCATAACATACATTGTGTGTCTCCTCCAACCACAGGGGATGCTGGGGACACAGCAGGACCTGAAGAAGAGTCCCAGTCCCAGACTCTGGCGGACCCTGAGCTCCCTGGTGTGGATCAGTCTCTGTCCTCTTCGGATGACGACCACGAACAACCTGGCACCTCCGGTGTGAGTTATTGTGCAGCCCCAGCAGTAGGAACATCAGCACCCCCTGCAACCACTCCTGCCACATCTGACAACAGACAGAGTACCCCTGCCGACACGGACAGGCCGAGGCCACAGACCAACAACGTAACAGGTACACAGGGCACCCTGGAAGCAACGGACAACACCACCAGCGCCAACACTCAAGGGGGCCCAGTGTCGCCTGTGCCTGCCACGGCAGGTCCTGCCCGTGTGGGTAGGGGCGGTGGGAGGGTGGGCAGGCAGAGGACACGGCCTGCAGAGGGGGCTGGACTGCATGGTGATCCACACCTGGGACGCATCATAGATGCGTACCAGGAAAGCACCGGAGGGTTTGGACAGGTTGTGGGGATCCTCAAGGACATCAAAGAACAGCAGGCTGCCCATCATGCCCGCTTGGACTCCCACATGTCTCGGGTGGAGACACACATGTCCCGCATGGAGTCCAAGTGGGACAAATTGGATGATCGAACAGCGGTGCATAGGGACATACTGACATGCCTCCGCCAGATCAGCGCCAACCTTACCACACCTCCCTGTGCGCCCACGACATCTGTTGCAACAACATCCGCAACTGCCACAGGGAGGGAGGAGGACTCTGGCGGAGAGTCCTCGGCACCGCAGCAGCCTGCACATGAGGGTCCCCCAAGAAAGAAGAGGGGTCGTCCGAAGAAGGGCAAGTGAGACGCCGATGGCCATGCATATCCCCCAGGAACTCAACACCTGTTCTGGATGTCGTCCTTTGTGTGCAAACCATTTAACCTTGTCGACTGACACCCAAATCACCCACTTGACATGGAGGGTCCAAGTTGTGACAATGCCTCAAATGACTGTGGATTCTACTCTGGACATTTCATCTTTCAACACTACCAACTCACCTGTGAACTTTGTATTACCATCACACTGTACAGCACTTCCAATTCCGTTCACCATCCTTACACATGTCTGTAAATAAAATCACAATCACACAATACTTGCCTCTGTTGTGATTTATACTTGGTATGTGTCATGGCAATGATGATCTGCTAAGGAACACTGTGCATGCAAACTACTACAGCAATGTGAACACCGTAATGTGAGTCATGGTAATGTGACACATATGAGGGAGACACACCACTAGGGCAACACAACACATACTCACCATGTCCATCTAACTCATCGCCTACACTGATGTTGACAGGAAATACAGTGGAATGCACATACACCACATCCATCCTGGGTCAGTGGCAAGCAGCCCACAGGTACAGGATGCTAATGACTGTGGGATGTGTGGATACAGACGGAGCACATCCCAAAGTGAAGCACAGGTTTATTAAAGATTCACAACCTGAAAATTCCACAACTGATGCAAGGTAACCTCACGTGACAGTGATCAAAAATTAACCAAGTGGTAAACAATGAAAGTCCAGGGTTGTGTGGCACATCATTGGTTGGGACAACGACTACTTGCACTCTGGAACAAGGATCTGGGTGTTGGGGTGCAGACATCACCATACAGCAGCCAAAGTACCCTGTGAAGGACAGACAGAAAACACAATCAAAAACACAGATTTACAGCATACAACTACAATATACATGCCCAAAACAAACCCCAAACAAAGTACACACAACCTATCAATCACGTAAACACTGTTTGGGAGTACAGACTACCTGAAAGGACACATCACAGCAAGCATCCGGACAAGTAGCACACAGCCACACTCAAGCAGCACCAGTGCACCACCAACATATATCAGGCAAACACAATACTTTGACAACACATCACTGTATACTTACATTCATGTGAAGAAGTTGTGGATCAGCTGGCTCCGAACATCACCATCACCCTCATCATCACTGGCATCATGCCCCAGGGCAGGATCCTCCACGGCTGGCGGAGGTTGGTCATCGTCATCTTGGATGAGAGGCAACTTCTTCCTCACTGCCAGGTTGTGTAGCATGCAGCACACTATGATGATTCTGCACACCTTAGCAGGTGCATATGGGAGGGCCCCTCCTGTCTTGTCCAGGCAGCGGAATCTGCTTTTCAGGAGTCCAAATGTCCGCTCGATCACTCTCCTGGTCCGACCATGTGCCTCATTGTAGCGCATCTCCGCCGGTGTCACAGGGTTCCTGAGGGGTGTCAGCAACCACGGCATGTTGGGATATCCTGAGTCACCTACATAAAGACAATTGCACATTAGATGAGTCTGAAAAGAGGGTGTAAATCAACTTCATCAAACACACACAATGGTAAACAGTCAGTACACACCGACAAGCCAGGCACGCTGGTACTGCATCTGTGACATAATCGTTGGGATGCGACTACTCCTCATGATGTAAGCGTCGTGCCCTGAACCTGGGAAACGTGCACACACATGTGAAATGGTCATGTCCGCCAGACAGACCACCAGAGCATTGATTGAGTGGAAATGTTTCCTGTTTCGGTATGTCTGCTCATGTGCCTGTGGTGGTACCAAAGCCACATGTGTCCCATCAATGGAGCCAATGACATGTGGCATCCTTCCCAGTGCGTAGAAGTCACCCTTGATGTCAGCGAGTTGTTCTGGTTTTGGGAAATGGATGTAGTGGTTGAGGAAATGCAACCTCGCCTCCAACACATCTCGAAGCACATGGCTGAACATGGTCTGTGACATCCCACCAGCAGTAGCGACAGTGTGTTGGAAAGTACCGGTGGCAAAGAAGTGTAGGGTTGACATCACCTTCACCTTGGGGGTCAGCGCTGTAAGGTATGTCCGGCCAGGTTGCAAGTGTGGGGCCAACTGCTCCGCCAATTCTTCAATCAGTGGCCTAGTGAAGCGGTACCGTCGCATGCAGTCACGTTCAACCATGGTTGCAAGGTCAGGGAACGGTCTGTGGACAGCTGGTCTCCTGCAGTACATAGATGAGCAAAGACAGTTTGTCAGTTCCCCTATCTATGTTCCAGTGTCCATGCTAAATAGCACATTAAACAACATGACAGGACACAAGGACATGATGTGTGAGCTGTTGTGTATGGGCACACATGTCAGATACATGCCCATCATCTGACATCTCAGCTCTACAGGTCCACACAACAAGGTCCATGTTGTGCTGTGACCAATCTATGGGCTCTGTCACAGTACATCAGTACGAGTGTCACATACCAGACACACACCACAGTGACTAGTGAGGACAGATGTCTATCCCACATCACAGTGTTTTTGACAGACACACACAGGGACCTTGTGTCGCCACAAGGACACCATCATGATGTAGCGTCTCATGTACACACCACAACGCACACATGACACACGCATGAAGTGCCACCTGATTTTTTTGCAGCTCATACATGGATGTCTGTGACACACAGGCGCAACATCAACTCACATTGACAAAACACATGGATGTGGTGACCATTTGACATTGAACACATGAAATCTGAGTCATCTCTGTAGCAAAATGCACACATACTGTGGATGAACATCACATTTGTGGCACTGGGACACCCTGTGACCCACATACCATTCCACCTAAGAGTCAGGGTGTATGTCACATGTCATACACAATGTACCCCGGGAACTGTGTACATGCCTCATGCTCTGAACTGTACAGTTGTCAATCACAGTGGTTATGTGTACAACACACAAAGGTATCTGTCCCCATGACACCTTGCCCTGCCTGGGAGTGTGTGCCACTAAGTGCCACATACCAAATCACATGTTGACCCACATACACACACAGGTAATGCAGCCTGACATGCCCTTTGATATACAGTGTCACAGGCTGTATTGTTGTTGGTGTGCCCATGTGTCCCTGACAAGCTATGGTGGGTGGCATCCTTTGCACATTGCCTGCAATGGGGACTGACGCGGGTGACAAATTCAAAAGACGCGTCGTACACCTAGGGAACGAGGCGTGCGCACGCCTTGCACACACGCCTTGCACATTGCCTGCAATGGGGACTGACGCGGGTGACAAATTTAAAAGACGCGTCGTACACATAGGGAACGAGGCGTGCGCACGCCTTGCACACACGCCTTGCACATTGCCTGCAATGGGGACTGACGCGGATTTGACCCTTGTACGATTCGTGTGCTGAAAAATCCGTTGGCTCCCTACAACAATGTATCACACTCGTTGGTGTCATGGATTTGAATCATTTGAACGATGCGGAAGGCGTGTACGAGGCGTGCAATGCGATGGATTGGCCAGATTCATAGGATGCAAACATGTCCGACCTATCGCTTTGGACGCATGGGACAGATTCTGCCTCAGCAGCACAGATATAAGGCTGTCTGTTCCCCTGAGAGCTCACTTGCCTGCACTAAATGCCCCAGATTGCATTCACTGGTACCACTGCTGCTGTCTCTGCATCCTCTGGCTCCAAGAATGGCACGTACTGTGGAGAGGGCCCCAGCCTTCACAGAGGAGGAAAACAAGGCCCTGCTGGACAGCCTCCTTCCACAGTACAGCAAGCTGTATGGGAAACCAGGGGAGCAGGTGAGTGTGCAGTCCACATCCTTTTTCATTGTGCATGTTGTCTGACTGGCACTAATGGCATTGTGTACACCAGTGGCTAGCATGCTCACTGAGTAGTTGTTACCCCCAAAGCGTGTAGGTACCTGTAGTGGACAGGTACTGTGCAGGAAAAGTGCATTTTTACACGGTTATAATACTCAGGCAATGTTTCCATGTTGTTAATGCAGGACAAATGTCAATCACCATAGTTGCACTACCTGTGTACATCATATGGCCTTGTGATAACGACATGTATATCCAACTGTGTGATGCACAAACATGTTGCATGTGTGGTAATGGACTTTTATCCTTGTCATCCTCACAGGTTGATGCCCATCAGAAACAGGAGATCTGGCTGACCATTGCCCGGGCTGTTCGATCTGTGGGGGTCTACAGACGCCGCCTCCGCAACTGCCAGAAGAGGTGGCAGGACCTTCGTGGCTGGACCCGGAGGATCGCAAGAGTCCAGCTGAAGCTGTCGCCTCCTCGCAGAAGGGGCGGACGACGGACACTGACCCCCCACATGCTCCGGATTCTGGCGGTGGTCTTCCCTGACCTGGATGGGCAGTTAAAGGCCAGACAGGAGCAAGGAGGGGGTAAGTGCATGCCTTTTCTGTGAACTATCTCTCACATGCTCTTTGCACTCCTTCATCCTGGTTACACTCCCACAGATCTTCTGTCTGCTTGAACAAGAGTCATGTGCCTAAATTAGGTCATGGCCCATCCTCATCTGATGCACAGGTGTGGCCCTTTCAGTCTGTGACTTGTGTCACTTGGGTTGTGTGTCCCTGCTGTTGTCCAAGCTTAAGGTTCTAAACAGCATCTGCTACCGGTGCATTGTTTTGTCTTCATGAGTGAGGCAATTGTTTGCCATGTGTCTGCACATTGCCAGAAATCAGACATGTACTTTGTGTGGGCAATTGATATGTGTTCCAATTGATGCTTTGGCTCACCATATGTGTCTGGGGTATTTTCCACACAGCCATGCAGCAGGTGAGACAATGTTGGGGCCTCAGAAGAATGTACATCATGTGTGTCACACATGCATGAGCACATGCCTAGTGTTCAGGGTAATACCATGTAGCACATGGACCTGGACAGGTATGCCTACTCCGGACATGAAGTACACTATGTTCTTCTACTCCTGTGTGTCAGCCTACATTTAGTGCATTGTGAAATATGCAATCTGGTGTCTGCCTCGGTATCATTGTGGAGTGGCCTAGCTTTTTAGACTCCTGGGGTGTTGAGCATTTTGGGTTGGGCAGCTAGCTGAGATGTGGCTGTTGGATCATCACAATGGGGTAAGACATAGGTGTGTAATCACTTGACGGTGCCTAATGGTGTATTCTACATTAAAGTGCAGGCAGCCTCAATTAGTTCGCATAACACTGTGATGTGATCATGTTTACAGATTGTTGCTTGCAGTCACTCAACTGTCGCATTTGTATTACGTGGGATCATCAGATGCCTTAAGATGTGGGTAGCAGTGGGGGAACATGTGCACTTGACAGCTGCAGGGCTTACATTCCCCAAAATGAAAATGATTGTGACACAGTGCAGACTGTTTGTTTTTGGATGCACTGCCCCTGTGACTGAAGCCAGTGATGACTGATTATCCAGACTGGCCTGTAGCATGGTATACCACTTGCTAATGTGTATCCTGCTGTAATGTCAGTTGTCCAGCATACACTGAATTGTGGCATTGACCATCAATACATGGGCACATCATGGTGTCTGGTGAAGGAAGCATATCCATTTTACTGACAATGAGTTTGGCCATCCCTTATCCTGACACATGTACTGAGTCAGTGGCAGGAGATGGGATATGTGTGTACTGACACATTTCAATCACAATTCCTGCAGTTCTGAGATATGTCTATGTGGTGCATGTGTGCACATATAAGTAGTGGCATACTACATGCACCAGACAGATGGGTCCATGGAGGGGAAGTATATGAGGGGCATGGTTGACTGGCAGACTGACAGGTGTCTTTTTCAAAATGTGTCAGCACTTTTTGCAATATTTTGCAAATGATGCAAAGGCGTGCTCTGTAATGTGCTGTACTGACTGTGATGTGTCAGGTGAAACAGGTGACTGATGTGGATCTGTTTATCCTGATTGTTTGCAGATACATCTTCGGCTACTGGAGGAGACAGCTCCACGGACCAAGAGGAGCCGCAGAGCCAGACTGGGTCTGCTGCAGAGGAGTTGGAGGGACCCAGTGGCACAGAGGGTGAGGGGAGCCACACTGAGGAGACCTCAGCTACGACCACCTCGGCTGAGGAACACAGCATCTTGAGTGAGGACTCCCTTGTGGAGGCGGGTGTCAGCAGACCCCAGACAACACCTAGCGAGTCTGTCCCCGCCACCACCACCATCTCCACCCTCCCATCTGCTCCCATCCCAGATGTCCGTGGAGGCCCCCGTGTAAGGGAGCATGTCTCCTTCATGCCAGGCACCGCACCCCCTGCCCCTGTCTCCCCTGCTGCCCTGAGTGTAGAGTCTGTGGACTTACTGAAGCAGCTCCATGTAGGGCAGACAGCGATGCTGAGTGTCCTCCATTCCCACACCACTCTGTTGACACAACTGGTGTCCTTCATGGAGGGCATCTCATCAAACATGTCTGCCCTACATCGGACCATTCAGGCCATGGCCTCCACACAGACGTCAGCAGTGTCCCTCCTCCAACAGTCCCTCACCCCTCCTACCTCTGCCACATCCACAATCCCCACTACCCTACCTGTCCAACGCACACACACACCAGCACCGGCACGCACCACAACAGACACAAGCAGCGCACAGCCACGCAAGACAAAATCCAGAGCCACAGGCACGCACACTCCGGGGACTGATGGCACACACACAGGGGATGGGTCACAGACGCACAAACAGACATCCACAAGCACTCCGCAGTCCTCAGATGCCTCTCCCTCCAAAACCCCTTCCCTTGCCTCACCTGCAACCCCCCTTCACAGCAGCTCTTCCTCTGTGACCTTGGCCTCTTCCCCACCGATCCATCTGCTCCAACTCACAAGGGGAGGAGGAAGTCACCACGCACAGGGGGAGTTCCCCTGCCACACGGACACCCTCCCCCAGGCGCACGGACACTGAGGCCCCCATCCGCAAGTCCCCCCGGACCAGGAAGAGCAAGACCCCACCACGATCCCGCAGCTCCACCACACAGTCTCCGTCCTGCAGCCCCCAGGCCACCACTCCACAGGTCCCCCGCCACACCCTGCCCCTGGTTCACCCACACACCGATACCGCATCCCCAAAATGCTTAGGCCCTCCCCCTACCACATGCACTTCCACCCCCACCTCACACGGTCAGCCTGTTCCTGCCACTGGTGTGGAGACCGTGTCCCCCCCTCTGTCCTGCCCACCTCACCTGAACCCCATGACACTCCTTTGGAGGTTGGCACTGCAGTAGAGAGCACATCCACCCCGTCTGACTTGGGCACTGCAGTGGAGACCCCGTCCACACCATCTGACCTGCCCACTGCAGTGGTGCCGGCAACAACCCCGTCTGACTTGAGCCCTGCAGTGGTGACGGTGCCCACTGTGTCAGACACCTCCACTGCAGTTGCCAGTGACACTCCTGCACCCACCACCCCTCCCCTGCCCCATTCTGCTGTCCCCTGATCCTGTCCCTGCGGTGCCTGGCCTGCCCCTATGTATGCCCCTCCAAGGGAAGATGTCCCCTGGCCGTAGCAGTGCAGGCAAACAATGGGTGACAACTTGTCACATGTCACCCTGGTTGAATGTAGGAATGGACTGGCCATTGGCCTTTTGACATTGTACACTTAACTTACCAGTTACATGGATTTATGTTTTTAATAAAGCCACTTGTTGTCATCCAGTGTTGTTGCATCTAATGTACATGATGTTGATGATGAGTGTCATGGACTTGCTGTTGTACTGGTGTTTTAAAGGTACAACAGAATGATTTGTTGATGTGATGGACTCCATGTGGTCCATGGGATATGTGTACTTTTCTGCTATGTATCCATGACATCCTTTGCTGCAATTTCAGGGTGTAATGATAGCAAAATGTTGTGACCAGGATTTTCTCGTTGGGTTTGCTACTTCACATCTTTGGCATACACTGTTGCACATATGTTGTGCTTACATTTGGGCACAGAGTGAGATTCCCTGACTGGGCCCATCTCCACTGGACAGGCAGGTTTGTGCATCCATGGTACACAAGTCATCTGTGTCATCAGTGCAACTAGCTCTACATGTGTATTGCGTATGTGCAGATGACTGAAGGGACACTCCCGTACACAGGCTGCTGTGACCAGAGCTTTCATTGTGTTGTAATTGTTGGCTCACTGGGCAAGTGTTGTGCTGGCATGACAGAACCATGCACAGACAACGTTTTGCACAGCTGACCTTCCCCAGGATTGGAGACCCCTCATGGCATTGTGTCATTCCGTGACATTGCCTGGGCACATAGTGTGTGTTGTGTGAGCATGTCTGTGTGTGTTCCCTTCCCTTTTTTCAACACAGCCTGTGTTCCATACAGATGTTCCTGTTTGGTGCGCTTGCTGAGTTGTCCTGTGTTCATCAAACATCTTTGCCCTGGGTTTTCTGGGATGTAGGTGCATGGCAAACTACTGGTCATTAGGTTGTCATCCCTGGCTGTTTTAGTTGTAAGTTCCGGGGATGTTGTCAAACGCACGTGGGACACATTCTGGATTCCCATTGGCACTTATGTGTTACCAACATCATGTTGTTTTCCCTATGTGGTATCTGTCAGTGAGTGGCTCACTTGTATGTGTGTGTGACTACTCCCACTCATCAGGGTCATTGCTGCAATGTTGGAAGGTGTCGACATGTGTTCTTTGTGGCTCTCCTTTGGTTCCTCATTGGTGTGGGTGTGTGGCAGGGTTCCCACTGAATCTGGTAGTTTTCACGTTATGCCCATGTACCGCATACTGTGCAGTGTTGCAGACATTCACAGGGGTTGTTGACAGGCCATGTGTGAGGATTTGTGGGTACCTTAGATCCCCCCACCACCCCTGGGATTGTCATGGGTGCATGAGCAATGTCACCAGTCCATGTGTGCCTAGCTGATGCACATTGGTGCAGATCAAGGTGTGTGGTGTTGAGGGTGGCCAAATGGGAGTGGTTTCATGTCTAGGCCCCTACCTACATTTTGCCCATTGATTGCAGGCCATGGCCAGTGATTTGTGTTTATGGAGGTGTGATGGGAGTTTGTTGTTCAGGACACATGACCCAGTACGCACAGCTGACTGTGCTCCACAGTATGGGCAAAACCTACCTTTGTCATCACAGTGGGATTGGCGTACAGGCTACTGTCACCCCAAATTAGGGTCCCTGAGGGTAGTGCTGTAGTGGGTCTGTCTCTTGCTGTGTTGGTTGCTGTTCAACCCAGCTTGTGTCACATGAATCCGTTGGGATCCCACTCATCTGACAATGCCTGCTTGCCCACAAAGGGGTGCACAGTTCATGAGTTAGTTTTGTATGGCACTGTGTACACATCTGTGTGATTGGAGTTCAGCCCACCGTCATGTGTTGTGTACTAGCCTGGGGACACTGAGACACACACACGTGTTGTGTTTGATATGCAGTGTGGGGCTGCCTGTCTGTGTTTGTGCATCTGCACCTCTGCATTGGTATGGCTTTTGCGTTACATTGGCTGGATGTTGTTTGGAGGTTTTTCCCTAGTGTCCATGCGTCTTGTAGCTCATCATCCTGCACATTGATCATGTTTGGTATGTCCCATTGCTGCCATGATATGGGACTTGGTCACCTAACATCAACAGTCTCCACAGGATTCCTCATTTTGTGTGTCTGTTCGTGAAGATATGTGTGTATGCATCATGATGCTCACTTTTCACATAGTCTAATTGGACACTGGAGGCATTGTCAGGGCTCATGGCCAATGCTTTGTCTGCACATGGCAGAGGGAGTTCTTGTGATACACAGCAATCTTTGCCTCCCAAATCTATGTTTGTATGTGACACAACCACCACATTGCCACTACATTGCTTGTGGTGTTGGGACCAGTAATCACAAATGCTGGTCTGGTGATGCTGCTATTATTATGTCCACACTCACCTTCTGGTCACTGTAGTGATGTGGGGTTTGGACCCCATTGCCACAATGTTCCTGATATGCTGGATTTTTAGACACCACAATCACCTTTTGGTCACTGTAGTGATGGGGGTTTAGACCCCATTCCCACAATGATCCTAAAATGCTGGATTTTTGGACAACACAATCACCTTTTGGTCACTGTAGTGATGGGGGTTTAGACCCCATTCCCACAATGATCATAAAATGCTGGATTTTTGGACACCACAATCACCTTTTGTGCACACATGTGATGGGAGTCACATTGTATGTTCACTGTCAGAATCTGTGTTGTGTGCATTTTGCACACACACACATATAATCTTGCCAAGATGGTAGGGGGGGGTTTGCTTAGTCACCCTATGTGTGTGAATGCTGGTGGTGCTGGCCATCCAGCCCCCTATGAGTGGAGATGGTGGTGGTGCTGGACATCCAGCCCCCTATGAGTAGGGGGTACTGGTAGTGATGGGCATCCAGCCCCCTATAAGTGGGGATGGTAGTAGTGCTGGGCATCCAGCCCCCTATGAGTAGGGGCTACTGGTAGTGCTGGGCATCCAGCCCCCTATGTGTAGGGGGTACTGGTAGTGATGGGCATCCAGCCCCCTATGAGTGGGGATGGTAGTAGTGCTGGGCATTCAGCCCCCTATGAGTAGGGGGTACTGGTAGTGCTGGGCATCCAGCCCCCTATGAGTAGGGGGTACTGGTATTGATGGGCATCCAGCCCCCTATGAGTGGGGGTACTGGTAGTGATGGGCATCCAGCCCCCTATGAGTGGGGGTACTGGTAGTGCTGGGCATCCAGCCCCCTATGAGTGGGGGTACTGGTAGTGATGGGCATCCAGCCCCCTATGAGTAGGGGGTACTGGTAGTGATGGGCATCCAGCCCCCTATGAGTGGGGATGGTAGTAGTGCTGGGCATCCAGCCCCCTATGAGTAGGGGGTACTGGTAGTGATGGGCATCCAGCCTCCTATGAGTAGGGGGTACTGGTAGTGATGGGCATCCAGCCCCCTATGAGTAGGGGGTACTGGTAGTGATGGGCATCCAGCCCCCTATGAGTGGGGATGGTAATAGTGCTGGGCATCCCCCCCTAGGTGTGGGTACTGCTGGTAGTGAGGACCATGCAACCTCTGTGGTTTTGCTGTTGCTGGTGGAAGGGATGTCCCCCCCCCTATGTGTCTGTAGCATTTTGTGTGTTTGTGACGTTTGTTTGTGTGGGTGTCTGACTTACCGTCTGCGATGTACGCATCTGTTCATGATCCGGTCGTAGATATACAGTACTGGGATGACCTCCGCGATGGGATTCATCATTGGTTCGTCTCGTACTTGCTGATTGTTGCTCCGTCTGGTACACATTGGGAGTTGGTCCGTCTCGTAGCCGTGGATCGTGTTGTGGCGCGAATCGGACCTGCTATGCAGCTCTACCGGATGCTGTGACGTGCTGCTAGTGGCGACTCGTTCGGCGCGTAGGAAGTGCGCATCGTACTTGCCCGGCCGGAAACTGCTGTTTACATGCCTCCGGACGAGTCGATTTCAGCGGTTATGGTTCCGGCTCGTACGGGAAATGTTGCTGGTTTCGGAGCCTACGGCTCGGTCGGCATTCGGACACATTTGCGCATCGTTCTTCCTTGTCCGGACGGATCGGCTCCGGGAACGAGTGGGTCATAAGGTGAGGCTACAGACGGCTCTCGGAGGGCTGTCCGACCCGGATAGGAATCGGCCCCTAAAGGTCATATTCACAAGGAATTGTCGTAGGGCAGTGCCGCAAGTCATTTTGCTGTGCTACCCTATGCCAAATTGAAAGGGCAGGAATGCACCGTATTTACAAGATACAGTGCATTCCTGGCCTTTCAGCCAGCACCGGCGCACAATTAGCAGCCGTGCGCCAAGGGTGTCTGTGTTGTTGGCATGATTGCTTTTTTGCAAGAAGGGTCACCTTCCTGCACAAAAGAATAATCATTGGAGGTGTTTTCTTCTTTCTATGTGTGCTGCAAAATGCAGCACACATGGAGAGAGAAAAAGACGAGGAGAAATAATGTGATTTTCCTCGTGATACCACCCCTGGGGAGGCGCATGGTTTTAACGCATTCCCAAATTTATGTCATGTTGTAAATCTGGGAATGTGTCAAAACCTATGAGCTTGGCGTGGGAACACCCACTGCAACACACATGACACGACTCCCCAACGCAGTGTGAGGCAACGCAGCGACTTGCGCTGCGTTGTCCCACTCCAGATCTACAAAGCCGTGAAAAGCCATGCAGGGTGGCTTTACGTGACCTTCAAGATATGACTAAGCCCTGTGCGCCACCGGAACGTCACAAAATGTGACATTCCGGTGGCACACAGGGCTTGTAAATAAGATCTAGGTCTTTCAAGGAGGAGAGCTAGTGAACCCAGAATAGGTATTCTTGTCTATTTAGCACCCTTCAGTCGAGCTTGTGTGCTTACCTTGGGTTATTAAATCTTTGTGGTTTCTTCCTAGGTGTATTTTGGTAATCTAGTGAAAAGCAAAAAATTCGAATTTTCACTGAAATTATTTTGAGGGAATAGTCACTTTGTTAGTGGTGAGATGTTGTTAAAACCAAGAGATCTGGCTTCTTAATATTGAAAAGCAAATGTTATAAAGATTGAGGTAAACCCCATAATCTTGTGATATTAGAAGGGTTTTCTGGTTTTTCAGTTAAAACCATCATAACCGATAAAAGCATAGCCAAAGAAAATATTTGTTTTCCACCATAAACCAGAGAACACCAGAACTTGCTGTACGTTTATTGCTTTGGCACCCTCTGGTTTCAAACTGAGTAAATGCAGCCTCTACCTCTAAGCACTTTTCAGAGATCGATGCTAGTGCTAAAACCCACTTCGACCATGCAAGAACACGTAATATGCCATTTGGGCAATCTGCAAGGCTCTCGGACTCTAGGATGTACTCCTCCTCCTGGTTTAGGAGTATGGCTCACAACATACGGCTTCAGGTCACTGTTCACATGGCTCGCATCATCATGCTTCAGCTCACTGTTCACTGCATGTTGCTGCATAGTGGTCAGCACGTTCGCAGCTGCGCTCTGAGCAGTGTCTCAGTTCAGGGCAAGTGGCAGTTCCATGATTCCATACTGCTTCATTGAGAGTGGGACAGAGGTTTGCTGTTTGAAAGCTCAGGTATTACATTTTGGTAATAAAGATCACTAAGCATGTGGATGACTCCAGAATCAATGTCCTCTCATAAAACACTGCATCAAACTAGTCTTAGGTTTATATTGTGATTGTCTAAAGAGCATGCATCCCTTCATTCAGAAGGATCAGCTGACATTTCATGAACATGTCCGTGTTCTTGAGCTCATTTTGCTGAAACTGCGCTGCTTTTAGTGCATACATTAATTCAGAAAATGTATGAGTTAGTGCATAAGCTGTAGACAGTACAGCTCTAAAAACATGAACAGAAAACTACAGCTATGTGTTTAATAGTATGTGCTGCAGATGGTGCACATTCAGCAAAAGCAGGTGTATGGACTGGCACAAAGAGAGAGAGCTGGGGTGGATACAGCCCCAGGAACACCAAGTTCAACTTTCATTCCTGCTGCCTCAATGTCAAAACAAAGCTTGAAACATATGGTACCGAAAGAAGGCTTGGCACTTAGCAACATCACATGTACAATACACAGTTTGCATGCAATGAAACATATTGAACTGCGCTTGTCCGTTTCCCCAGGATAGACAATGCATTATAACAGTGTAGATTGCACACAACACAAAGGTACAGTTCTGTGTGCAACTGCCCCAAATGCCCGGCAGGAAAAAGGTCCCTACACTGCTTTAAAAAAGAACAAAGACCTACCTGCATGCTTAGTAAAAATCAGTGCTTTGAGATTCTTGTGCTGGATTTCAAATAAATGCAAAATCCCACAGATCCGCATGAAAATGTAAAATAATTCATAATGTGAACTACTAGCAATGAAGTTTCTTTTGCACCTTAGCAGTAATGACTATAGCTACAGAAACTATGTAGATACATTAAGAAGCACTTAACAGTATTCATATTAATTTCTATGTAAGTTTTTGCCATATAACCAGCTGGAGCAGGATAGGCCCAGATTAATTGCACTTATTATTACAGTTCTTCCTTGGTATGTTAAATCAAAGGACAGAACAGGGTGACACTGGCTAGCAATAACTGAGAACAAAGCACCCCACTATATATATCACATATCCTACATAGAACTTTTTCATTCAGAAAATCTTTGTCTAAAGGACTAATCAGCAGGAAGCTGTTGTAAAGGCCCTCCATTAACCTTTTATCTGCTACAATCAAATCTTAATGGGAATGCACACCATCTCCATTGATGCAAGTCCTTGACATAGGGTGGGACTAGACTGTTTGAAAGAGGGATTTGAGTCATGCAGGCAGAGAGTTGAGAGAAATAATTAAATGTTACTTGAAACAGAACATTCAATGAAAGGGTACAAGAAGGGAGTTAGAAGAAAAGAGCATAGGAATAATTGAAAACAGGAACACATGAGGGTAGGAAGAAAAAGAAAAGACATTTCATTATAAGCAGTGGAAAAACACCATCTTTGATAATGTACAGAACAAAAATGAATAAACACTGATAATCACTGACTTTTACAATGTTTTTAAAATACTGGAAAACACTGGAAATCCCCAATGGAATTCAAAACAAATAGAAAATGAAAACTGGAAAGATTAGATATAATATTGCACTAAAACATTAATTAATGTGAAAATGCCAATTTTTAGCTCTTGAGTTTATTTAATTTTAGCTGCCTTTTTGTCAGGCCTGTTGTTTCCAATATACATATGGTGGGCTTTTTGTCAGTCCCCTGCTCATTACTGGATGCCTTTGTTGTGAGTTTCCTTTCTCTTGTCCCAATTCAATGGCTTTCCTCCCTATTCATGTGTATATCCCGCATAGGAGCATTTTGGTGTCAGAGGGCTCTGATTGGTAGACTTGTATCCTTCCACTGTTGTCCTTGCATGCTTTCAGGAAACTATTTTTTTTCTTTTTCTGTAATGGTAGTGCATAGGTTTTCTTGCTCTATTCCCCTAATGCTGCTTTCCTCTTCAATCCCTCTTAAACTTCCCCCCTTGTTCTCATGTGACTTTTCTGACCCCTTACCCATCCTACTCATTTTTCCAGCTCAATCTTTTTTTTTATCACATGTCCTCATTCCCTGATACTGGTTGCCCATCCTACTGTCCCTGTGGATGTTTAATGTTTTTTAACAGGGCCTGGCATGCAAAGCGCCACTGTGCCACTCACAACCTTTTCTTCACTTTCTGCACCTTTTTTTTAATGTTATAATTTACTGATCTAGCATGGATGTCAGCCATTTGGAAGTGGTAAATTAAAAATTACCATTGCGTCATGAGGCATTCCAAAACGTGCTTCACAATGCCTGTCATGATGCCTGCATGCATAGGTATGCCAGATGCATAGGTATACCACAGGTCAAGATGTGCATGCTTGTCATGTGATGCTGCATTGTTAATATATACTCTGAAAAAGCACTTCCTCTAATGGGATCTTAGTACTGTCATTCACTCATTAGAACTGTCAATACCAATGAAAATAGAGTGTAGGTTACTGCTATTGAGAATGGTAATCAAAGTAGTTAACTCAAAGCATGCGTTTTTAGGCTTCTTTCACTGTATGCTCAGTCATGCTTTCACTATTCTGCACCTTTGAATCATTTCCAGTCTCACCCTCTGCATGTATTCAATTGTCTCATATGATGTTGATGAAATAGTAGTATTGTACAGTTACTTGTCTTAGCGTTAGCAAGTTCTGTGCGCAGGAATTGTTTTGATTGAGAAGCTCTGTGTGCATTCGCGAGTATTGTAAGAGAGGAACTGTTCAAGTATTTTTTGAGCTCCAGGCTTTTGGAGCACAAAGGTCCTCTAAAAAAATTTCATTTTTAGGACATTTCTTGTAGTTTGGTGCCAATTACTGGTGGTGCTATATGTCGCATAACTTTCTTCAATTTATGGAAGCATAGTCCCTTACCAAGATTAAGGAAGGAGCCTGTATTACTACCTTATGTACTAGTGCAATTATTGGGAGTCAGTAGAGTCACCTCAGTGTTGTGGTGCTGGAGTTTTTCCTTCTAATTTCTCAGACAACCAGGTCAATAGTGTTTTTTTTAGTCTGTCAATGTATTTGTCAGGCCGCTGAGTAGAACATTTGACCAGTCTAGTTCAGTTTCAACATTGCACAGTCTACTATGGCCAAGTAATGTTCAGCAAGGAAACAATGCTAATATGTCAATAGATGTGGACAGATTGTGGACGTGTTGTCTATAGAGGTTGGTACGTAGTGAGAGGTTGATTCTTACTACTGTATTTTATAGTGATAAATGCTGGTGGATTATGTGACCTTTTTAGTAGAAGTTGCATCTTTTAGGTTTGATTTTCTCATTTATTATTTTATGTTTTATACTCCCTTATAGATACTATTAACCTGCAGCCATGGCTATTTCAGATACGCACAGACGTCTACCACATAATCTAGTCTCTCATCATCATCATATTTTTTTTATTTTTTTTAACACAGACTTTATTGGGTTTTTCAGGTGCCACATTACATTGTTGGATAGTACTTCATACATGTTAAGTTTTCATTAATATGAGTTACAAATTATATACGTATCATGCCGCAAACTCGTTATGCAGGATATTCACCTGTCATTGCGCATAGTCACGCTATTCAATCAGGAATAAGTTCCCATACATTTTCGTTATAACAATACATCATAGATTGCATGACTGAGGTATGTATTGTCTAAACCCCAATGCAACCCACCTACCCTATCCCACCCCCACAAACCCAACCCACAACAAAACAAAACAATTGCCGCTGTGTAGTTACTACATTTTATCCCGGTAAAGGTACCAGGTGATAAGTACAACCGATTGTAGTAGGGAGGAAAGGGGAAGGGGGGAGACAATAGTAATGTGAGGGGCAAAGAAGAGAAAAGAGGGAGGGAATTGGCTATCCACATTGAGGACATCTGCTATCAACTTAGTCGCTATGTGAGGGGGATCAATTATCCGCTCCACTATTTGTTCGTGGGGTTTGTGAGTCCCCTGAGACCTCCTCCGTATCTGTTCTAAAAGTTCTATCAATTGTGCCCAGTCTAAGGATATTGGACGTTTCGTAATCCCCTATATTCTTCCCGCTGTAGCGCCTCCCTTTCTGCAGTCGCCCAACGGATGACCTCTTCTCTCCATTTACCCGCACGTGGTGGCGTGCGAGATTTCCAGCGCTGTGTAATCAGCCTTTTTGCAATCATCAGGGCTAAGCCCGCGAAGCGGCACAGCAGCTTTGATTTTTGGGGAGTGGAAAAGGCCCAACAGACATGCCTCTACAGTGTCCCAGGACGTGCGTTCTGTTAATACGGACAGATTCTGTATGATCTCACTCCAAAACTCATGTAACGCCGGGCAGGACCACAACATATATATGAAATCAGCGTCTGGAGCAGGGCATCTGGGGCAGTTCGGGAGGCGGCAGTATAAATTTTGTGTAGCGTTTTCGGGGTGAGGTAGGCTCTATGCAAAACAAATAATTGTATTACTTTCAATCGGCAGTTACGAGATACCTTTCTAGGATGTTCTAACATTAGGGTCCATTCCCTATCTTCTAAGTCTCGTGATAATACTGTTTCCCATTTTTGTCTGAGAGGTCCCAACGGGATATTCAGATGTTTCCTCAGCCCACGATACAACCACCGAACAAGGTGACAGCCATGTCCCATTATGTGAAGGGATTTCAGGAGATGGAAGGTGGGAGGTTCTCTTTGGTCCACCAGCCAGTATTTGTGAATGTAGTGTGCAATCATAGCGTGAGTGAGGAAAAGAGTGTCAGGTACTGCATTGGTGCGCACAAACTCTTCATGTGGCATCAGGTTGCCGTCTTGAAACTAATCTCCAACTGTCTCAACCCCTAGCTGTGTCCAAACTCGAATTTGTGTCTTCCTTATTATTCCACGCATTGTGGGTAAGCCACAGAGTGGGATATTCGGGGCATATGGAAAGGATATTTTCGCATATTTATGAGCCTGTTTCCAATAATGGAGCGCTATGTGTAAAAAAAAGGGAGGGTTCCGCAATTTGTCTGCTCCAGGGCACAGCAACGTCTGTAAGGTACCACGTCCAAGATGGTCCAGAGAATACGCTTTCTCAAATAAATTTTGGCCCGCTAGCCAATATGCCAGCCTTGCAATTGCCCAACTATGCAGTATACTTTAAAATCGGGCGCTCCCATCCCGCCTGCATTGCTGGGAAGCCGCATCTTGGCTAGTGCCAATCTGTGTCTGCTCGATCCCCAAAGTAAGGAGGTTAATAGGGTGTCTGGTGTTTGAAATATCCATGCTGGAAGGATAACCGGAAGATTTACAAATTGATAAAGGAGCCTGGGCAGCATAAACATTTTGGAAACAGCAAGATGGCCCGCTACTGTGAGCGGTAAAGTATTCCAGAAGGAGACTTGGGACCGAAGGGAACTGACGGTCCGTACTACGTTTCCAGCTATTGTGTCGGCGGTGGTTCTGTATATGTAAATCCCTAAATATTTAAAGGTTACTGGTTCTACTCTAAATTGCAATCGACCAAATCCCAAAAGGGGGGCATCATACGTATTATTGAAAGAATATGCTAAGGACTTGGAGGCATTAAGGTGCAACGCCGATAGCTCCTCGAACTGTGAAAACACGTCCGCTACTACATGCATGTCCTCATTTAAGTCCCGGAAATATAATAACATGTCGTCTGCATAAAGTGAAACAGAATGAATTGTGCCCTGTATGGGAATACCATAGGGGCCATAACCTGCCGTAGATATTGGGCTATAGGCTCGAGCGCTAGGACGAACAATAAAGGCGACAGGGGGCAACCCTGTCGCATGCCTCGATAAATAAAATACGTTGGCGATAGAATCGAACCGTAGACCGAACTTGGTCAAGACCGCCAGCATATAAGACCAACTCAGAGTATCAAAAGCTTGACATATATCCAGGGATAGACACTCAGCACGCGGGACTTGTGTCATGGTCGCATGTAGTATAGCATGGAATCGACGAATATTTAAAGAGGTGCTACGTTTGGGGACAAATCCACACTGATCTACATGTATGAGTTGGGGGAGCAAGGGAAGAAGCCTAGACGCCAGGAGTTTACTGAGTATTTTATACTCAGTATTAAGAATGGAAAGAGGCCTATAGGATGTAAGCTCAAGGGGATCTTTGTCAGGCTTCAGGGAAGAGGTGACTAATGCCTCTCTAGTTGTGGGGGGTAGTGTACCCTCAGCAAGCGAGGTAGTGTAGAGCTGTAAGAGTTTAGGGACCAGTGCTGTCAAAAAGGTTGAATAAAATTCAATAGGGAGCCCGTCAGAGCCCGGTGTTTTATTACGAGCTAGCGCTTTAATTGCCATATTTATTTCCATCGGTGTAATCGGAGCTTTCAGGTCTTGGACTTCGGCATCAGAAATTACTGGGAGGTCTACCTCTGCAAGGAAGCGAGTAGTAGCGTCGAGCACATCTAGATGAGGAGCAGTATATAACGTAGTATAGTAGGTTTGGAAGGCGGAATTTATCTCAGCCTGTGTGGTGACCTGCGAATGCTGAACAGTATTAATCGCCAATATGGGAGTGGGGGTTGTCGGAGGCGCAATAAGTCTCGCCAATAAGGTGCCGGACCGGTCTACCTCAGAGTGCGTACGAAGTGTGTATGCATTAAAATCAATCAATCTTAAACGTTCTAGTAATTCTACATATTTGATCCTAGCTGATTGCAAGTGCTCCACCCCATCCCCATCCATTTGGGCCTCCACTTCCTGTGCTTGTAATTTGCCCTCCAGCTCTGCGAGGTCCCTGATCACTTCCCTCCTAATTCCCACCAAGGAGCTTCAAGGATACGCCCGGATCGATACTTTGAATGCCTCCCATTCTATAGATCGGGTCGTAGCTGTACCTTCATTAATTGTAAAATATGTCGTTATGGCAGTGGCAAATGTGGCCTTATATACCTGGTCTTCCAATTGGAGGGGTTGCATACGCCAGGTCAGAATAGGCGTGGGAAAACGTCCCCACTTAAGATTTAGTTCAATAGGATTGTGATCTGAGATTGTCTTGCCTAGGTAAGTACTGTGCGAAATAGTCGATGAGAGTTCGGGTGAACACAAAAATAGTCCAGGCGGGTATGTAACATGTGGGGGCAAGAGTAGAAGGAGTATTCCCGCATGTTTACGTGCTGGGACCTCCAGACATCTATTAAATTCCATCCCTGTGCCCAGCGTGACAGTGCCGCAGCCTGGGAGTGGGCGGTGGTGTTCGGCAAGGGAGGGTGAGAGCGGTCCAGGGATACATCAAAAACTGCATTCAGGTCCCCTCCCAGTAACCATGGGTAGCAGGACCAGTCCGAGAGAGCCAGTGATACCCGGGACAGAAAAGTATCTTGGTCTACATTTGGCGCATAAAGGGACCCCAACACCACTTGCGTACCATCTAAGGTCCCTCGTAAAAACACATACCTCCCTTGTTCATCTATCCTACTCTCATTAAGGGAAAAGGGAATTCCCGCCCGGATCCATATTGCAGTCCCTCTAGAAAAGGCAGAATATGCTGTGGCATAAAGCTGACCCCTCCAACGTTGTTGCAATTTCGCGGATTCCGAGGGTATTAGATGTGTCTCTTGCAAATATACTATTTGGGCCCTACGGCGGTGTAATTGTGCTGCTATACGATGGCGCTTAGGAATTGCTCCCATTCCTCTAACATTCCAAGATATGAGAGTATAAGATTTGGGAGTAGACATCATCAGGGCATGTTGGTGGAACCCTCCCATCCCCCCACCCCAACCCACCCCCCACCCAACCCCCCACACCTCGGATCATGCGGCAAAAATATTAACAATAAAACCATAACCCAATACTGGGTCCAACGACCTAACTTCGTTCGACTAAACTGTGTGTAAAACATTAACATAGTTCACATCAAACTGTTGCTATCGCCTATGGGGGAATCTGCAAGTATCACTTCTGCATAATAACAATGAGCAACTCGTGGATACGCCAATGACAGGGCAGGCCGGGAACATAGTACTCAATCCCTTTCTTGGTGTACAAATGATACATTTCTAAGTTACATAATGCTGAACATTTTTAAAATACAAGACCTTTGGGTAATGTTATGATCGACATACCATGCCTGTAGGGTGCTGAATAACTGGGCAAAGTCAATGGTCTAAGTTACATACCAGAAGGTCACCCCACTGGATCGTTACTTAGCTGTGTGGACACCGATGGAAACAGCGCCACACTTCCGTCCGATTCAGAATCCGAAGTGGCCGCGATTGAAGGGCTTGTACTAATAGGTGGACGAGTGGGGCGGAAGGCCGTGGCAGATCGCAGTGTTTCTTATTGACCCTCCATCACCTGCTGCTGTGGCGGAGAGCTGGAGTTTGTGCTTTGTGTAAGGAGTCCCTTCCTGCGCCGACGAGGGGGGCCCTGTGATTTCGGCTGGGTAGTGTCCAGGCGTCTGGCGGGAAGAGTGTCAGGGAAGGTTCTGTCCAGCCAATCCCAAGCACTATCCGGTGTATCAAAAAATAAAGAGCGTAGATTATATATGACTTTCAATTTAGCGGGGAACAATAAGGCAAATGTGAGGCCTGCTGCACGGACCCGAGCCTTTACTTCCATAAATGAAAAACGTTTTCGCTGCACAGCCAATGTGTAGTCGGGGAAGATCAAAATGTATGCGTTGTCCACCTGTAGTGGGCCATTATCGCGGGCGGCCTGTAACAGATGATCACGTTCTCTATAATTTAGAATTCTGGCCAATATTGGACAGGGGTTAGTACCAGGTATTGGTCGACGCGCTGGAACTCGGTGGGCTCGTTCAACGGTAAAATGTGCGGACAGTCCAGTGGGAGCCACCGTATTTTTCAACCAGTTTTCTATATAGATCATCGGGTTGGATCCCTCCGAACCCTCCGGAAAGCCCACAATTCTCAGGTTGTTGCGGCAGGCTCAACCTTCCGCATCATCTGCACGAGCCTGTAGTGAATCAATCTGTTGGCGCATTTGACATAATTGTTCTTCATGAGCAGCTACTTGTGGCAGTAATGGTTCCAGTGTTTGTTCCGCGGACTTTACTTTATCAGCCAGCTTCCTATGGTCATCCTTGAGGAGGTTAAGGTCCACAGAAATCATGCTCAATTGGTTTTTCAGGGCTGTTCTTGAATCCCGGATTTCCTTCAAGATCATATCTTATTTGTCACCCGGCGGACTGGACATATCTCCTTCTCAGTATGGCGTAAGCGACCAGAGGAGGGTTCGGATGATGGCGAAAGTGATCCTGTCCTTCCGCATCTGGAGGTCGTTCTCGGCTTACCTCTACCCATGGTTACCAACACGCCCAGTAATGGAGAATTTATGGGTTGTAGAAGGGCCCAATCGTAGGACTCAAGGAAGCCACTGGGTGCTGAAAGCAAACACAGTGCGTAGCTGGTGTGCCACAGAGTTTGGGGAGCCGTAAATTGTTGTGAGAACCGGGCCATGTTCAACTGGTGCGCCGCAAAGCAATGTCCCTCTTCTATCGGTTACCGTCGCGGTGGCGTGGTAATGTGCTCTGCTGAACCCGTGTATCCCCTAGTGGAGGCAGTAGTGTTTATGCGGCATCTACAGGCTAATTAACGTGTCCCAAGAGCATGTGGTAATCCGCTAGACTGATCCCTTCCCTCAGACCAGCTCGTACCTAGATCTGATGAGGCCCAGCCCTATTTGATGCACCTAAGAATCCACGTGTGTATAATAGGAGAGCTCACAGATATTTGAGAGTCAAGGGGCAGCGTCACCTATGCCGCTTTACAACAGGTACAATTAGTGTCAAGTTGCCGCCCCGTAAAACCATCCGCAGGGCGTTATTACACAGGTGGGCTGCGTAACGGATAGAGAAGTGGGGGGAAGAAAAGGCCAGCAAAGCACTCGCTGCCCCCAATTATAACAACAATGCGCACATCCAGTAGGCCCCAAATAGAGGAGGTCGGACCTGCTCCGGAACCAGAGGCCCAGTCAGACAGGCCGGCCAGGTGGAAACAAGTGACCTCAGGCACCTCCACGGCGTAGCAGCAAGCAACAGCGTTGGTCACTACCCTTCATGCAAATGTACAGTATGTGTGCAGATCATCAGTCGCACTGCCTCCGGAGCTCACCACAGATGTAAATCACTGACGACAGCCAACCGGGAGCACACACCATCATGGGGGTGGGAGGACCAGGGAGGAGGGCACCGCAGCCTCAAACATACCGGCCCAGTCCGCCAGTCCAAGGGGGCCGTTCCGCTCGACGGGGGTGCAATCCCATCCGCACAGCCCGTGATGAGGAGACAAAACTGCGGTGACGACACACCGGCCAGAACTCCAGGGCCGCCACACCAGGCACACGCAGTCACAGCCGGGGCACTCCGACTCACCATAGGCCACTTGTTGTGCAGGCGATGACAGGATGTCGGTGCGGGCGGCGAGTGAAGGCACTAGACACTAGGCCCGAGTCCAGGGGCTTGAGCTGCAGCCGACCTCCAGGCAGTGCAGTTCGGCGCCGCTACAAGCAAGCTCGGTGCAGTGTAGGCTCCTCCTCCAGGCCAGGAACTGCGTTACACCGGCGATCTTCGGGTCTGGAAGCATCGTCGAGTCCCGGAGTTGCTAGCACAGGGAACGTGTCATAGCCAGGCAGCGCCCTGCATATTTTCAGTTGTTAGTCTTATTAGGGAGTGCCGGATTATATTCGGATCAGGTACCCCGGCCCGGAGCACGTCGCTTAAGCGACCACCATCTTGGGCTGCAGACCACGCCCCCATCATCATATTTATTCCGTTTTTTTTAATAAAACCATAAAAGAACAGATAAAATGTTCTCATATACAATATCTTCAATTCAACATTTTACCACACATAATAAAATCTTAGGAGTAAGATAAAAAAAAACAACTTTGCAAACTTCAGGCTATACAATTGTGAGCTCCTCGTAAATATTACACCAAACAGTACACATTCACAACAATATATAGGCATGAAATCAGTACTTTTTGTGAATCTTTAATTTGATTTCCTTATTTATTATTTACTGTATTATACTCCCTTACAGATACTATTAACCTGCAACCATGGATATTTAAGATATGCATTGACGTCTACCCCATAATCTAGTCTCTCAATCAATAAGAGTTTCGCTGTATAATGTCAACCAAAGAATTATCATACTTAGTATGAGGTGATTGGCTTTTGGTTCCTTAACAGTCTTGACATTAAAACTATTTTATTTGAGGATCTGCAGATCACCCAATCCCTTTCACTTGGTCCGTCCTTCTTCTTAGGTCTTAGCTATAGACAGCCTTACCTGTCTGTTGGCCAGACCTATTGTTTCCAGTACATTACTTATAAAGATAGGGGCTTTGGTCAGTTAATTTTTCCTGTTCGAATGACTTTGTTTCTATCTCACTTGCCTTCTCTTGATTCTATAGCTTTCCACAGTTTTCTTGTGTTTGTCACAATCAGGAGCATTTCAGTCTCACATGTTTCTGACTCGGTCTAGGTCCACTCTCTCCCCGCAGCTCCGCTGTGCCGTCTCTTGCCTCCAGACCCTGACCTCCTCCTTGGGAGGTTCGAGACTGCTGCCCGCTCCTGCACCTGCTGCCCGCTCCAACTGGGACCAGACTGCCTGCAACCACCGTAACCTTTCTCAGCCGTTTTTTTTTCTTAATTTTTCCCTGTTGTGCCACTGGTATTGTGCCCATCTGTGTCTTGCTCTAATTCCACCACTGTTTTTATTTTCTCGTGCCTGCCTGTTCCTTTCGCCGCTGCTGCCCCTGCGGCCCCTCCCCCCAGAATTCCCCCCGGAATTCCCCCGCTCCCGCTTCCCAGCCTCTCCTCCCTCCCACCTCCCTTACTTAATGGCGGCCGCTGTGCGGTCGCGCCGCCGGCGCGCCAAAGGCAAGCCCATCTATGCTCGTCCGCGACCGAACCGCGCCCAGCGCCAGGAACCCTGGACCTCCCACTACCCATCGCTACGACACCACCACATTCCTCCCACTCAACCCTGGAAGACTTAGAGAATGCCAACAGGCCTCGCCGAACACGACCCACGGCCAGTTCTATTGCCTCCACTGCCACCAGACCCTCACCGCCACCCCGGCCTCCAACACCGCCGACGCCAGCACCGGCGACACCCTAAAATGCATCCTCCTCAACGTACGCTCCATACACAAACACGCCATGGAAATCTGGAACCTACTCGACTCTCTCTCGCCCGACATCACCTTCTTCACAGAGACCTGGACCAACGCATCCTCCGCCCCGACATCAGCACCGCCATCCCAGATGGATACAAGATCCAGAGGAAAGACCGCCCCAACCACCCAGGAGGGGGCCTCGCCATCGCCCACAAGAGCACCCTCCACCTCACCACCTCCAGCGAAACCTTCCCCTCTGCCGAACACCTGCACTTCTAGATCCAGACCACCCCCAAAGCCACACTCTGAGGAACCCTCATCTACAGAACCCCCGGCCCCCGAACACCCTTCGCCACCACCATCACCGACTTCATCGCACCCCACGCCATCGCCTCAGCAAACTACATACTCATTGGAGACCTGAACTTCCACCTCTACAACCCCAGCGACCCAAACTCCACTATCCTTCGTGACAACCTCGCCAGCATCGGACTTAAACAACTCGTCAACACACCAACCCACAGAGCAGGACACACCCTCGACCCCATTTTCGCGGCAGGAAACAGCTTCCAATTCAGCCACACAATGCAGCCGCCATAGACCGACCACCACTGCGTACACTTCGCCATCAACAAACCCAAGGCACCCAAACCAGCCCCACGCCCACCTCGAAGGAACTGGAGCAAGGTTACTGACGAGCAACTTAACTCCACCCTCACCCAAGACAACCACACCTGAGCACCCGACGCAAACGACGCAGCCAGAGAACTCCACACCTGGATCTTCAACTGCGCAGACGAGCTCGACCCGCTACGCAACCCCGACAGACAACGCCCCAGGAAAGCCGCCTGGTTCACCACCGCTCTCCAAGAAGCCAGACGCACCTGCAGACGCCTGGAGAAGAACTGGAGAAACACCAAGACAACCGAAAACCACACCACCTACAAGGACGCCATGACGGACTACCACAACCAGATCAGAGCCACCAAGAGGAACTTCATCCACAACAAAATCCTGGCCAACTCCACCAACTCCAAGGAGCTTTTCAGTGTCATTCAGGAATTCACCAACCCACGCAACGAAGCCACAGACATCACCCCATCCCAAGACCTCTGCAACTAGCTTGGAAACTATTTCCACCTCAAGATCAAAAACCTCTACGACAACTTCATCGACCATCCACCAGGTGCCACAGATGGCCCCCCGCCCCCCAGAAACACCAGCCAGCCCACCATCTCCAACTGGACACCGATCACGGCCAAAGACACCGCCTCGACCATGAAAAGCATCCACTCGGGGCACCCACCGACCCCTGCCCCCTCACATCTACCACAGAGCCGCGGCCGCCATCGCACCCGAACTACAACGCACCATCAACACCACCTTCAAAACAGGCACCTTCCCAGATGACTGGAAGCGTGCAGAAGTCAGACCCCTGCTCAAGAAGCCCACAGCTGACCCCACCAACCTCAAGAACTATCTGCCCATCTCGCTCCTCCCCTTCGCAGCCAAAGTTGCAGAGAAAACAGTCAACACGAAACTGGCACGATTCATTGAAGAGAACGCCGTCCTCGACCCGTCCCAATCCGGATTCCGAAGCAACCACGGCACAGAGACCGCCCTACTCGCCGCCACAGATGACATCCGCACCCTCCTGGACCAAGGCTACACCGCAGCCCTCATCCTACTCGACCTATCACCGGCCTCCGACACCCTCTCACACCGCACACTAGTCACCAGACTACACGACGCAGGCATACAAGGAACAGCCCTGGACTGGATCCGATCATTCCTCACCGGAAGAAGCCAAAGGATCAGACTCCCACCCTTCCTCTCCGACCCCACGAAAATCACCTGCGGAGTCCCACAGGGTTCATCACTGAGCCCCACCCTCTTCAACATCTATATGGCCCCCCTCGCAGCCATTGTCCGACAACACGGCCTCAACATCGTATCCTAAGCCGACGACACCCAGCTCATCCTCTCCCTCACCAAAGACCCCACCACTGCCAAACTCAACTTCCAGAAAGGAATGCAAGACATCGCAGTCTGGATGACCAACAGCTGCCTGAAGCTCAACGCCGAGAGGACAGAAGTCCTCGTCCTCAGTACCACCCCTTCTGCATGGGACAGCACCTGGTGGCCGACTGCCCTCGGAAGCCCACCTACCCCCTCAGACCACGCCAAGAACCTCGGCATCGTACTCGACTCATCACTCACCATGAACCGACAGGTCAACGCCGTCACCTCCAGCTGCTTCAACACCCTCCGCATCCTCCGCAAGACCTTCAAGTGGATCCCCCCTGAGTCAAGGAAGACAGTCACCCACGCACTCATCACCAGCAGACTGGACTATGGAAACGCACTCTACGCCGGCATCAACAAGTCCCTACTCCGCAAACTCCAGACAATACAGGACACGGCCGCCAGACTCGTCCTCGGCATCTCCCGACACGAACACATCAGCCAACACCTACGAAGTCTCCACTGGCTCCCCATGGAGAAAAGAGTCACTTTCAAAATCCTCACTCACTCCTACAAATGCCTACACAACAACGGACCCAAATACCTCAACGACAGAATCAACTTCCACGTACCCAAAAAAAACCTCCGATCTTCCAACCTCGCACTGGCCGAAACCCCGTGCATCCACAGAGCCAGAGCAGGCGGAAGATCCTTCTCTCACATTGCAGCCAAGACCTGGAACGAGCTACCGGCAGACATCAGACGTGCCCCCTCCCTGAACACCTTCAGGAAGACCCTCAAGACCTGGCTCTTCGGCTAAACAGATCTGCGGACCCCCCCTCAGCACCTTGAGACCCTCACGGGTGAGTAGCGCGCTTACAATTCCCTGATTGATTGATTGACTGAATCAGTTGTATCCTCCCACTACAATTATGAGGCGACTTTCTTATTTTATAATAAGAACATGTTTCCTTTCCCTTTCTTTCTTTTCATATTCCTTTTGTAGTGCCAGCTATCGTTTGCAAAGCCAGTAGCTCAACCTTTTGCAAGCAACACTCATTGGCTTTGCCAATATTTGGTTTCATTGTTGTTGGCATGCTATCAAAGTCAACAGGTCTGACTTTTTGAGATAAAAATAGAAATGTTATAATGATTGTGGTAAAGCCTATAGACATAAGTTCTAACAAATTGTCAGAGGCTCTTGACTTGCTTTTTTACATTGTGAGCATCCTAGGCAAAGCCAATAATTGGTCTGATATTTCATAACCACGTAACTTTGCATGCGCTTATATAGTCACACAATTCGGTATTATATTTTAGGTCGTTAGGGGTTAGGGTCTGCCAGCACAAGAAGTGCCTCAGTACTAAGGGGTTTCATCTGGGTTCAGGGCTCAATTGCCCAGCCAGACCTTTTTCTAAGGTATATGCTTTGCAGTTCACGCAGTTTGCAAGTCCCTTTCCTGTTTGATTTTTTTCACTTCCAATTTGTGAATATTTGCAATTTTGTGCATAGAAGTTAGTTGTGTGTGTATGTTAAGGGATGTTTTATTTCTACAGGAAACAGGCAATGACTGCACAAAAATGTATTAAGTGTTATCTGATGTTTTGCTGAGTTCTGGGGTTCTAGCCCTCATTATATCTCTGAGTTAGCCTTGGACTAAATTGCTTTGCTATCATGAGAGTAAAGTATAAAAGGGGTGCTTGGTTCCCAATTTGAGAAGTCTGCAGTACAGATGCCACAGAGTACCAGAAGCAAAATTCCCCAGTTGAAACAATTGTGGCCTAGTAACTTTTGATTGCAGAGTGACCTGAATTTCTCTCCCACTGTTATCACTACCTGTGGGGGTCCCACTTGTAGCAAGAAAAAACCCTTCATCTTTTAGTCAGAGGCACATACTCAGTTGTATTTCCCTTATACTTGGATCACACAAATCTTACCATACATTTTTTATGCTTGCAGCTTATTGCACATGAGTCTCAGAGTAACTTCTCGCGTAGTTGTAAGGAATGACACAGGAATCACTAAAGACGCTGGGCCTGATTCACAGAACTAACTTACGTCAAAAACGTAAAGTTAGTACTTTTGGTATTCACAGAATACACTTACTCATTTTGGTATTCACAGAATGAACTTACTCATTTTGGTATTCACAGAATGAACTTACTCATCTTGGTATTCACAGAATGAACTTACTCATCCTAACTTTATGTCCGCACTCGGGCCGGAGTTTACGGCCCGGCGGCGGAGACTCCGGCCCAATGGCGGAATCTCCGCCTCCGGCCCGGAATCTCCGCTTCTGGGCCGGAAACTCCGCTTCCGGGCCGGAATATCCGCATTTTGGCCGTTTGAGCATTACCTCAATGCTAAACACCTGTCCAAGTGTCTACCATCCCCCATGATGCATCAGCTGACACACTGCAGCCAATCCCAGCCATGAAGCACATATGAAAGCAGAGCAGACACACAGAAACACTTTCAACATGTCGCTGAATGTATTTGTTGCTCTGCCCCTTGCCATGCAGCAAGAAGACTTGAGGAGGAGGAGGAGGAGAAGAGAGAGGATCTTCAGACAGAGGATCAACATATTTGGGATGTCCACCCAAGATGTAAGGGCCAGATACCGCTTCCTCCAGAAGTCATCTTGGAGATGGTATGTGATTGGGAGGAGGAACTTGACTCTGCTACCTGCTGCTCCCATGCCATTCCAGCCTATCTGAAGGTCCTTTCTGCTCTCCATTTTTTGCGACGGGGTCATTCCAAAGGGTCACCAGTGATGTCGTGGGCATCTCCCAGGCTAGCCAGTCGCGGTGCTTGCATCAGGTACTGAGCTGCATCAATTCTAGAGCCCACCTTCACATAGGAATGCCCCATACACTGGCCAGCAGACAAAGGGCAGCTAGGGATTTTTTTCCCATCTCCCGCTTCCCACGTGTGCTGGGTGCAATTGACTGTACCCATGTGGCCCTTCAGCCACCCCGCCGCATTGCACACATATACTGCAACAGACACCGATGGTATTCCATCAATGTGCAGGCTGTCTGTGATGCCAGTGGGAGATTCATAGATGTGCATGCAGCGTTTCCAGGCAGTACCCATGACAGCTTCGTATTCCGCATGTCACCTCTTGCCCGGCGTATGGCTGCAGGAGAATTTGGCAACATGTGGTTACTGGGTAAGTACCAAGCACTGAAAAAGAGTGATGTGTGCTTATGAAAGGGCTAATTCACATGCCCCTTGCGCTGCCGGTACGTCACTTTCTCACATATGAAAAGTGACGCACTGGTGGCGCAAGGGCCTGTCAAGAAGCCCAGTAATGAATGAATGCCACCTTATATCAACAACCATTCTACAATAAGAAACACCAAGACACATACACGGTCACAACAGACACTGCATGTACTGAGTAAAGATCATGTTCTGTTCAAATTTTAGATGGAAATGTAACCTATTGCCCTATCTTCCCTCCTCAGGCGATGCTGGGTATGCACTCTCCCTCAACTCCTTACACCTTACAGACATCCAACCACTGTACCTCAGCGTAGGTACAATCGGGCACACATTCGAACTCGAGCCATCATAGAGCGCACTTTTGGCCTGTTGAAGTCGCGTTTCAGATGTCTCAGCCGTACAGGGGTGTGCTGACGTACTCCCTGAAGTTGTGTGCAAGATCATTATGGCCTGTTGTGTCTTGCACAATATCGCTTTAACGCATGGCTTACACATACCTCTTGAACCTCGGCTAGCTCTGAATCCGGGCAACCGGGCCATTGCACATAACCGAGGTCAGGGTATGCAAGTCCGTGATCAGCTGGTTGCCACGTTTTTCACGTGAGCAACCTGTTGTGTCATGGACAAAATGTGGTTTGCTGTCTGTTGTCAATGATGAAAAATGGATATTTACGACTCTGTCCAAAAACTCCATCCTGAGACTACTTTGCAAACCACACTAACTGTATGTCAACCACAACTGTTGACATGAGTCAAAATATTGACCGTGCATCAGGTCATGTGCCAATGTCAGCAATCAGTGTAGTGGATTTCCCAAGGATTTCATTGAATCTGAGGATGAGATGTACATGTTCTGAGAGACCCTCCCGTACCTTTTGACAATGGGTGTCTGTGGCTAACAAGTGCATAACAATAGCATTTTTGATATTTGGGCCCCAAATGAGTTACATACACCAATAATGTCGGGCCCACTACGTGAGTGATGATGTTGTGGCTGAATCTGCCACTATGTGTCTGGGATGCACAGCACTGCTACCCCCTAATACACTGTAACACAACAGCCAACTCTTGTGTTGATCACTAAATATGGACTACATGTACCATAATGCAATGCAGTTGAAAAGTAAACTGGGGGTGATGTTGTGCCAGGCCCCCCTTGTCCCAGCCCAAATCTCATAACATGGTCTGTTCCCCCTTGTGTTTCATGTCTATGAATTAATCTTACACTGTCATTTCAGGTTTCTCTGCTACAGAATAACAGGATGGCAGTGGATTTGTTCTGTGATTGTGGATGAATCAGAATGAACACAAAATGGCTGACAACTACTTCCTGTGATGTATTTCCTGTCTCCCACTACCTGTCTGTCACTTCTTGTATGACAAAATGGGTTCCTGGTCGATTTCGCACATTCCGGCACAGTAGCGTACTCTACGCATGCGTAGCGTACTCTGCACATGCGCAGAGTACTCTACGCATGCAGAACGTACTCCGCGCATGCGCAGAGTACTCTCCGTATGCGGAAAGTACGTTTTCGGGCCGTAAACTCCGAAAAGTAACCGGAACCCATAATTTCAGACAGGAAATGACATACAGGAAGTGGGAGGCAGGAAATACATCACAGGAAGTTGTTGACAGCCATTTTGTGTTCATTCTGAGTCATCCTCTCTCACAGATCAGATCCTCTGACATCCTGCTGCTCTCATCAACCTTATTTCCCCCAAAATGGCTGAGGGTTATGAAGAGAAAGCACCCTCTTTCAGTGAAAGGGAATTAGAGATCCTAGCTGAGGGGTGATACTGAAATATCCTCAGCTATATGGGGGCCAGAGGAACAGCTGAGCAATGCAGCGCGTGCCAGATTATGGGCCAGAATTGGTGAGCGCTGCAGTACAGTGGGCGTTCACACCAGGAACGCGAGGGCATGCCGCAAGCGCTGGGAGGACCTGAAACGCTGGGCCCGGATCAAGGCTGAAGAGCTACTGGGCCAGTCTTCCCAGCACCATGTGCATCGTCCTCGCCTCTCGCCACTGTACAGGAGGGTCCTGCGTGCAGCTCTTCCGACCCTCCATGCTCAGCTGGAGGAGCAAGAGCAGCAGAGCCCTGGTAAGTGCATTATAGGCAAAATGTGTCTTGAAGTATGATGCGAGTGCAGACAGAGCTGTACCATACTGTGTCCCATGCCTCCAGTCACCTATTCTGTGTCTATGCAGCAGTCATCATGAAGCAAAAAGCTCACCTTTGCGCATTATCTGTACAGGGCAGAGTGCATTCTGGGAGTTGTAGTGTCATCATGAAAACTGGGGATTTGAGACACACAGTTGCATTACTAATGAAATATGCACTGCCAGCACCACTAACAGTGAACCAAGGGAATCATAACTGATGTGTGCATTGGATGAGGAATGGTACAGACACTGTCCAGTGTGTGTATGTGAGGCCAATGGGAATTGGATGCTGTGACTTACATTGCTTTCGGAGAGTTTGGGTTCTGATTGAGACAGATCATCATGTGCCATGGAGTCAAGACAGACTTTGAGACCCTTGCCACACTCATAAGTGTTTCAAAATTTTGCCAAGTGTGTCCACAGACACACGTCTTACCCCCAGTAGCTTGTATGCCATTTTTCATGTACAGGTAGCTGTAACAACGAGCCACTACTGTTCACCAGTGCACAGCACTACCTGCTCAGCCTCCACAGCCAATATGTGGCACTGGATTGTCAGCTGTTGTGAGAGGATATCAAAAGCTTAGACTCACAACTTAGCAAACCTAATTGGCCATACCCTATATGGATGTGTTACCCCCATTCGGCCTTTGTGTTGTCCCATCCAATGCTACACAGCAGATAACATTTGTCCAGACGTGAAAGTGCAGACACTCCATATCACAGGCCCTTTCCAATTTCATCTGGACTCTCTCTGATCTCCTTTTGTGGACTGGGTTGTGGAACCTGCCCATGTAGCAGTGACAGGACACACAGGTCACAAGAATGCCATAGCTGAGGGTTGGCAGTACAGACGTGCAAACCAACAATAATCTTGTGAGATGTCCATGTCAGACTCAAATCAGGAGATGACATTGAACATGCACGTAATTTAAGCTCATAAACACTGACAACTCTATAGTGTGATCAGAGGAGAACAAAGTCTGCCCTTGGCTCATCTTGATATGTGTCTTGTCCTGACGTGTACACCAACTACATAATGATTTGTCTCACATTTCAGTGGACTCCGCTGGCCAAGAGGACCGGGTTCAGAGCAGGACATCTGTGGTGCGCCGGCGGCTACGACCTCTTTACAGTACTGAGGAAGAGGACGATGAGGCGGAACCCTCAACATCAGGAGGCATGGGGATTGCGCCCACCCGGACTGACCAGGATGACAACTCTGGTGCTACGGACCGGGTGGAGGCTGAGGACATTGAAGGGGGGTGATGAACTGGACACCTCTGGCCAGGGGGAGGTGGAGAGCCACTCTCCCACGGACCATTCACCTAGGAGTATTGCCGAGGTGTCCCCGGGGCAGGCCACTACTCAACCTGGGCCTGCCTTCAGCCCCTCCCTAACTCCAGAGGCCCCCATTCCATCGGGGCCTCCAGCTGCAACCCCTGCAATCTGTCCCCCTCATCGTAGCTGCCAGGTCGACTCCCACATTGGCTCCGAACCTGAGGCACCACACCCCCCACGTGCGACCCAAAACCCTCCCTGTGTTGTTCCGTCTGTGGCTGTACCA
The DNA here is from genome assembly GCA_963921515.1 of Calotriton arnoldi. Taxonomy (NCBI): domain Eukaryota; kingdom Metazoa; phylum Chordata; class Amphibia; order Caudata; family Salamandridae; genus Calotriton; species Calotriton arnoldi. The sequence goes on along the minus strand of CAWUFW010002424.1, from coordinate 2,167,798 downwards.
GATGACTTGATGTGGGCATGTGAGGGTCAGCCAGACATGTCCTCTCGCATCTTGCGGCAATTGTGTGTAGAGGTGCGCATGATGTGAGAGGAAATGGTAAGAGCTCTGGCCACCCTCACTGCCAGTTTCAATTCCCCGAGTGCAGCCATGTCGTCTGTTGTGTCCCAACATCGCTCCCACACCACCGTCAATGTCTCCCCCTGTCCGTTGCCCCACACTCTTTCCCCCCCTACTCCTCGTGTGTCCCGACCCCGTGTGGTGCCTGTCCATGCACCGGCCAGCCAGGAGCATGCATGGGACTCAGAGGATCTGGACATTGTGGTCCTAGAGGATGACCCGAAGGACACTTGAACAGTTGGACAGATTTTTCTTTGTGGACAATGATTTACTTTTCCCCTTGTAAATAGACTGGTTTCCCTGACGCTCCCTGACGTGTTATATTTATGTTGCCCCACCCCAATCCAAGTTCCCTTCTCCTTCTGCAGTAAGGACATCATTTGTTTTCCATTCTCCCTTCCAGATGGACTGTTGTTGTTTTTCTAACCACACATATTTTTTACATAAAAACTTATTTTAATTCATACTTTCTCTATCTTGTTTGGCTTCATTGTGAATGTCTTGAACAAAATATGCCCATGTATTTTGGTAGTCATCTGCTCCAGCACATGACGGCTTGCTGCAATGACAGGGTTACACTTGTACATGTGTCACACACACACATACATCCTCTCATCTCTACGCCAACTAACTTGGTGATCATTAGCCTATCAGGACATGATACCCCACAGAGTTTTGACTTGGGAACAGATTTATTTTTTAGTGACACATATTCACACTGGTCAAAAAGTTCCTGGGATGTGATCAATGGGGATCGTGCTTGTGTCTTCGCAATTTCGGGGAGGATGACCGCTGTGAGGGATTAAGTCTGGGTTGACGCCGAGGTGCAGGTTGGTCTCGTGCACGTGCCTGTACAGGGTGAAGTTCATGTGCAGGGGCGGATTGTGTCTGTACACTTGGTGTATGTGAATGGACAGGGGGATGTTGTGCAGGTGGTGGTAGTGCCTGTTCATGGGGTGGGGGTGGATGTGCTGGTGGTGGGAGTGCCTGGATGGGGGCGGTGGTTGGTGTGTACCCTTGCTGTGGTCCTGTGCAGTTTGTGGTACAGGTGTGTGGGTGTGATGTGCTGCAGACAGATGTGATAGCTCCCCTCCCTGTGTTGACCGTGAAGGGAGACTTTGGATCACTTTCATCATGCCATCCATCATCTTCATGGCCAAGGCATGGTGTCTTAAACTCTCTTCCCTTTGGAAAGATATCATGTCCCTGATATTCTTGGACATGTCTTGCCAAGTTCTATCCAACCTATCCAAAACATGGGTCTGTCTGTCCACCACCTGAGGGAATTGGCGCAGGGCCTCAGACATGTCTGACAGGGTGGCCCCTATGGCACGAATGTCCTGCCTTACATCTGTCTGCTGTTTGAAGAAGTCCTGCTCCCACTGGCCACCACGGCCATGTACACGCCCTCTCTGCAGGGGTCGGCCATGGATGAGACCGCCAGGTCCAACAGCAGGGAGGGTGTTGGCATGTGGAAGCCTGTGGACAGGAGAATGGTGCCCAGGGGATACCTGCACCACAACAGGGTTGGTACTTCCCTCAGATGGTGAAATGATGCCTGGGATACACTGTACGGGGAGGAGTGTGTAGGGGAACCACCATGTCTGTCCCGGATGTGAGGGCTGTGAGGGAGTGAGGTCTGTGTTGGTGTGTGGGTGAGCTGTGGCTGGTTATCTCTGTGCTGTGGACAGGCAATCTTTTTCATTGGAGGAGGCTGACACACTTTGCTGGGCGGAGGGTGCGAGGCCTTGCTAAATGTGGGCAATGTGGGAAAATTACTGTCCATGGCATCAGATTCTTCATCCTCTGAGGGGATGAACAGACAGTCACTATCGTCCGATACTTCATCATCCCCAGGTACTTCCTCCTCCTCCTCCTCTTGCACAGTACTTGCAGCTGACATCACTGCCTGTAGGAGCAGTGGATTTTCACCTCTGATTGCCCGCCGCCCAACACTGGTGGAAGGTCCATCCTCCTCATCGTCACCATCACCTGGAACACAGAGGTCGCAACAGGATAAGTAATTGACCTAGTATGAGATGTGGTGCAATACAAGGGTTGGTTCTACTGTACTTTGCATCAACAGATGACGCACATGTGACCTGGTTTGGGTACCCCTACAAGTGACAGCTCACACAATAGCACTGAGGGGTGAAACGGAGATGTACACTGATAAAGCAAACTTACCAGCTCCATCCACAGCTTTGTGTCCTTCTGCAATCCTCCCTGATGTCAACTGCTGAACCATGCTCCTCATAGGTACTGTTGACGAAGCGTTCCCCGATCCAGCAGCTGTAGAGGGAAGTGACACCAATGTCAATCATCTGCATTACAAATTTACAAACAGGCACATGTGAAACTTATGATATGGATGAAACTTTGTCAACAACAACTGCAGGTTCTATGCAGGAGGGGATTTTGATGTTTGTCATGGTTTTGATAGGGAAACACTTCACACCACATTTACCTGATGTACATGTGCAATAGGGTTTCACTGCTGCAGCCAGGATGTCATGCATTCCCCGGGATGGTGTTCTACGCTGCACTGGTCTCATCCTATCAGCAGCTGTGATGAGACATACATAATCCATATTTCAGTACACCAGATGGTAGCTATGAGCTAACATGTACATGTCATTCTCACTGACCATTGATAGGATATTCCTGGACAATGTGCAGCATGTGTACATCATGGACTTTACATGTGGGCCCCTGCTCACATGCAGCAATTGGCAGCTGTACCTCCACACAGAACTGACATCAATGAGATGGCACATCAACAGACAAACGTATATGAGAAGGTTACTGATATAGGAAGGAAGGGGAGAAATGATCAGGACGCCACCGCATTACATTGCTTACACCTTCACCATTAAGACTAATATGTCTCATGAGTATGATGTTGTCTGTTGACAAGTTAGAAGGAGTATACATCCGCAGGCTGACCAGATTCACATTTGCACATCAGTTCAAACATTGCATTGCAGAGTTCATATGTGAGATGTGCAATAGTCAGGTACCTTTTGTGTGTCATTTGTGCTTCCCTGACAATGGAGTCACAAAGCTCATTTTGGATTGAGAGATCACACATTTGTTATGGTCATCCTTGGAGTGTCCTCTGTTCCCATTATCCATTTCATACATCATGGTAGAATTAAGGCGACAACGGATGATGTCTTGTACAGCAGACATCCTTACCTCATATATCATACACTCACTTATATAGGTGGATACAGTAGAAGAGGAGGCAAGCAGAGTGCAACATTTGACTAGGATACCACATTGTGGGTAAGTTGTGAATCTTTAATGGTTGACGGCTACACTGGATTTGGTTTGGGCCTTTCAGCCAAGGGATTTTGAAATGTGACTTCCTGAAGATTCACCTTGGCAGCCCATACATCCATCACAAACGTACAGAACTGGCATCAGTGCGAGCATCATCCACACCAATTTCAAATTGTTTTGTCCTTTGGAATTCTGCTAGGGAGTTTTCATATCATTGAATTACGATCCAGTTGTGTCTAGTTCACTTAATGTGACACTATATACTATTTTTATGTCCATTCTACATTCACTTGTCATATGTTTTGTGACATCCTTTCACTAGCCACCATGGTGTGATCTGGTATATGGTTCAATTCCATATGTAGGCATATTGTGATGCAGGACAACAGTTATGTGCAACACATACAACATACAGCGGAGATTAAAGGCACATTTCCTGAGCATGAGCATTCAGGTTCATTGTTCCTGGGTTTACTTACCATGGCCCCGCACCTGCCCAGTGTGTGGTCCCCGACCAGATGACACAGCCAGAAGTCGATGTGTGTCTTGGACTCCGGGAGGACATCATTGGACCTACAATGATAAGTGTGTTTGCAACTGTACATTTCGGCTGCCACATGTGATGCACTCAATATGAGGCAGAAAGGATGAGCACAAGCAGTGTGGGCCCTACCGTTGCAGAAGTGTCTACCACAAATTATCATGAGTGATCCCACATTCAACTTATTATGGCCTCACTGCCTAGTAGCAACGTCTATCAAATTGACACAACAACACTTCCTGAAGTAAGGTCCACTATCATGTTAATGGACCAAAAGACATACCATACAATTATGACATCTATGACCAGCTGGTTGGACTTGACAAATTCATGTATGGAAGAGAAACATTCTAAGTTGGACAGTGGACACATTCTCAATCCTGATATTTGAATCTCACTTCTTGATCATCATTGTCATATTTGTTCTCATTGGATTTTTGATTTAGTCTACAAAAATAATTGCAATCTAGAGGTGGATACATTTAGACTTGCTCTGGCACTCGATTCCACGATCGAGTTCCCAGGCCTGGAACTGTTGGTGGAATACATGTAATGTTCTGAAAACACAATGATATGATGAGCCTAGATATGTTATATTTTGTCTTTTGCTATTCACAGATATAGTTTGGTAAAGGTAAATGTCCTTTGAGAATTCGAATAGTTGTAAGGCTAGTTTTCCTCTCCGGTTGCTTTGAGATGCAGCCACTATGTATCTCCCTCTGTTGTCTGCTGCCTATGTGTGCATTTTGACCATCTCCTGACAAGTTTGACTTACCAGTTGGTGAGTGTGCTCTACGTTGCTCTGGATGATGTTTCCTCCCAGAAGATGCAGGGACCTCTGCTACTGTGGTTGTCTGTACTCTGGCAGAATGTGTCAATGGGTGAGAAGAGATAACAATCAACACATGGAAAATGTACATGTGGAACTTGTCAGACATTTCCTCATATCTTCTGCATGCTAACAGTATTGTGAAGTACTGCCACAGCCGGTGCAGGTAGGAGCAGTGGGGTGTTGGTGATGTGATGGCGTGGCAGGGTGGGAATTAAACAATGGGATATGGGAATGAAATATTTTGAAATAAGGATTCTCTCACCTATCAGTTTTGTGATTTTGGCAGGCCGAAGGTGAGTTGTTTTTAGGATATTTTATAGTTATTTTCTCTATTCCGTTGTCTGTTGATTTGCCTCTGCACCGCACCCCCACCCCCTTATGTTCTTGACTGACCCAGCCGCATCTGGATAAGTGGAAGGGGCACTTTGACAATTGCTACTTAACGGTGTTAGGTATATACGGCATCAGTACTGGGCCTTTGTATTTAATAGTGTGAAAGGGATTTGCCATTTCGAATACAAAGGATTCTGGGACTTGTGGTGCAACATACTGAGGGAAACACATGAGCCTCTGACTGACTATATTTGTATATGAACTTTGGACAACTTCCTTACTCACAATGGCAGTGCGACACAGACATACATTTTGTATACTTGTTCTTGTCATCCCATTTACCTGGTGCCACATTGCGGACAACACTCACAGGCAGCCCATGGAGCATGTGGGGGTGAATTGTAGTGATGATATCCTCCTCTAGTGGTGTGAGACGGAGGCGGGGTCCAGATTGTGAGGCAGGGAGAACTCTGTTTAACTCGATCCTGGAGTAATTCTCCTTCGCACTCTTCTTTTCATCCTGCCACTTCCTCTTTATTTCACGGACTGTGCGCACATCCTCCCCCAATGCTGTGACAGCAGTGGCTAACTGCTGCCAGAGAGCTGCCTTTTGTCTGCCACTAGTGCTGTAAGGTGGGAGACCATGTAGGCGTTTGTGGTGCCTCACAATGAACTCCACAATCATGGTGGTCTCCTCAGTTGTGAAGTTCTTCTTCCTACTCAGTGCGTACATTTTCCAGTAGCGATGAACAGCAAAGCAAACAGGAACTCTCTGTGGCCAAACCTGGTCCTTGAATGTGTGCTGCTTTTATGTGGTGCTGGTTTTGCAGTTAGTCTTAATTGACTTCAGCTGGAGCATGGTGGGGGATGGTAGGCACTTGAAATGCTCAAATGGCCAAAATGCTGTTTTTCCGGCCCGGAGGCGAAATTTCCAGCCCGTGTCGGAGTTTCCGGGCCGGAGGCGGAGATTCCGCCATTGGGCCGGAAAAACAGCATTTTGGCCATTTGAGCATTTCAAGTGCCTACCATCCCCCACCATGCTCCAGCTGAAGTCAATTAAGTCCGAGTGCGGACATAAAGTTAGGATGAGTAAATTCATTCTGTGAATACCAAAATGAGTAAGTTCATTCTGTGAATACCAAAATGAGTAAGTTCATTCTGTGAATACCAAAATGAGTAAGTGTATTCTGTGAATACCAAAAAGTACTAACTTTACTTTTTTGACGTAAGTTAGTTCTGTGAATCAGGGCCGCTATTGGGTTCTCCATTGGCCGACCTACAGATTAGCTTAAGCTTTCAATTGCAACTTTAAGTGCTGTGGCCCATAAAGATTGCAGTTGATTGTTACCTCCTCTAAGTTGGCATCTCTTTACTAGATATATCATTTTCTACTGTGCAGTCATCGCTCAACCTGATGCAAAAACAGCACCTAACTGGACTGTCCAGGCTCGGTGGTATATGCCTGAAAGCAGCACATGCAGCTGTAGTGTGCCCAGTAGTGAACTACAGTTTTTGTTCACCCTGATCTTGACACAGACTGAGCCGAGATGACAAAATACAGTTAAGCCACTTCTTCCAAGTAGTCTCAGCGTGTTTAGTTTTCTACTCTATGACCAGCTCCTCTTCCATTCACTTCCTCAAAGCATTCTCACATTATGCAAATACCTTAGCTATCTGCTTTGCATATATTTGAACAAAATGCTGTCATCAATTATCTTATCAGCTCTTATTTTGAGTGAGCTTCACAAGAGAATAATATTGTTTGTGCCATACTCAATCAGCAGGCACTCACAACAGTAATTGCTCATGAGCCACTACTGAAATCTTGTAAAGAAGCCCCCATCTAATCCTAGAGTGTGAGAGTTGTTCTTGTCACTTACCACTTTATTTTGCTTTCATAGTTCACCATTTAAAAAGTCGAATTTCAGTGATTCAGTAATGATGACGTATTCTGGCAGTGTAGCAAATTGCGGTGCCCATGCAATATTCAAACCCATTTCTGGCACTGCATAACAGGTTACAATGGGTGCAAGTATTGTGGGACATAGCACTTATCTCCATAGCAGGCTTGTAGTGAGTGAAACATGTGTTGCTACAAGGTAGAGAAGCTGCACAGAATAAAGTACATTAATTAACTTCCTAAGCTTTAATATAGACATTTTATTGAAGGTATTGTTGGCAAACACAAAGTCCAGTTGTCTGCTTCTGTTTACATGCAAAGAGTAGTATGCTGCTGAATAGCTTAAGTTTACTATACTGCAATGCTTGGCTGTCCTGGTGTGTGGCAGTCAAATGGAAGGTTGCTCAGTGCACTGCAGAAGCCACACGTTCCTCTCTCGAGCTCCAAGACTTTAGAACCCCATGGCCAAACCCTGACCTTACATAAGTCTAATTGAGCATCTCAGCACAATCATGAACCCACGACCACAGCTGTCATAAGATTTGAACCTAAAGAGATCCTACATCCTATGTCTTGTGAGAAATCTTCATGTCATCCTAATCCTGTAAGGAACCACCCAGATTAATGCAGGCATGGGTGATCATGGGACTTCTAACAAGACAAGATCCCATGACATATTGCTGCTAGTGAGAATATGGTTCCTATCCGTGCATAGAACCCTGTTTCAAGGCCAGTTCAGAAATCGCTACAACGTCTGGCCCTGGTGTGGGTGGGCCATTTCTAGGAAGCTGAAAAAGAGAAGACAAAATAAGGTTAGTTACATAATCCCAGCCAAAAATAAATAGGCTAATATCTCACCTTTATAGCTTCAAAGGACATATGATATGCTCATGAACTTCAATGTAACATGAGTGAAATAATCTGGGGGCACATTGTCTCCACATCTTTGCATGAACAATTCAACCACTGTAAAATTTGATGAAGGGAGAATAAAAAGAAAATACTAATGAACAATCGTATGAATAACTGCTAACAAACCCCAATGAGGAGAGATTATATTAAAAGATTTAGGTGCAGTGATCTATCTTAAACTGTAAAAGTTATGCATGACCCCAAAGTAGGTGATTAAGGGGCTAGTTTATATGTTGGCAGTAAGGATTCTCCATCGAAAAACAATGGAGTATCCTTACTGCCAACATAATAGTCTACTCGCCCAATTTAAATGCGGGCAGAAATTAGGTGTAACCACAGCTGAGACTACTCCTTCTCTATATAGTTACTCTCTTCCGATGGCCCTATGGAGTAAGGGCCATCGAAGGTTGACCTCTATGTCCACCCACCTAATTTAGATGGGCGGACATAATGGTCAGTTTTCACTGCCCATCACAGCCTGGAAAACCCTGGAGGTAAGGAGCAGTGAAAACAATCTAATGCCCTTCTTGCCATATGGGTTAACTCCCAATTCAAGGTGGGCATTTATTTAAATTTTCAAGTAGAAAATCCCACTTTGGCTCTGTCATGTAGACGGAGCGATGCATTAAACTTAAAAATGCATTGACTGGAACCGCTGTGATGGTGGTTCCTGCCAATGCTTCAAAAATGACAGCCAGCGTTGCGGTCACTTCTAAATTTGTCAGGCAGTTACACGATCAGAGCAATGGAAACATTTTCTCTGCCGCACCAAACTCAATTTATAAATGAGGCCCTAAGTGTTGGGAGACTGTGAGCTAAAATTGACTTGAGGCCGATTACTCTTCATTCACTTTCCGCTCTCATAGATACTCAAAATGTTACATAACAATAATGAGTTAATTATACCAAAAATTAACACAAAAAGAAGCAGACCCAACATGCACTAAATATTAATGTCAGTCTTTGCCATTGACCTGTTAACCTAACTGCTGTTCACCTGGACTATGGGGAAGCGTGTAGCTATGCAATCAGGAGGCAGAGGAAGGATTGCATTTCACTTATACGAAGGGCCATGCTACATACAAGCAATGAAGTGTGCTTCTGGCAAAATTCTTAGTATATATTATTATTTACTATTTATAAAAAGACAATCCTTACCTGCAAAGAGCATCTTGATTCTAGTACTCAGAAAGGTGACTTAAAATGTAACACATGGGCTTGCAATAAAGAGAAATTTAACTAAAGATGGATGGCCTGGCAAAGCCCAATATTGAAAATTATTTTCAGGCTATATAGCTGGCAATAAGGCTCCAGCGGTTGGTGGAGCCACTCCCATCCAAGGCTTTATACACCAAGGACAGCTGACAGATGTCCCTCTGTTGGCCCGGATACTTTTACCCCACCACAAAGATGTAAAAATGACTCCTAGCCCATTGCTGCTGTTGGTTGCCTGTGCTTGCCCACGGAGGGGGACTTCAATCCCCAGGATCCATTGCGGCCCCAGCATGACCGTCAGCCCACGCCCGTAGGCGCTCAAAGGGGGCTGGGGTCTCCCGCAGCGCGGGAGCCCATTGCTGCTGTGGGTTGCCTGTGCTTGCCCACGGAGGGGGACTTCAACCCCCAGGATCCCTTGCGGCCCCAGCGTGACCGTCAGCCCGCGCCCAGAGGTGCTCAAAGGAGGCTAGGGTCTCCTGCAGCGCGGGAGCCCATTGTCACTGTCGGTTGCCTGTGCTTGCCCACGCAGGGAGACTTCAATCCCCAGGATCCTTTGCGGCCCCAGCGTGACCATCAGCCTGCGCCCGGAGGCGCTCAAAGGGAGCTAGGGTCTCCTGCAGCATGGGACGTGCCAAGGCGTGCCTGGGCCGCGCCGGGGCAAAGCCCAGGCCAAGGGTGGACCCGTCCACGCCCGTCGGAGCCCGGAGGAGGCTGGGCTGGGCCCCCCCTCTAACGTCTGGCTGAAGGAAGGGTTACAAGATGGTGAAAAAGAATGCTGCAAGCACGGGGAGGAGGAAAGCAGGCCATACGTCGAACGAGGAGGTAAGCCTCACTTGCTTGGATATTTTTTTTAGCAAAGGCCTCATCTGTAATAGCCTTAGAGATTGACTGAGCAGAGAGGAGATTATCATTGGGCCCAGACATTGCCGTAAACAAAGATATGCCATCAGGTTGATCCATGAAGGTCGGACGTCTAATTCACTGGGTTCAACCTTGGGCACAATATGCCCCTCTATCCCCCCCACTCCTGCGAAGAGCAGTTCTATTCCTTTATCGGAGACACTAATTCGAGCGGATGCAGTACCAGTGCAAAAAAGAAAGAGGGGCCCCTCTAGAAATCTTTACACAAACAACCCTAAGAGACCAAGAAAAAGTAAAATCGGTCCAGAAAGTGTATTAGACGGTAACTGGGAGAAATCACAACACCAGGCGATAGTTGTCCCACCTTGGGCTTTGAATATGGAAGACTTTTTAAAAAAATTCAAAGAGCTCCTAGCTCCTATAAATCTGCGGCTAGAGTCAATCGAAAAAGCAATAAAAGAGATGGCACCATCAAAAAATATGCCATCTTGCGAGGGTGGGGACAGGGAGAACCCCCAATGGCAGTTGCAAAATCCTGCAGAAGGTGACCATAGTGATACGGCAAACATTAGTACAAACCCTCAGACAGTGATTCAGCAAACCCATGATGTGACTTCCGTAACCCGGCTCCCATCTCGGTGCAATGCTGCTTGTCCCCCCCCCGGTATCATCAGTGGTCCAAGGTCCAGGATTAGTGTCAGTGTCTCACCCCCACTTGGACAGAAGGGGGTTGGAACAGGAGATTTAAGCTATAAGGGTAGGGGGGGCTCCTAACCTCTCACAAAGTTTGGAAGAGGGGTGGAGGCTAGATATCCTCCCAGCTGCATGTCCATACGTAGTCATTTTAGCAAATACTCCAACTCTAAAAAATGACCAAACAGAAACTACTACCCAATCAATCCACAAAGCTCGTCACTGGATTTACAAAACTACGAACGGACGGGCAGAGGGTCTCTGTCACATCCTAATGGCCGGCAGAGTCTCTTGGCTGGGGAAGCAAGACAAATCTATTCCAGGGGACTGTGTGGTTGTAACTTTGAAATAATTAGTTATGGCTGAAAAGCTACTACAACTATTACCCATTAACCCTTCATCAACGACACAAATATTTGCACTACCTCTCTGCTTCTTTTATAAACCGTTGATGCATTAGCAAGGAAAAGACGGTAACAGGGCTCATGATTTTCCTTTTTCCAGAGCGGAGACTCAATCACACTTGCAGTACAGAGGAAATATCAGCCCCTTATTATCAACTGCAAATCGCTTTTTGGCATTAACGGACCTGGATGCCTGTGAATGACTGTGTAGCAGGGAGGAACCCCAGAACACTGTACCATGCGATTCTCGGAAGAGTCCGGCTGACGAAGTCCCTCCTTCAAAGGACATGGATACTTTTACAGTCATCACATGGAACATTGCAGGCCTGGGGCAGAAATTGTTGGACCCAGATTGGTTAAAATATATCTCAGCTTTTGATCTAGTATGTCTGCAAGAGACCTGGGCAGTGGGTCCTGTTAATATAGATGGCTATAGGTCATACTGTACCCCTGCAATTGCCTCACCTGCTGGAAGGGCGAGGGGTGGGATTGTAACCTTCTTAAAGAACACCCTGCGATTTGAAGTTTTATCATCTTTTAATGAATGTCAATATTTTAACATGTTACATCTTAAAGGTCCGGAAGGCAACACCATATTATGGATTAATTTTTACAATAATTTATTTGGGGGTGAAATGTACAAAGTTGCTGCTATAGTGGAGGAAAATATGAATAAGTTAATTGGTTCATGTAAAAAAGATCCGACAGTACTGTGGTTGGGTGATTTTGACGTGCACCCCTGCCCTCTTGCATCAACCTCTATCTGTGGTTTAACAGACGAGGATGGAGGTGAAAATGTACACTTTTCCCACAACCAATATGGCAATGCCCTAAATAAACTCATTATTACAAAATATTTGGAGATTATGAACCCCCAGTCGGAATCTACCGGCCTCCTGCTTGAAACCTTTTGCTCTACCCTATATAACACATCAATTGATTTTATAATAGCTTCAGCCACATTGGGAGAAGCTTTTAGTAATAGGAATGTTAAATTTCTGTGTTTTAGTGATCATTCGGCTGTAACTTGGGATATGAAATGGTTAGGTATTCATGGCACTAACTCCTCACACATAAAACCCATTATAGCTAAGAAGAATGGGATAACACTCAAGTGGGAGGGCATTGACAAGGCTGTTCTTATTCCCCAGGTGGTATCTTGCAGAATGAAGGAAATAGTAATATGTTTAGATCCAAACCAGGACCCCCAGTCTACTATTGAGGCCTTTGAAGCTATTCTGTTAGGGGTGAAAAAGAACCTTTCAAAGAGTGGCGGGTCACACAAAACCATAGGACCGGAATGGTTTCATCACAACTGCACTAAAGCACTTTCCCATCTACATCGATCTATTAAGTGTGTGCCAAGAAATCAAGTCCTTGGGAAACAGGCCCGGCTAAGTTATTCTACGGCCAGGAAGAATAGATTAAAGTTATTGAAGGAAGAACCTTGGGAAAAATTACTGAAAGCATCAGTTACAAACAATGCTAGGGACTTCTGGTCAACGATTAATGCTTCTTTCCTAAAATCGAATTCTGTTCCTAATTTGGACACACATGTGGATGAGGATTCATGGGTGGAGCATTTTAGTAAAGTTTTTAATGGATTGCGAGAGGTTTCCGGAGTGACGGACGAAGAGCCTGTCCCCCATCCAATATTGTCCTTACTTTTAATAATTATGGAGATAGGTGTAGCCTTGGCACAATGCTCTAGTAATAAGGCACCGGTTATAGATGGTTTTTCACAGATCGCCCTGATCTTTGGGGACTCCTGCTTCCTAACACATTCAATGCCATAGCAAAAGAGGGACCTCCTGCCTCCTGGCATAAAGCAGTTTTAATTCCAATTTACAAAAAAGGGGATCAGCTAGACCCCAGAAACTATAGGCCAATTTCCCTCCTTGATAGCACGGCTAAACTCATGGAAAGAGTGCTATTAAATAGAATGGAGGCATGGGCACTGGCAAATAACATTCTGATCCCGGCACAATATGGCTTCAGAAAAGGTAGAGGCACCCAAGATCAGTGTCTGAACCTGAGTCTGCTTATAGCAAAGTACACCCACGCTAAGCAAGGCAATTTATGTCTGGCCTTCATGGATCTTAGCGCAGCTTTTGACTGTGTATCCCATTTATGGAGGATCATGAGGGAAATGGGGGTAGACCAGGAAATAATTACCTTTATAGCACAACTGTATTTGATGGGCGGAGCGTGTGTAAGGTATGGCAGACAGGGTGAGTGCACTAGATGGTTCCCAGTTACCTGACGCATTCGCCAAGGGTGCGTTCTCACGTCTTTTTTGTTTTCGCTTTATACCAATGCGGTGGAGTCTTGACTACTTGAATCAGCCATAGATGTACCTAGAATAAACAAGATGTGCATTCCAATTTTATTGTATACAGATGATGCAGTCTTAATCGCCCGTACGGGGAGGTTGCTCCAACTATTATTAAATAACTATGTAGAATTTATGAAAAGTCTGGATCTTCATACAAACGAATGGAAGTAATTTGTTTTAATTGCAGGAAACAAGCTGAAAAATCCCCCTCCCTTTTTTATCTCTAATCGTAAAGTGGTGCAGGCAGAGTTATTTTCCTATCTAGGGGTGACTTTCGACTATCAAGCATCCTGGATGAATATGGTGGCGAATCGTGGGATTATGCTTGAAAAGAGTGTAAACGCCATTCGCTCCATCTCAAAAAAATTGGGAACAAGAAAACCAGATATTTTAAGGAAGGTTTGTGGGGCAAAATGGAGTGCAGTAGCTGCATAAGGCGCTGGAGTGTGGGGTCATGTTAATGTAAAGGGAGTACAAATAATAGAGGATAGCTTCAGGAAATCAATGATGAGTCTTCTCATTAGCTGCCCCAATTTTAAATTACATCAAGAGCTAAACATCCCCTATATAACTGATCAGATTAATGTAGCTCCTATTCTTCTTTGGCACTCAGTATGGTGCAGAGATACTGTGTCCCTTACTCAACAAATAATAATGGATTGTTTAGCCCTAGAACAGACAGAGAATATTCAATGGTTAAAGTATGTGAAAAATACTCTATATACTCTAGATCTTGCGAGCCTATTTGAATTACCTGGAAATTGTGTATCTGTCTCGAAAAAAGCTTTAAAATCCAGTTTTTTAGCCTTTGCCAATGATGCGAGAATGAACGCACACCATAATAAACCAACTATAAGGAAATATATGGAGGGCCCACTGCAGTTTGTAACAATCCCTCGGCACAGATTCATTCTGTTAAGATTTTGCCTTAAATATATACCGTGTATGTTGGGCCACCCTGCTGGTATTTATTCTAATAATGATCTTCCTTGTTGCCCAAGTGATGATTTCTCACGTCAAACTGATTTGCACATTTTCTCCTTTTGTAAATTTTATTGTAATCATTGGAAAAGGTTCTTAACTCCCCTTTCACGCAAGTTTAATTTTAAACAATGTCGCCCGACTTATACTTTTTACGAATGTTGCCTGACCCACTGTCCTGTAGCATCGCTTCCTTTTTATGTGCGTCTCTGAGAACTAGGAAAATGATCATTTGCTGATATGAATTGTTTGTTTTTAGTTTTTTATTTGTGATGTATATTTGAACTTTTATGATTGATTTTCTATTAATCGAATAAAGTAATTCTGATTTGATTTGATTTAACTCAGACTCACTAACAGAAGTGGTCAACTGGTCCTGGTACAAAATGCTGAGCAAGACAAATGGAATCCATCGTTAGTCCCATTCATGCTGCTGTGGTGTGTACCAGGTTTGCATGACATGTGGATGTGTGGATCTGGTCTGAGGCAGGCGTCGCGTCAGTGGTGACATGTTGAATGAGGAGATGGTACACATGTTTCAGAGCTTGAAGAGCAAATACTACCCCCCCCCCCCCTCACCTCCTGCTTGATTCCTGTCATTTAATAAAAATGTTCAAAGAAGAATGGCCGGTCAGCGATGGTCCACCACTCACGTATGAAGAGGTAGAAGGGATATTGGATCCTGGCACTACGAGAAAAGTGGTGGTTGATGAGGATCTACACAGACTTGGAGCAAATAACCACAACCCTTGCAAAAAGAAATGGGAAACAGACATTGCAACTGAGTTCGCAGACTCAAAGGGAAACAAATGCTAGCATACCTAAATAGTTTTCCAGAAATGCCAGGTTTAAGTTGATTCAATACAATCAACTACATTGTACATATTTAGCGCCCAAAAGACTCTGTGATATATACCTGGGACTGGGAGGGTGGTACCCTAGGTGCTCAGCTGGCTTCATTCATCATTCAAATGTTCTGGGTCTGTGGAGAAACCGTTCCCATTTGGCAACAGTTATACAAGTGATCAAGACAATCACTGGTGTCAAGGTAGCAAAAATGTTAAATCTGCCTGTTGGGACTGAATCCTTGCCCCAAAAAGCATAAAGAGGAAAACAAGTTTATAAACTTGGGCTACATCATGGGTAAAAAGCTAATATACATTTATTTGCGGCCGTATTCGACATAGGGGCAAATATATAATTGCTGCCCCTACCTGATGCCTTAGTGAGCCTGCTGTAGTCGCTCGTTGGTCATTTTGCCGCCAGAATGATCAAACTGCAGCCCCTGCCGCATGGAGGGCTGGACCCCATCCTTGCGGACTGTGGCTGCTGCTGAGAGTGCGGGCTGGGGGAAGGAGATGCCCTCCTCTGAACTTCACTCTGTGGATGTCGAGTGGTGGCCCTGCTTGCGGCGCCCCTGCAGAGGCAGGAAACCCCTGCCAGTAAGTGAATCTCTGTGGGCCTCCAAACTGCCCCAGAACATGATCAGCGGGGCGGGGAGAGAGAGACTTTGTGTTGCTTGGGCATACGCCCCTGGGATGCTACTGAGCCGCAGTGAATTACGGGGCCCGCTCACACCTCTTGCTGCCTACCGCAGCCGGACTCAGTTGCCTCCTGCTGATTCCTGTGGTGCTGGGACCGACCCCCTGGGACTTTTGCTGTGATTGAGGCTGAGTCTGATTTTTCCTTGCGTTATCAGGGCCTTGGATGGGGCACTTAAACTGGACTGTGTGGGGCGCTTGGCCCCTACCGGTTTGTGGACTGTGCTTGGGGCTGCTGCAGGCTCGCCTGCCTCTCCCACGGGCCTCTGTGGTGCTGCTGGACACTTCCTGTTTGCCTCCGGCTTCTCCTGGGGCCCCCCTGGATGTTTGGCCCTTGGGGGACCAGCCTTGTTGGAGAAATCCTGGTTGTCAATGCATGGACACTTAGGGCGGTGAGCTGGATTGAGGGGACCGGATGCCTATGATTGCGTAGGCAGCTGTTGACCCCGAGGACTTTGTACGCCCCCTTGGCTGGTGCTTGCAGCTTTGTGCGCATTTACAGAGAGTGTACTTCCTACTCCTCCCTCTCAGATCTCAGATACAGAGGAACACCTTTGGTCTGCTCCTACCCCTCGGGTTGGCCCCCGGGGCGAGCTATGGCCCACCAGAGACGGTGCTGCCATGGAGGCGAGACCTCGCCCACTACTTCAGACAAGGAGCGTGGCCCCTCTGCCCGGCTCACTTAAACGCTGCTGTGGGCAGGGGGCATGCTTGGGCACATCTCTCCGCACTCTGTTTTACGGACCTTAATATTTCCTATTGCCTGCCTGGCCCAGTGACTTCTTTCTTTGGGGGGACTAGCTGATGGTATTTGCCTCCTCTGCCCTGGCCTTACACCTCCTTTGTATCGCTGATGTGATGTGAAAGACTGATAATAGACAATCTCTGCTGCCTTTTGAACCGCACAGGATGATGCGCACGATGGAGCCTTCACGGGAGGTGTCTGTGCAGGGCTCCCAGGCTGAGGGGGGCCTGCATCCGGAGCTGGATGTTCGCTCCATGTTTCTGGACCTCAAGCAAAGCTTGCTTACTATTGACTCCAAAATAGACTTACTGGCAGATATTTGATCGTCTGAAGGAAAAAGTAGATCGGCATGATGAGAGACTGGACCAACTGGAACACCGTACCTCCAAGTTATTTGGAACAAGAGTGAAGATTTAGAGTCACACTCTCGGCGCAACAATTTGCGCATCTTTGGTGTTCCAGAGTCAACTGCCATGGTACGCATGGAGGATTTTGTGGAGGGGATGCTACAAATCCTATTTGGTGAAGCTCTATCCCCCATGCTGATCGGTGAGAGGGCGCACAGATCACTTGGGCCAAGACCACCTCCAGGGACTCCTGCCTGCTCGATAATAGCTAGGCTCCTGAATTATCGTGACATGGACACAGCCCTTCATCTTGCCTGGGAGCGCAGACCGCTTCAGTTCCAGGGTAGTGAGATCTCTTTCTTCCTGGACTTTACCATCGCGGTCCAAGCTGCCAGACGGGATTTTATTCTGGTGAAACACACCCTTCAGAAAACGGCTGGTAAGTACTCCTTGCTATACCCTGCCAAACTCCTTATACACCACTCTGGCAAAATCCACTTCTTCGCTGACCCCAAGGTGGCCGCGAAGTTTGCTAGGGGATTACCACCGGCGGAGGACCACCCCCTGCCTTCTCCTGTGGCTCCGGCCCAAAGTAGAATCAGCGACAATGACTAAATATGACTGACCAACCTGGTTGCATGTGAAGAGTTCTTGATGTTGCTAGATTCCTGCTTGCTTTCACATTGGCTGATCTGACGCAAGGGATCTCTGGCGACACTGCCCTGATTCACTGGGCATGCAGTCTGAACTTGTTAGGCTTGCCCTGTTGTTGCCTCTTCTGGCCAAATAACCCTTCTGCTTCCGACCACCCGGCGCTTTATATGCTAGGAGAGTGCTAGGTGATCTCCTCGCCCCCTTGGGATGAGTCCCTATATGATTTACTGGTTTGTGGTCGTGGTCTTGCTAGATGGACCCTTCGCGCGAGACCCACTTATTGAGCAGGGAGTCACATGCTCGGCGCAATAGGGAGGGAGAGAGGGTGGGTAGGACTTTGGCGAGGTTACTGCACAAGCCTTGGGTGAGCGATTATATAGTTGACTTGCAGGATGGCCTCCATATTAAACAGGTTTGGGACTGAGGCTGTTCAACGCACCATGATCGATTTCTATACCAACCTGCACTCTTCTTCTCCGAGGTCGGCTCCCCCTCCGTGCAACTCCTTTGGCTGGGGTAGGGTCCTCACCTTTTACTGAATTAATCTTTCACGATTGAAGAGATTATACAGGCCATATTGGGACTGCCAGGCGTTAGGGCCCCTGACCTGGATGGGCTTACAGTGGCATTTTACAAGGAATTTGTGCCTTTTATTTGCTCCATCTTCTGGACATGTATGAGGAGTATATGCGCACTGAAGCACTGTCCCCCTCTTTGCAGGAAGCTCTCATTGGGACCGTCCTTAAACCTGGCAAGGACCCTGCCTGCTATGAGTATTATAGGCCGCTCTCTATGATTAATATTGACAATAAGATATTGGCCAAACTAATTGCCTCACGGCTACTTCCGCTTCTCCCTCGTATAACCCGCCCTGATCAATTGGGCTTTGTGCCGGGACATTCAATGGTGGATAACCTGCGCACCTTATTCACCCTCCTCCACACTCTTAGATCCCAACTTGCAGGCTGAGGAAGCATTTCTTGATGCCTCCAAGGCCTTTGATTTGCTTGAGAGGCCCTATCTTTTCCACCTTCTTGAACGGATTGGTGTGGGTCATAAATTGATTCACTTAATCAGATTACGCTATACCCTACCCATTGCAAGGCTGCAAATAAATGGCACAATCTCGCCTCCCTTTGCCATCGCTCGTGGTACATGTCAGGGGTGCCCGCTCTCCCCTGTTCTTTTCAAGGTGGCAATGGAGCCACTCGCGGCTCATCTGCGACAGCACCACTCGAATCATGGACTGATCTTTCGGCCCTGGCATATTATTGTATTTATGTATGTGGATGATCTCACCCTGTATATCCAGAACCCATCTGAAAATCTAGACCCTCTCCTTAGGATGTTAATTTGGTTTGGGCGCACAGCGGGCATCATTATCAACTGGTCAAAGTCCATTTTATTCACATTGAATGACGCCATGCAGACCTTTACTTCCAATTTTTCCCTGACGGCGGCCATAGATTCTGTCTGATACCTGGGGATATGGCTTAATCGTCACCCGAACGATCTCTGGAATGACAACAATGGTAGGTTGATGATGTGGTTAGAGGAGCGAGTGCCGACATGGTAGAGGCTGCCCTTATCCCGTGCCTGTCGATTACTGATCACCAAAATGATTATACTTGATAACGCTGATCCTTATCTTACTTTTTCTAAGGATCCTCAGGTCGCCAGGATCTTTTTACCTGCTGAATAGTGTAAAGGGAAGAAAATCTTTTTCAGTTATGCAATCATTTCTTCTTCAATCTGGTTTTCCTACAAAGACTACTGACTCCGAATTTAGTTTTGTGGGTTTATTACAGCCAAGAATAACTGCACGTGCAAGCACCTCAACACGAGTTTAAAGAAATAAATGGGCACTAATACAAATAGCATCCTACGCAGGAGTCTCATCCGACTCAGGATAAGAAGAATCGTTAGCTCCAGAAGTATTAGACAAGCGATAACTGCTCCAATCTCTATATTATTCTTCATTACCTAAATAAAGAAAACTATTAGCTGTCCCTACTCTATCACTAAGGTGGCATACCTACTTAACGAATTTCCCAGGCAAGAGTAAAAGAAAAAGGTGTCAGCTGTGAAGACTTCCTAAGAAGTGCACTCACTTCGTACTTAAGCTCAGATTTTAAGATGCTCCTTCACCAAATCCCTCTCTGTCCTCCTCTCTGCTCTCCTCTACCTCTCCTCTGCCCTCCCCCCTCGGGGCACTGTCCCTAATACAAAACCCAATACAACTGAACACGCCTTTTGTCACGCCTCTTTGGCCAGGTCTTCTTTCTTGTACTTTTCCATCGAAACGGTTACTTCATCTTGGACGGTTGCGATGACCTTGAGTCCCAGGCACCTTCTCCGCTGAAAGTATCATCCCTAAATTCCATTGCACTCCCATTTCCATGTCTCCCATCGCTCTAACTCGTGAAACAAAGAGCCAGTCTTTAACTAACGAGGCATGTGTCCTTGCACCTGCAACAGAAGATACGTTCAACAGAAACCCTCTATTGTGCTAATTAAATCTACTGTTGGTGCCCAGAGAGCCTTTCCAAGAGAACCTTCTCTGCCTGCAAAATAAGCTAACATAAGAACAAACAGGCCTTTCCCTAGCGTATAGGCAGTCAGGCCTTTACACAATTTAAACACACAAATCTTAATCACTTCTATAAGCATTGGTTCATTATATTTCATATGCGAAAAGTGAACTACATGTGCAACTTAATATGGTACACGTTTAAACTACTGCATCTCGATTACACATGGGCTGATTCATCTATGCATTATTTTGCACACGATTCAATTAAGCGTTACATTTGCCTAATTAAAATAGCACAATTACATTTCTTATTCATTCTGATAACTGCAGTTTATAACTACATTTTGCTGGCCATTCATTGATATATAGCTGGATATATGCGGGTGCGAGCTATCCGTGGTTATGATGCACCCCTACAATTTCACAAGAACATGGCGCTCTATCATACTCCCTAAATTTCTGTATCTATTTGCCAATTTGCCTCTCCCCCTTCCAACTTGCTTTCGCCGGAAGTTTCAATCCCACCTTGTTTCGCTGGCCTGGGCCGGCAGACAGCCCCGTGTTGCATGGGAAATACTTACACTTCCATTTCCGCAGGGTGGTTTGGGCGCGCCCGATATGGACCTTTATTTTTTCAGTGCCCAGGCGCACCTTGCTTATTTTTAGCTGCACCCGAATCAGTTTCAGCTACACATGGCTCCAGAAGTAGATCATGCAGCTTATGTTCCTCCTTGTAAGGTGTGTTGACAGGTCAATATAGTGGCGTGTATGGCCTCGGCATAGAATGAGCTGCGCAAGAGAGCACGTTTGGAGCACCTCTTTGCCCCTTCTATGCTGATTCTGGGTCACACACAGCTCCCTGTGGTGCCAACAGCCGGAGTGCAGTCGCGCCTGTGCCAAATACAGCTAACCTCCTTTGGAGCAACATACTCTGAAGGCACCTTCATTAGCTACAAACAGGTATTTCAGAACTCCACAGCTTCTCTTCTGGATGCAATGACCTATTACCAATTTAGAGAGTCCATGCGCACTCTCCACTATACCTTTCCAGCCCCCCCTGTTGTTTGTGGCACTGGAAGAAGCGCATACCAATCCTTTACCAAGCAGACTGATTATGCAAGTATATGCATGTCTGCAACGAACAGTTAGATCCATGCAGCCTCTTCCTGATAGACTTGGTCAAAGGATATTAATGTGGAAATTAGCGAGGAACAGAGGTCTTTTTGCTACTCCCAATCTCTCTCTCTCCCAATTATAGGCTGTGCTTAATTCATTTCAAGTTTTTACACAGAATCTATCATATGCCAGCGTGTCTGCGATGGATGGGCTTAGCGGAGGATGCACGCTGCCTGCATGGCGCTGCCTCGTGCGCGGATTTCTTACATCTGGCCTGGGAGAACCTGAGAGTGCCTTGAGGTCCGGGATTATTGGATGGTGGTATTCAGTGGCATCGCTAACATTACGGCTGTCACGCCCTCGTTGCCCTATTAAGCTATGTCAGAGAGACTCCTCCAGAGTCCTGCAGACTGACGGCAATGCTCCTTTTGCTTGCTAAGCGCAGGGTTGCGATGCACTGGTGCAGACGTGCGGCCCCCCAAGAGGAATGACTGGCTGCATGATGCAGCCCTGTGCTAGGATCTGCTGGATGCATATTGGGACCTGCTGTCTGCCTGTTTTAGACCCAAAGATATCTGGAGCCCTTTGACAGTCTATCTTAGATCACTAGACAGTGATCCTTGGCAGAGGCCAGACCCAAAATCCTCTCCCTTAGATTGATCTTATGACTGCATGAGGTTTTCCCATGACTACCCTGCCTAAAACTGCTTCTTTTTCCTTTAATTGAGTTGGCAGGAGCCCTGACTACCACATGTAGTGAGATGGTGGCTCCAGTGAGTGACGTAGCTACTGGACACTTTCTATTCTGTTTCTTCCCCTTGGGCCTTCTCTCTACTGCTACCCTTATCTCTTTTTCTTCTATCGCTCTTTCTTCTATTGCATTTCGGGCTATTTGAGAGCTTCATGTCCATGGTTTCTATTATGCGACCTCTTAATGCAAACTGTATCTCTGTTGCTATGTGGTATTAAAATCAATAAAAACAGTAAAAAAAAAAAGCCTAACTACACACATAATGGGTCACTTTTGCTTTACCTACTTTACACAGTAACACATTTGTTTTTGTGCCACATCATTATTTTCGAAATATGCTGCACATGTTTTATTATTCTGCTTTCTGCTGGGATTCAGTCTGTACAACGTATTACTTTAATCTAGAGGACTAGATTTGTGTTGTGGGTGCGCCTTAGGTATACGTAATAATATAACAACTTATTGCATATCAATAGCTGTTCTATAACAAGCTAAAAATCTGCTGAGTTGCAGTCAAGTCTACAGTTATTTTCATTTTCAGACGATAAGGAGACGAATTTATGCTTTAGGCGGTCGAATTGTTCAACTGGTCCTGTGTAGCCTTTTTTATCCCCTTTAATGCGTCTTCATTCCACTTGACTGGTATTCAACCATTTATCTCTGTGGCTTTTCCTGATGAAGGTGCTGGGGGTGCTGAAATGTGCGTAGATTTGGAATTCTGAAGACTCATCATCAAATTAAGCCACACCCTCTGATTATAGTGATCATGCTATGCAATATCAGACAAACTTTGATGTGATTATATATGAGAACTTTGGACCTATTAAGTCCTGATAGAGGAGAATATGAAATATCACAGTTTAAAATCATTGCAAATTGATGGCCTACTGTCTTGTGAAGAATGCAGGATTGACTGTGTGAAGTGACTGTCATTTTTAAAATATTAAGCATTTTGACCATTTTATCTATTTTTGTGTATTATGGTTTTTAAAGATATGTTGATATAATAATAAAGTATGTTCTTTAATAATCAGTTTGCTCTTTGAATGTGCATAGTTGTCTAGGGGTTTTGAAAACATAATATTGTACAAGGCCAAACAACATTGTGCCCTGTTTTCCTCTGTGGCCAGACACTAACACCTAGACATAATAGAAAGATCCAAATGCTGTTTTTCTAACAGAGCAAGTCTTATCATATAAACCAAGACTTGGAGTTCTAAAGACAGAGCGCAATGAGGCTTGCTGAGAAAAGGTCCTGAGTCGAACAAGCTATGAGCGTGAGATGTAGAGTAACTGATTATGACTCTCAGGTATGGGGTCCCGCACTAATCCCAGAGATCTTTAGTATAATATTGTGCTTACATAGTAAGGGTAGGCTTATGCTAATTTGTTATTCATTATGGCAGGGATTTTCATTGTGTACAGTTTATTAATTTTGCGAATCACATTATTTTGTTTTCGCTCCTGGGTGTGAAAAGTTGGCCTGGTATATGCTGTCCACTAGTTATAGTGGGCACCTTGCACCAGTCCAAACGACCTTTATTGATGATAGGTTTAAAGACAACCTTTATTGAAAGCTATCCTAGTGGTAGCTATGGAGAGCAGCCTTCAGGCTAAGTCTTGAAGGAGTGTAAAGCTGTTTGTTTTACCAGTCTATAATCTCGTGAATGGCTAAATGAAAGGAGACCACACCAGGTATATATATAAAATATATGTATTTATTTCTAAACACACCCTACTAGTCTCTTTATGAGGCTAGAGGTCAAAGCACATATGTTACACTTCAAATTTCACAGCAAATTAGCACAATATACGATTAGCCCTAGGGGCGTACCAAACCATATATTAAGAAAGTGGTATAAGGACCACGACTTGACTAGACACAAGGCCTAGAGCCGGTAGAATCGCTGGGACCCCAAGGAACCACCCAAGGTAGTGACACAGGGGACCCACGGGGGACGTGTCCAGTGTGTGAACACAGCCGCGAGCTCCGTTAGCGTCTATGGGGAAAGTCGCGGTTAGAGTTTTAAAGTTTAGGGACACTTCGGAGTGGACTTGGAACAAACCCTTTTGGACTTAGAGGGTTCTAGGGCCAACACCCACGGGAGCACCTAAGTGCTCGTGTTACCTCACCCAGGGAGCCGGGTGCATAGGTGTCAAATGGTGTCGGGCCGCGCCGTCGTTTTCAATGGCCGCTTGCTGGAAAGTGCTGCTGCCGGGAAGATGCGAAGTGTCCAAAGAGATCCAAGCCTGGATCGAAGATGTGAAGAACCTGAAAGCAGAGGGGACAGAGTCTGGGTCACTAGCCAGTGACCAGGGGCATGATAGTCGAATGCCCACCGATGTCGGGTGCTTCAAGTTCGAAGAGGTGAAGATTGTCTCTGCAGCCACGAGGACCAGGAGGTGTCGACGACAACCAGGAGCTGGATTCGAGCTGACCCACAAAGGATGTCGCTTGCTGCGGTGTCGGTGTCTGGTTTTGGCACAGCAAGCCTTGGCAACAGCAACCAATGCAGGAACAGAACAAAGGCTTCGGTGCGGACCAGCGAGGTCCGAGGGACTCCCCAAGCAAGGGAGAGTCAGGGCAGGCCTGGAGCAACCAGGGAGGCCTGTTGAAATTAGAGTTTTCCTTCTGAGGGACCCACAAGTCAACAGACAAGGGATCGCAAAGGGACCTCGAGCAGAATCACAAAATGGTGGTCCACGGGTCACTGGGAGTGGCCAGGCCGGCAACCTTCGGTGGATTCACTGCTCGGGTCGGGGCTACAAGTAACCCAAAGCACAGCCTCTTGGATCGACCAGAAGCTTATGCACTTGCAAATGTGCACGGTGTCCAGGGGTTCTGGTTCCACGGTACCCCCGAGGGCTACGGGTCTCAGCTTTGCTGGGGACTCGGGTCAACCTCTGGGAAGTCTGGAAACCCACCTCCTGGGTTGAAAAAGTGTCAGCATCTGGTGGGAGCTTCGGAGATGCAGACCAGACAGATGCGTCTTAGGTGCCTGCCAAGCAGGGGAGTAACTCCTTTACTCCAAGGGAGATTCTTCAGTCATCTGGCGTTTAACAGATCGTCGAAGGTCCAGGATTCAGTTTCAGAGTTTCGTCCAGGGATATCTAAAGTCCTGTTGCCAGGGGTTCCTATCTTATACCCAAGGAAGGGGTTGGACATACTCTGGGGACCCACCTATGGGAGGGTCAGGAAAGAGGGGTGGCTACACCCACTTCCTTTGTCCAGTTCCGTGCCAGAGCAGGGGCTGGTAGCCCCTGCAGCCGGTTTGAACTGGGCTATGCACAGGGACACCAAATGTGACCCCAGTGCAGGACTTCAAAGCACTCTGAGAGTGCACCCACCCAGCCCCAATACACTAAGGCCTGTCTGGGAGGTGGTAACACCTCCCTGTGACAGGAAACCTATTGTCCAGGCCTCCCCTGCCGGAGTTTCGGTCAGCAGCAGGAGGCCAGACTCGTGTCTGTGGCTGCAGCATCCATTTTGTGATGCCAGGGCTCTGTTAACTGGTACCGGGTATACCGGTGCTGTCATGTCGCTCCCTCTAGAAGGGTGGGATCATACTCCCACACCAGTTATTGGTGTGGGGGTATGATTCCAAGGTGTTTGACACCAAACACGACATGTTTCGGTGCAGCCATCCCAAAGTTAGCATTTACTGTTTAGTTATAATGCACTTAAGAGTATATGGTCAGGCTGCACTCACAGACAACCCCGGAGGATAGATTCCGAAGGCTGCAGAGGGGCTCTGCTCATGCATGGGCACCCACTCACATAAAACCAAGCACCCTGCCTTCAGGATTGATAAGGCCTGCCATAGGGGTGACTGATAGGTTTATATGTGCAGTGATAGGGTGAGATATAGTGAACCTATATCTCAGTAAGGGGTGCATGCACCACCTCACTCAGGCTGCTGTAGCAGTCCTGTGGTGTCATTTTGGAAGGCTTCCCAGGGGTGGTATAATACATGCTTCAGCCCCTGGTAAGCCTCTGGAGTACCTATGCCCTTGGTACATAGTATACCATATACTAGGGACTTATAAAGGCACCCCAGAATCCAATCTGTGGTGTACCTAAGGTACAGGGAATCAATTTAGAGAGGAAGCAGCTAGGCTGGGGTCCTGGATAGCAGGGCCCCAGCCAGACTAAAGGCGAAAAACAGTGAAACATCAGCAAAAAGTGGGGGTAACCATAAGAAGCAGACCCTACTCTCCTACACAACCTCCCCCCCCCCAAACGCAGGGACATTAAACTAACCGTGACCAGTTGAGTCTTCATGTTCTAAGTGGAAATATCTGGAGAGTCCATCTGCATTGGCATGGCTACTCACAGGTCTATGTTCCACTGTATAGTCCATCCCCTGTAGGGAAATGGACCACCTCAAAAGTTTGGGGTTCTCACCCTTCATCTGTTTTAGCCATAAAAGGGGCTTATGGTCTGTCTGAACAAGGAAGTGAGTGCCAAACAAGTATGGCCTCAACTTCTTCAGAGACCAAACCACAGCAAAGGCCTCCCTCTCAATGGCTGCCCAACGTTTCTCTCTGGGGGTCAGCCTTCTGCTAATAAAAGCTACTGGCTGATCCTGACCTTCATCATTCAACTGTGACAGTACAGCCCCTACCCCCAACTCAGATGCATCTGTTTGCACAATGAACTTTTTGGAGTAATCAGGACTCTGCAGAATGGTAGCAGTGCACATGGCCTGCTTCAGGTCATCAAATGCCTTTTGACAGCTAACTGTCCACTGAACCTTTTTGGGCATTCTTTTAGAGGTAAGGTCATTCAATGGGGTCACTATGGCTCCATAACCTTTTATAAATCTTCTGTAGTACCCAGTCAGGCCCAAGAAGGCTCTCACCTGAGTCTGGGTAGTGGGAGCAACCCAGTCCATTATGGTCTGGATTTTGCTCTGCAATGGTTGAACCTGGCCTCCACCCACAAGGTGGCCCAGGTACACAACCTGACTCTGCCCTATCTGGCACTTACTAGCCTTGATAGTTAGGCCTGCTTTTTGCAGGGCCTCCAAAACATTCCTTAGGTGGACCAGGTGATCCTCCCAGGTGGAGCTAAAGACAGCAATATCATCTAGATATGCTGCACTATAGTCTTCCAGGCCTGTAAGGACTGTATTCACCAACCTTTGGAAAGTGGCAGGTGCATTTTTCAAACCAAAGGGCATCACCACAAATTGGTAATGTCCACTAGGGGTAGAAAATGCTGTCTTTGGCTTTGCATCATCAGCTAGTCTGATCTGCCAGTAGCCAGCTGTCAAGTCAAATGTGCTCAGAAACTTGGCTGAGGCCAAAGTATCTATAAGCTCATCTGCCCTTGGGATGGGATGGGCATCAGTCCTAGTGACTACATTGAGACCCCTGTAGTCCACACAAAACCTCATTTCTCTCTTGCCATCTTTGGTGTGAGGTTTAGGCACAAGGACTACTGGACTAGCCCAAGGGCTATCTGAGG
Organism: Calotriton arnoldi; assembly: GCA_963921515.1. Taxonomy (NCBI): domain Eukaryota; kingdom Metazoa; phylum Chordata; class Amphibia; order Caudata; family Salamandridae; genus Calotriton; species Calotriton arnoldi. The sequence goes on along the minus strand of CAWUFW010002424.1, from coordinate 2,140,232 downwards.
GTTCAATGACTCCCAAATCCAACATCTTTTGGACCTCTGTCCTGATACAATCCCTGACATGATCAGGCTGCCTGTAGATTTTATTCTTGACAGGCAGACTGTCCCCAGTGTCCACTTAATGAGTGCACCAGGTAGTCTGAGTAGGTGTCAGGGAGAACGTATGCCTGAACTGGCTGAGAACTTTTCTGCAGTCAGTTTGTTGCTGGACAGTGAGGCTGCCTGCCAAGGCTACACCATCTACTGATCCATCATCAGGGTTCTGAGAGAGCAGGTCAGGGAGTGGATCACTCTCTTCCTCCTGTCCCTCATCAGTAGCCATGAGCAAGCCCATGTCTACCCTGTCGACATATGGTTTCAGTCTGTTGACATGAAGTACCCTATGGGGACTCCTGGGAGTTCCAAGGTCTACCAAGTAGGTAACCTCTCCCTTCTGTTCAACAATGGTATGGGGGCCACTCCACTTATCTTGGAGGGCTGCTGGGGCCACAGGCTCCAACACCCACACTTTCTGTCCTGGATGGTACACAGTCAGCAAAGCCTTTTGGTCATGCCAGGCCTTTTGTAATTCCTGGCTAGCCTCAAGGTTTTTAGTTGCCTTTTCATATACTCTGCCATCCTGGAGCGGAGACCAAGTACATAGTCCACTATGTCCTGTTTAGGGGTTTGAGAGGTAACTCCCATTCCTCCTTCACCAGACACAAAGGACCCCTAACAGGATGGCCAAACAAAAGTTCAAAAGGGCTGTAACCAACCCCCTTTTGAGGCACCTCCCTGTAGGCAAATAAAAGGCAGGGCAAAAGGATGTCCCATCTGCGCCTAAGCTTTTCTGGGAGACCTTTGATCATGCCCTTTAAGGTTTTGTTGAACCTTTCAACTAAACCATTGCATTGTGGGTGATAGGGTGTGGTGAACTTATAATTCACTCCACACTCCTTCCACATTGCAGTCAAGTAACTAGACATGAAGTTGGCACCCCTGTCTGATACTACCTCCTTAGGAAAACCCACCCTTGAGAATACTCCCAAGAGGGCCCTTGCCACCACAGGTGCTGTGGTGGTCCTAAGTGGAATTGCTTCTGGGTACCTAGTGGCATGGTCCACCACCACCAGGATAAATCTGTGCCCAGAGGCTGTCTGAGGATCCATGGGACCAACTATATCAATCCCCACTCTCTCAAAGGGAACCCCCACCACAGGTAGTGGTATCAGGGGGCCTTTGTGGTTCCACCTGCCTTCCCACTGGCTTGGCAGGTGTCACAGGAAGCGACAAAACTCCTTGGTGTCTTCAGACATGTGGGGCCAATGAAAGTGTGGAACAATTCTGTCCCAAGTCTTGTTTTGGCCCAGGTGACCTGCTAGAGGAATATCATGGGCTAGTGTCAATAGGAAGCCCCTATATTTCAGAGGTATTACCAACCTCCTGGAAGCACCAGGCTTGGGGTCTCTACTCTCTGAATATAGGAGTCCATCATCCCAATATATTTTATGGGTGCCACTAGCATTCCCAGCAGCCTCATCAGCAGCTTGCTTTCTGAGGGTTTCAAGAGAGGGGCAGCTTTGCTGCTCCTGGCTCAGATCTGCCCTGGAAGGGCCCCCTGTCCCCAAGAACTCACCCTGATCAGGTTCAAGCTCCTCTGGGACAGTTCCTTCTTCAGGACTAAGATCATCTCCCTCAGGAGGCTGATCTGTATTCTGAGTCAGGGGGGAATGCACTGCCTTAACCCTACTGCTCCTCCTCTTGGGAGGCACCTGGTCCATTATTCCAGAATCCAGGGCCTGTTCAGTGTTAGACTTTTTGGCCTGTGACCTGGTCACAGCAAATACATGTGCATGGATCCCTAGCATTTCTGCATGTGTCCTGAGCTCCACTTCTGCCCAAGCTGAAGTTTCTAGATCATTGCCAAGCAAGCATTCAACAGGGAGGTCTGCACTTACCACAACTTTCTTGAGGCCAGTTACCCCTCCCCAGGAGAAATTAACAACTGCCAAGGAATGGTCTGTCCTGACATTGCTAGCATTGGTCACTTGGGACATCTCACCAAGTATAATCTGCCCAGGAGCTACAAGATCTTTTGTCACCATTGTGACACTTGCTCCTGTGTCCCTGTATGCCAAAGCCTCTTTTCCATTTATCAAAGGCTGCTGTCTGTACTTGCCCAAGTTACTGGGACTCACAGGGGAGGACATGTCCATGCCTCCATCACAGACCAGGACAGCCTGAGTTGGAACTCTGACTAGGCCAGAGCTCATCTCAGAACCCAGGGTTAACCCTACTACACCCTTATTCTGAGTACCACCAATTGTAGCTGCACTAGGGGGAACAGTTGCCTTAGGGGCAATGGTGGCTGGACTTGAGTCTTTGGACTTGGTGCAATCACTGGTCCAGTGTGTTTTCTATTTACAGATCTTACACCATGGTTTCTTTTGGCCTTTACTTTTGTTAGATTGGGATTCCCCCCCAGAAGAAGATTTTTGGGGACCTTGAGAAGACTTCTGGTCTTTACCCTTTTCCCCACCCTTGTCAGAGTTCTTAGAATCTTGCTTCTTTGGGTCACCACCTTGGTTCTGAACCTTCTGCCTCACCCTGGTTCTGACCCATTTGTCTGCCTTCTTTCCCAATTCTTGGGGAGAGGTCCGATCAGAGTCCACCAGGTACTGATGCAACAGCTGATTTTGACAATTATTAAGGATCTGCTCCCTCATAATTAAGTTGTACAATCCTTTGAAATCACACACCTTACTGCCAAGTAACCAGCCCTCCAGAGCCTTGGTAGCACAATCTACAAAGTCCACCCAGTCTTGATTTTGTGCCTTTTGGGTATCTCTGAACTTTATCCTATACTGTTCAGTGGTTAGGCCAAACCCCTCAATCAGTGCACTTTTCAAGATTTGGTAATCATCAGCATCCTCTTCTCTTACAGTGAGGAGCTTATCTCTACCTTTGTCTGCAAGGAGAGCCACAAGATTGCTGCCCACTGCTCCTGGGGACCCTCTGAACTTTACAGGCCCTTTCCAGTGCAGTAACCCATTTGTGGATGTCATCCCCACTCTGGTAAGGAGGGACAATCTTGCTTAGGTTTCTATGGTCATGAGACCTTTCCCTACCACTAGAGAAGTTGCTGCCACCATGGGACTCTAGTCCCAACTTTCTTCTTGTTCTCTGAAGCTCTAGGGACTCCCTATCTAAAGCCACCTGCTCTCTTCTGATTCTAAGCTGAGCTTCTTCATACTTGAGCAGTCTCTCTTTCCTTTTATGAGAGGATTCCCTCCTATGAGAGGAAACAGAGGTCCCTATTGAGGTGTCAGAATGGTTAGACTCATGAGAAGGAGATCTTGACCTTCTAGGCACACTCTCAACTCTCCCTGGTGGGATAAAGAGGGGGCCATTGTGGTCATCCTCCTCATCTGCAGGGGGAGCTGGATTTTCCAGGGTAAGATCATTGTCATCTTCCTGGCCAGCTTCAGAGGTCAGGTCTCGGGTATCTTCACCCTTTGGCCTTTCCTCATCTGCTGCCCCACCCTCTCTGCCTACCCCATCAGACCCTAAGGTCTTTTTGAGATCATCCAACAGCAGTACCTCTATGAGGCGTTGGGTGTTTGCAGTTTTTCCTGTCTTCAATTTCCTAGTATTACACAATGCTCTCAATTCCAAGAATTGGAGGTTGTCATACTTGGATGGTGGAAGCCCATTGGCTTCTGGCAGGGACCCACTGGTTCCTGGCCTTGAAGACATCACTAGTGAGGTGTGGTGTATGCACTACCTACTCTAGTGTGGCCTACTAAATTCTCTTGAGTTGTAGAAAGGGTGTGCTAAGCCCTTGACACACAACTCTAAGTTCAGTAGAACTTACTGTAATTTTAAGCTTGAATTATATGTACCTCAGGTACCTTTTAGTGGTTTTCAGTTAGTCACTCACTTGAGATTATCTGGTAAAACAAAGGCAAGCTTGAATACAACCGCTGCACACCAATGTGCGAAGTTGGCCTGGTATATGTTGTCCACTAGTTATAGTGGGCACCTTGCACCAGTCCAAACGACCTTTATTGATGATAGGTTTAAAGACAACCTTTATTGAAAGCTATCCTAGTGGTAGCTATGGAGAGCAGCCTTCAGGCTAAGTCTTGAAGGAGTGTAAAGCTGTTTGTTTTACCAGTCTATAATCTCGTGAATGGCTAAATGAAAGGAGACCACACCAGGTATATATATAAAATATATGTATTTATTTCTAAACACACCCTACTAGTCTCTTTATGAGGCTAGAGGTCAAAGCACATATGTTACACTTCAAATTTCACAGTAAATTAGCACAATATACGATTAGCCCTAGGGGTGTACCAAACCATATATTAAGAAAGTGGTATAAGAACCACGACTTGACTAGACACAAGGCCTAGAGCCTGTAGAATCGCTGGGACCCCAAGGAACCACCCAAGGTAGTGACGCAGGGGACCCACGGGGGACGTGTGCAGTGTGTGAACACAGCCGCGAGCTCCGTTAGCGTCTATGGGGAAAGTCGCGGTTAGAGTTTTAAAGTTTAGGGACACTTCGGAGTGGACTAGGAACAAACCCTTTTGGACTTAGAGGGTTCTAGGGCCAACACCCATGGGAGCACCGAAGTACTCGTGTTACCTCACCCAGGGAAGCCGGGTGCATAGGTGGAAGCCCATTGGCTTCTGGCAGGGACCCACTGGTTCCTGGCCTTGAAGACATCACTAGTGAGGTGTGGTGTATGCACTACCTACTCTAGTGTGGCCTACTAAACTCTCTTGAGTTGTAGAAAGGGTGTGCTAAGCCCTTGACACACAACTCTAAGTTCAGTAGAACTTACTGTAATTTTAAGCTTGAATTATATGTACCTCAGGTACCTTTTAGTGGTTTTCAGTTAGTCACTCACTTGAGATTATCTGGTAAAACAAAGGCAAGCTTGAATCCAACCGCTGCACACCAATGTGCGAAGTTGGCCTGGTATATGCTGTCCACTAGTTATAGTGGGCACCTTGCACCAGTCCAAACGACTTTTATTGATGATAGGTTTAAAGACAACCTTTATTGAAAGCTATCCTAGTGGTAGCTATGGAGAGCAGCCTTCAGGCTAAGTCTTGAAGGAGTGTAAAGCTGTTTGTTTTACCAGTCTATAATCTCGTGAATGGCTAAATGAAAGGAGACCACACCAGGTATATATATAAAATATATGTATTTATTTCTAAACACACCCTACTAGTCTCTTTATGAGGCTAGAGGTCAAAGCACATATGTTACACTTCAAATTTCACAGTAAATTAGCACAATATACGATTAGCCCTAGGGGCGTACCAAACCATATATTAAGAAAGTGGTATAAGAACCACAACTTGACTAGACACAAGGCCTAGAGCCTGTAGAATCGCTGGGACCCCAAGGAACCACCCAAGGTAGTGACACAGGGGACCCACGGGGGACGTGTGCAGTGTGTGAACACAGCCGCGAGCTCCGTTAGCGTCTATGGGGAAAGTCGCGGTTAGAGTTTTAAAGTTTAGGGACACTTTGGAGTGGACTAGGAACAAACCCTTTTGGACTTAGAGGGTTCTAGGGCCAACACCCATGGGAGCACCGAAGTACTCGTGTTACCTCACTCAGGGAAGCCGGGTGCATAGGTGTCAAATGGTGTCGGGCCGCGCCGTCGTTTTCAATGGCCACTTGCTGGAAAGTGCTGCTGCCGGGAAGATGCGAAGTGTCCGAAGAGATCCAAGCCTGGATCAACGATGTGAAGAACCTGAAAGCAGAGGGGACAGAGTCTGGGTCACTAGCCAGTGACCAGGGGCACGATAGTCGAATGCCCACCGATGTTGGGTGCTTCAAGTTCGAAGAGGTGAAGATTGTCTCTGCAGCCACGAGGACCAGGAGGCGTCGACAACAACCAGGAGCTGTATTCGAGCTCTCCCACAAAGGATGTCGCTTGCTGCGGTGTCGGTGTCCGGATTGGACACAACAAGCCTTGGCAACAGCAACCCACGCAGGAAGAGAACAAAGGCTTTGGTGCGGACCAGCAAGGTCCGACGGACTCACCAAGCAAAGGAGAGTCAGGGCAGGCCTGGAGCAACCAGAGAGGCCCATTGAATTTAGAGTTGTCCTTCTGAGGGACCCACAAGTCGACGGACAAGGGATCGCAAAGGGACCTCAAGCGGAATCACAAAATGGCAGCCCACGGGACACTGGGAGTGGCCAGGCTGGCAATCTTCGATGGATTTACTGCTCGGGGTCGGGGCTACAAGTAACCCAAAGCACAGCAAAGTTGTCGGCGTCCAGCAGGAGCTTCAGAGATGCAGACCGGACAGATGCGTATTAGGTGCCTGCCAAGCAGGGGAGTAACTCCTTTACTCCAAGGGAGATTCTTCAGTCATCTGGCATTTAACAGATCGTCGAAGGTCCAGGATTCAGTTTCAGAGTTTCATCCAGGGATATCTAAAGTCCTTTTGCCAGGGGTTCCTATCTTATACCCAAGGAAGGGGTTGGACATACTCTGGGGACCCACCTATGGGAGGGTCAGGAAAGAGGGGTGGCTACACCCATTTCCTTTGTCCAGTTTCGCGCCAGAGCAGGGGCTGGTTGCCCCTGCAGCCGGTTTGAACTGGGCTATGCACAGGGACACCAAATGTGCCCCCAGTGCAGGACTTCAAAGCACTCAGAGTGCACCCACCCAGCCCCAATACACTAAGGCCTGTCTGGGAGGTGGTAACACCTCCCTGTGACAGGAAACCTATTGTCAAGGCCTCCCCTGCCGGAGTTTCGGTCAGCAGCAGGAGGCCAGACTCGGGTCTGTGGCGGCAGCATCCATTTTGTGATGCCAGGGCTCTGTTAGCTGGTACCGGGTATACCGGTGCTGTCATGTCTCTCCCTCTAGAAGGGTGGGATTATACTCCCACACCAGTTACTGGTGTGGGGGTATGATTCCAAGGTGTTTGACACCAAACACAACATATTTCGGTGCAGCCATCCCAAAGTTAGCATTTACTGTTTAGTTATAATGCACTTAAGAGTATATGGTCAGGCTGCACTCACAGACAACCCCGGACGATAGATTCCGAAGGCTGCAGAGGGGCTCTGCTCATGCATGGGCACCCTCTCACATAAAACCAAGCACCCTGCCTTCAGGATTGATAAGGCCTGCCATAGGGGTGACTGATAGGTTTATATGTGCAGTGATAGGGTGAGATATAGTGACCCTTTATCTCAGTAAGGGGTGCATGCACCACCTCACTCAGGCTGCTGTAGCAGTCCTGTGGTGTCATTTTGGAAGGCTTCCCAGGGGTGGCATAATACATGCTTCAGCCCCTGGTAGGCCTCTGGAATACCTATGCCCTTGGTACATAGTATACCATATACTAGGGACTTATAAAGGCACCCCAGAATCCAATCTGTGGTGTACCTAAGGTGCAGGGGATCAATTTAGAGAGGAAACAGCTAGGCTGGGGTCCTGGATAGCAGCGCCCCAGCCAGACTAAAGGCGAAAAACAGTGAAACATCAGCAAAAAGTGGGGGTAACCATAAGAAGTAGATCCTACTCTCCTACACTGGGGTTCTCCTTAAAGGACCCTAGGGGGCACTTGCTGGATGGCATAGTGTGTTATAGACCCCCTGGTGCAGTCAGTCCGCCTCAGCTGCAGGCGATGATTGACGTTCTTAATAATATGGCCCTTACTCACTCCAGACTGCTTATTGCAGGGGACTTCAATCTATGGCCAAATGGGACTTTAGATACAGGATATAATAACCTTCTTCAATCCTGCGAAAGCCTAGGCCTGCTACAAGGGGTGACTGGGCCCACACATACAGGGGGGCACACGCTTGACTTAATCTTCAGCGAGGAAAGGGTCACCGGACATGTGAAGGTGCTCCCAGTGGACTCGACTGATCACCATCTGGTTAAAGTTTCGACGTTTATCCCCAGTAGAGGAGCCCCAGCTGCCAGGGAAGCTAGGAGCTTTCTGAGTAGGGATTGGAAGGGGCTATTGGAAAAGGCAACGCGTTCAACAACGTTTGCTAACATAGGGGACTTTGATGTATCTAGGTCAGTGGAGGAGAACTATGCGGATTTTTGTAATCAGATCACTACAACAGTCAATCAAATTGCCCCTTTGAAAAACTGTAAGAAAACTGGTAGACCTTCTGCCAGGTGGTTTAATGAAAAATTGAAGACCCTGAAAATGAAGTGTAAACAGGCAGAACGAAAATGGAGAAAGTTTTATGCAGATGAGGATAAGATAGTATGGAAAATGGCCATCTCTATCTATAAAAAGAAATCTTCTCCACCAAAGTCGGAATATTTTGCAGAGATCATTCTGAACTCGCAAAATAAGTCTAGATGTATTTTCAAAATAGTTGATGACATCACCAATCCGAAGTGCTCACAAAACAAGATTCAGCCAACTCAAGATCTTTGTGATAGTTTAGTGACCTTCTTCGAAGCCAAAATTAGTACTATCATTAATGGTCTTAAAACAAATATTCCAGTAGGGGAAGAAGTTACGACTAGTGGAGTGGTAGTGTCGACTAGTGGGGTAGAAAGGGTATCTTGTGCAGGAAAACAGACTGGTGAAGGGACCGCCAATCCGAGTCTCCTGGATCACTTTGAGCCTCCATCGGAGGAGGAATTTGGTGGGATTGCCTTGGGTGTCTCCTCTGGCTCCCCACTGGATCCCCATCCACATAAAATCTGGAAGGAATTTGCCTCAGAACTTTTTCCCAGGCTCCGGCAGATATGTAATCATTCGTTATCCAGTGGGGTTGTACCATCTGGCTGGAAACAGGCTGTGGTTACGCCACTCCTGAAGAAGGCCACTCTTGACCCAACCTGCCCGGGAAGTTATCGGCCCATCTCTCTCCTACCTTACCCAGTGAAGATCCCCGAACAATTGGTCAGCAAATCTCTGTCACAGTTCCTGGAACTTAATAACAAGTTGGCGGATGTACAATTTGGATTCCGCCCGGAACATAGAACAGAGACTGCTCTGGTGACCGTGATGGACGATCTTCGATTATTGGCAGACAGGGGACAATCGGTGATACTTATTCTGCTCGACCTGTCTGCCGCTTTCGACGCGGTTAACCATGGCATCTTGCTGACCCGATTAGAGGAGGTAGGAATAGTGGGCACTGCCCTGGATTGGTTTCGATCTTATTTATCCGGCAGGTGTCAGGCAGTGGCTCTTCCTCCGTTTCAATCAGCCTTTTTTAATATCTGGCATGGTGTTCCTCAAGGGTCTGCCATCAGCCCAATTTTGTTAAACATTTACTTGAGCCCATTGATTAACATAATTCGGGCTCATAATGTGAAGCTGGTTAACTATGCCGATGACACCCAGATTATCTTATCCCTGGATGGAACCCAGTCTAATGCTTTGGAGGATTTCCATGCTTGTATGCATGACACTGCGCAGTGGCTACGGAATAACTTTCTACAATTCAACTCGGATAAGACCGAAATTTTACACTGTGCAGTTGGGAAGGTTCCTTTGCCTCTCCCTCACAACTTTTGGCCTCTTGTAACATCTACTCCTCCGGTTCCAACCAAGACGGCGTGAAATTTGGGAGTCACATTTAGCGCTAACCTGTCTTTGGAGACGCAAGTGAATAAAACTGTGGGGAGCTGTTTTGGTCTTATCAGAGCACTGAGAAAGATCCTCCCGCTGCTTCCAAATTCGGCCAGAGCCTTAATAGTACGAGGCATTTTTTTAAGCAGACTTGATTATTGTAACGCCCTACTGTTGGAGTCTCCAAAGTACCTGATTCAGCGACTGCAACGAGTCCAAACTACGGCGGCGAAATTAGTTCTGTCCAGGCCACGGGACTCTTCTGCATCAATGTGCTTAGCTGAGCTACAATGGCTTCCAGTGTTGAAAAGAATATATTTCAAGTCCTTATGCATAGTGTTTAGGGCTCTGCATGGATTTGGTCCTAAGCCTCTACAGAAGAAACTGGTCTGGTACACTCCCACACGGAGCCTTCGCTCCTCTTCTGCCAGTCTGGCAAAGGTTTCAAGGTTTAATAAGGCCAGATTGGGAGGGAGGGCCTTCAGTACTGCTACTGCGAGGCTGTGGAATGAACTACCACTTGAAATTAGACAATGCAACACCTTGTCTCTGTTTAGGAAAAGGATTAAAACGTGGCTGTTCCCCAGAAACTGATTTCCTGTCCGTGAGTGCTGTCTAATTGGTTCTACCTTCCTCGTTTTATGATGGCTTGTGTCACGTACCATAGAGCCAGGGTACCCGTAGGGTGTTAGTTGCGCTTTATAAATGATATATACAATACAATACAATACAATTTACTTGCATATGTCTCGTAATTGCAGCACAGTTTTTGCACGATAGAGCATATTAGTTTCAATAAATATTGTAAACTTTCTACATGTCTCTTTCCTTTCATTGTGGACATATGTGAGTGAGAGAAAGAAAGGTGATGACCTGCTACCGCGAATCTTGAGAAAGAGTGTTGTGTTCTGGGGTGCCAAATTGCCTGTCTCTCAAGAAGGTTTGGACGGCAGGTAAAGCACTATGAGGTAGTCTGGATTTAGGGCCATAGGTACTGATGTGGTAGGGTGACTCAGTCCCTACTTGCTAAGGTCCCGTGATCCCAGGCATAGTTCTGTTTCTGATCAGACTACCTGCAACAATAGTATACATGAAAAGGGGAGACAAGATGGGAGTAGGCTTTGCTTCTTAAATGGGAGGAAACTCAAACTGTAAAAGGTTGGGATGTCATACTGGGTAATATGGACAATTGGATGCAATGCTCTGACATGACCTCCACACATACTAGTCTTGATGTGTTTGTCTCAAAAGTAAATGTTGAGCTCTTCCTATAAGACGCATATTGTATTGTTATCAAGGAATGGATTAATAGGTATTTAAGTTACCGAATGATAGTACTGTACAGACTGTAATGCTGGCTTAACCACAAAATTTAAAAGAAGAAAGCTTTAAAAAAAGAGAAATTTTACAAAATAATAGCAACTTAAGGCCCTAAACAGTAAATATTCTTGGATCTAAATATGTATAAAGGAATCGAATATTTCAGATTTTGGACCCGAGGTACCGGATTAAACAGCCTCCTGCACACACTCACCCTACCCAAGGGACACTAGGCTGTAGGACAGAATGGTCATACCAGTTGATTGCTTGTTGGCTCCTTCACTGAAAAACATGTTTTCTCGACTTCTTGCTTAGCACAATCTCTCTTATGAACAAAGATTCCCGTGAAAAAAGCATAAATTATAACATTTAACTATGGGAATGTACAAAAAATGGATTCGGTAAAAGCACACCGACTTATACTGAATGCATTTGTATTTTGCAAACCGACCTATGAACTACTAGTTGGGTTCAGAAAATACAGAATTATAGTGTATTGCATTTTGACTCCAGAGTCCAGAGAAATCAGCTGCTGGGTATCGTCAGCATAGGAGCTGATAGAAAGGGAAAAAAACCTAACAAGTTGAGACAATGGATTGATTTAAATGTTAAACAGGATCTGTGATTGTTGTGAGCCCTATTAGACACTAAGGGCCAGATGTACGACCAAGCTATTTTCATTTTGCAAATTGCGTCACAATAGCGACTGCAATTTGTGAGTCACAAATTGGGATGTACAACAGTGTCTGAGACACTGTTAGCAATTCCCAATGGGGTCGCAAATTGCATGCCTCATTAATATTAATGAGGCTGTCGCAATTTGCGACCCTATTGGGAATGGTGGGCACTCCCACGGATGGTGGCCTGCTGGGGTCAGCAGACCTCCATGTCTGGGCTGCTTTTAAATAAAGCAGTTTTTTTTTTTAAATGCAGCCCGTTTTCCTTAAAGGAAAACAGGATGCATTTAAAAAATAAAAATGAAACTTTTCAGTTTCATTTTTTAAGGGCAGGCAGTGGTCCCTGGGACAACTGTGTTATAATGTACTTGTTACTTAATACATCCTCCCTATTGAGGTTCTCTGGCTTGCTGCTCAGCCAATGGTGAGGTCATCGGAATGTTCAGAGTGTTTGTGTTGAAGGGAGAATCAGTTGGTGTGGAAGGGCTAAGCAGCGAGGAGGCTGCTCCTGGTGGGGCATATTATGGATCTTACCATCATCCTGTAACCTGGAACCTATGAAGTAACTTGAACAATAAATCTACAACCTTTTCTATATAAGACCTGCCTGCGCATCATTCTTCTTTGTAACACTGGCGACGATACTTAAAGAACCTACGCATGCTACCTTGAATGGACTGGTACCTATGAAACCTAATGTCAATTGAAACTGAAGAAGCGCAATTGGAAGAAGCTAGCTGACACTCCTGAGCCCCACCAGTGACCAGAAGATCGGTCGGCCCCATCGTGGACGTGCGAGTTAATGATGGACTTGGGTGAGTGTCTCCATCACGTGGAGTTCCCCAAACGTGTAACTAGCCTAACAGCTAACAGCATTGAGGAATAAAGTATTTTTCTCTGCCTTTGCATGTTAGAGCGTTTGTGTTCCTCTTCCGCAAAGTGACATTCCTTTATGGTGTCCCTTATCACCTGTGACCGGTCAGCCCTAACCTGGGCCTGCCAGTTCCTGCTGTTACTACTGTGGAGTTTGCTGTCATATGTTGTATGGATTTGCTTGCTGTATCATGTTGCTGGGAGGATCTTTAGCACACAAGAGGAGTGTTGTGGTATTGTGTGCAACCTGTTTTGGATTGTGTAAAACATAACTTTGAAATTACTGTGGTGGAGAGCTCACGTCCGGGCATTTCATTGTGTGAACTGTTTGATCCTGTGCACAACTCTAATCGCACTGGGTGACCCTCATCATGTGGACTGCACCGCTAAGTATGCTGTAAGTTACTAGAGCGATACAAAAGGGGATGATGGACGGAACGTTTGAGCCAATCAAACACTCACCCCCAGTCAACTGATCTGGGTTTAATCCATCATCATTCTTTAGCTCACTCCACCACCCCAGTTCAGACATGGCCATATGCAAATCAGTCTGACCCTGTGCCTCATGGGAAAAGTCCAGCCCGAACTGCCAAGCCATGTCTTCCCTGGACCGGAAACAAGCATCCTAGGACCGGTTTCTGGCATTCCAGCCGTCATCAGCCAGGCTTGCTTGAATCCAGTGGCAAAGTGAGCAAGGGACCCACGTCTGGGCATACCCCCGCCAACTTAGGGCGAACAAAGCGATACAAAAGGGGATGATGGACGGAACGTTTGAGCCAATCAAACACTCACCCCCAGTCAACTGATCTGGGTTTAATCCATCATCATTCTTTAGCTCACTCCACCACCCCAGTTCAGACATGGCCATATGCAAATCAGTCTGACCCTGTGCCTCATGGGAACAGTCCAGCCCGAACTGCCAAACCATGTCTTCCCTGGACCGGAAACAAGCATCCTAGGACCGGTTTCTGGCATTCCAGCCGTCATCAGCCAGGCTTGCTTGAAACCAGTGGCAAAGTGAGCAAGGGACCCACGTCTGGGCATACCCCCGCCAACTTAGGGCGAACAAAGCGATACAAAAGGGGATGATGGACGGAGCGTTTGAGCCAATCAAACACTCACCCCCAGTCAACTGATCAGGGTTTAATCCATCATCATTCTTTAGCTCACTCCACCACCCCAGTTCAGACATGGCCATATGCAAATCAGTCTGACCCTGTGCCTCATGGGAAAAGTCCAGCCCGAACTGCCAAGCCATGTCTTCCCTGGACCGGAAACAAGCATCCTAGGACCGGTTTCTGGCATTCCAGCCGTCATCAGCTTGCTTGAATCCAGTGGCAAAGTGAGCAAGGGACCCACGTCTGGGCATACCCCCGCCAACTTAGGGCGAACAAAGCGATACAAAAGAGGAGCTGTTGGGGGCATCGATTTTTTTTTAGCAGAAATTTGGGAAAGTTTGGGCAATTGGCAGTTTAACTGATATTCCTGCGATTTGAAAAATATACAGCGCGTGATTCTCTACATGCGATCCTACCTGCTGTGCCTCGAGCCCTGCTGTGATGCTTTCGTTGGATTCTTTTTCTGATGTATTTGTATCCAAGCAGTTTGTGACTGCTTGGCGACGCTACCAGCTTTGACGTGTCGTGAGCCATACGACACGGCGTCAACAACGTGCCGCCATCTTGGGATTGGCCACATCATTCAGGAACTGGTGCAATGTTTACTCTTGTTGTTTCTGCTTGTTTTGCCAACCTGTCTGTGCTTTGACGAGAGCTGCGGTGGATTCTGTGGACATCAGGACTTTGCTTTAAGTTCGGCTGAGATGTCGCTCAGCAGGTTTTCTTCTGAGACTGTACCGAGTGGCATTTTGGAACTCTGTAAGCTTTATTTGTTCCACGTTCCGTTGTGCTGCAGTTTTTTTTGTCATCCCAAGATATGAAGCTACAGGTTGTCTCCATTTCTTGCAGTCTTTCAGCAAAGTATCAAGTTTAAAAGTGCGTGGCAGTCACAGCCTTCTCCTGTACATGACCACGGTGAGGGATAATATTACTGTTATCGGTATGGACATCTTCAAGCAAGTTCCTGGAGTATTGAGGTATCGGGTGAGAAGTCGCTCATCATGGACTTCTGTTTCTTTTCTTAAATTACTGCATACATGTATCATCATGTATGTTTTGGGGGGGTTTGAGAAATTTTGCTATCCCCTTGTGCTATGTTTTTTTTTTTTTTTTGAGTTTCTTTGCGTTAGTGGGAATGTTTTGGGTTTAAAGATACCCATAGAATGTTCTAGAGTGTTTTGGGTTTAAGGATACCCTGAATTTGCTTTGGGTTTAAAGATACCCATAGTATGTTTCGAGAGTGTTTGGGGTTTAAGTATACCCTGAATTTGCTTTGGGTTTAAAGAGACCCATAATGTGTTTCGAGAGTGTTTTGGGTTTAAGGATACCCTGAATTTGTTTTGGGTTTAAAGATACCCATAGTATGTTTCGAGAGTGTTTTGGGTTTAAGGATACCCTGAACTTGTTTTGGGTTTAAAGATACCCATAGTATGTTTTGAGAGTGTTTTGGGTTTAGGGATACCCTGAATTTGTTTTGGGTCTAAATATACCCATAGTATGTTTCGAGAGTGTTTTGGGGTTTAAAGTTACCCTGTTTTGGTATGGGTTGAGTCTTATCCTTTTTCTTTGAGGTTAGACCTGTCCTGCCATTAGTATGTGCAGTAGAGGGTTGAGAATCCCTGGTCCTGCCGCTGTGTTGTGCTTTAGTATGAGGTGAGATGGGTACTCTTTGTTGAGTGGTGGTGTGGTACCCGTAGTTTGTAGTGTGAGTTATGGTGGATTAGCATCCACTGTTTTAAAGTATGTGTCTTATCATCTTACATTCATTTGTTTGTTTATGATCACTATAAGGGGGGGAGATGTGTTATAATATTTTTGTTGTTTTATGCATCCTCCTTTGCTGTCATATGTGTGTCTTATCCTCTTCATACTTTTGATTGTTTATTATCATTATAAGGGGAGATGTGTTATAATGTACTTGTTACTTAATACATCCTCCCTATTGAGGTTCTCTGCCTTGCTGCTCAGCCAATGGTGAGGTCATCGGAATGTTCAGAGTGTTTGTGTTGAAGGGAGAATCAGTTGGTGTGGAAGGGCTGAGCAGCGAGGAGGCTGCTCCTGGTGGGGCATATTATGGATCTTACCATCATCCTGGAACCTATGAAGTAACTTGAAGAATAAATCTACAACTGTTGGACTTGGCCCTTTTTTTAGGGTCATCCCTAAACTTTTTGCCTTTCTCCTAACCTTTTTTCTGACATGGTGTTGGTGGTTTTAGGACTCTGGGCACTTTAGCACTGCTGTCCAGTTTAAAGTGCGTGTGCTCTCTGTGATAAATATGGTAAGATTGGTCTACACCTGTTTGGCCTATTTAATTTACCTGTCAGTCCCTTGCAAAGTGGTATCCCATTTACCCAGGGCTAGTAAATTAAATGCTACTGGTGGGCTTGGAGCTCTGATTGCGCCACCCACCAAAGTAGCCTTTCAAACCTATCTCAGGCCTCTGCCATTGCAGGGCCTGTGCGCGCAGTGTTACTGCCGCTGTGACGTGGCACCTAAAGTGTGTGCCATGTCCATGACCCCCCTTTTACTACATGTCAGTCACCCCTAAGGTAGGCCCTTGCTAGCCCTATGGGCAGGGTGCATTGTAGGTAAAAGATAGGACATGTACCTTAAGTGTGCGACATGTCCTGGTAGTGACAAACAGCCATTTTGGTTTCTCACTACTGTGGGGCTGCCCTCCCATAGAAATGCATTGGGGATTCCCTGATAAGTGTTTCACTGGTAAGTCCTGATATGAGAGGCGCAGCGTGGTCAAGTTTGGTATGTTTGGAATAGTGATAATAAATACTACGCAATGGTGTGCGCAGATTTATTATAACTATTTTAGAAATGCCACTTTTAGAAGTTAGCATTTCTGTGTGCTATGTGTCTGCCTGCCTGATGTGAATTGCATGTCTGGCTTTTGAGTGACAGGGGCTGGTGAGGTGTGTGTGGCTCCAGGAGGGGCAGGGTGAGTCAGCGCTAGGCTGAATGGGACATCTGCATTTGGAGTGGTGGGAGGAGAAGTCCCTGGTCCCTGAATAGGATTGTGCCTGCCCTAGTGAATGCTGGCTCCGCCCCCCTGTGGTGTGTCTGATGACGAGCCCCCACCTAACAATAGAGAAGAGGAGCCCTGTCAACAGAGTGCTCCAATTCCCCCCTGAACCAGTTTGTGCTGGTTCCCCAAGCCCTGTGCTGGCGCAGACAAAGGGAAAAGGTGTATAAATACTGGGGCTGTGACCCCATGAAAATGTGCTGTTCCTGTACCTTTGGGGGCTTGCTGCTGCTGGGGCCCATGAGGAACCGCCATGGGGGCTTGCCTCCTTGATGGAGGGCCCTGTGCGCAGGCCTCCCTGGGCCCAGCTGTGCCCCTTGAACTCTGAGGACTTCCAGGAGCTGTGGGCTTAGCGCATTGTGAGCGCTGTACTTTATTTGCGAGGAGAAGCGCGTGCGGGCACTGCAGCGCTGTGCTGCGAAGATTCCTCCTGGGAGAGTCCCGGCGTGGGGACTCCCCCGTGCTGCTGGGGAGCGGGAGCCCACCCCGCATTATTGCCGCATTTCTTAACTTAGCTCAAAGCCTACCCCGCATTGTGCGCTGTTGTGGCGGGTGCCCACCCCGCACTGGTGGAAGGAATCACCGCCGCGGCCAGGCCGAAGCAAAAGTGAACCGCCAGGCCGCTGTCAGCGCCACCCGGAAGTCAGGCAGAGCTGCCTGGTGGTGGGCGGGGCCGCGAGATGCGAGCAGGAGCCCGCCGGAAGCCAGGAGAAGCCGGGCTGCATGGAGGAGGGAGGACAGGAGCCTACCCCGCCTCCCAGGACTTCCGGAGCCTCGCAGGCTCCTTGCGGAAGTCCCGGTCTCAGGAGAGGGACCGGGTGAAGAGCAGAGTTCCCGCCTTCAGCCAGCAAGAGGAGCGGAGTCCACGAAGGAGCCCCGGTGAGTGGGAGCTCTTTGTTGCATTTCGGGTGCCGAAAGAGGGCACCAGGAGGAGTCTCCGAGGGGGGGCTCCCAAGGCGCAGTGGCACCGAAGTAAATTCCCTCAGCTGCGCCACCGTCGCGGGCAGCTGCACCTGGGTGGTGATTTTGTGCGCCAGAGCCCCAGAGGGGGGCTCCAATGTGATCCGTTGTGCCAGTGCTGATAACGTGCCGCATTGTGGTGCCAAGGGTGGCACCGGAAGGTCCCCATTTCGAAGGGAGGCTCTCAGAGCGCAGCAGTGCCAGTGCCATTTTTCAGTTGGGCACATTCGTTCATAGAGTCCCAGTGGGGGACTCAGGGCACTGTGGTACCAGTGTTCCATTTGGTCACAGCTGCCCCGCCGGACAGTGGGCAGCTGCAACGTTTGGGCACCTTCGGTTTTGGTAAGAGTTCCAGTGGGGCTCTCAGGGCGCCATGAGCGCCAGTGCCGGTTTTTGGTTCCTAGCTGCCCAGCAATTAGTGGGCAGCTGCAACGTTTAGGCCATTTGCTTTGCGAGGTCCCTCTTAGACCCCTGACTTTGTGGGACATAGGGCATTCAAGCCCTCTGAGAAGGCCAGTTGGCCTGGGGGCAGTTTGGTGACATTGGTAGAGCGCCATGCTCTACAGAACTGCATAATGTGTTTATGCCTACTATGGGTGTTGCCAAAAATGATTTAGGCCCATAGTATTTACGCTAACGTGTTTATGCTTAGGAGGTGAGTGCATAATGTGTTTATGCTGGGGATACCTAATGCGTAATGTGTTTATGCTAATGAGGTTGGAGCCTAATGTGTTTTATGCCTAATGTCATGTTATGATGTTTTGGGATAGTGCCTTTGGCGTAATGTGTTTATGCTTATGAGGTTATTGCATAATGTGTTTATGCCTAGGTCATTATTGTACCAGTAATTACTGGTTATGTTTTTCATTTACTTACCTGTTATGATGGTCCTGACCGTGGCCCGATTGGCCTGGTCCTGTATATAATCCCCTGTGAATATTGCCTAGTGCCAGTTGGCACAGTGTAAATGTGTGATTATGATTCTAATGTGTTTATGATAATACAAAGGCTATTTTTGATATAACCTTGTGTGGAGTTTCTTTTGTAGTGTGCCTAGTGTGTTGCTGCTGTGTGTGTGTGTTGCGCAAACGCTTTACACATTGCCTCTGGGATAAGCCTGACTGCTCGTGCCAAGCTACCAAGGGGGTGAGCAGGGGTTATCTTCAGCGTGTAACTCCCTTGCCCTGACTAGAGTGGAGGTTTCTGCCTGGCTTTGGCGCAAGCCTTAGCCAACCAGAAATCCCATTTCTAACAACAACCTTTTCTATGTAAGACCTGCCTGCGCATCATTCTTCTTTGTAACACACTGCCTGCCCTTAAAAAATATTATTACAGCCAGTCACAAAGGGGAAGGGGTCCCCTCAGGACCCCTTCCCATTTGTGAGTGGTTTACCACCCTTCTGTGAAGGGTGGTAAACTGTGACTGTTTTGCGACCGCAATTGCATTCACAAAACAGTCATACATGGCATTTGGGGTCGCTATTAGTAAGGGAACGCCCCTTCCTAATAGCGAGTCACAAAACACTATTTTGTGAGTCGCAAATTTTTGCGACTCGCAAAATAGGGTTTGTACCTGGCCAACAGCATTTTTGCATGCGCAAACGGGTCTAAGACCCATTTGCGCATCCAAAAATCCGTCGTACATCTGGCCCTAAATGCTGCAATGGAGTTGCTAGATCTAAGCAATGGAAAATTAACTGATTGGAGGCACATTTGTACAAGTGATGTGAACCAGTAAGCCACGACTCCGGCAGCGAAGAAGTCCACCATGACAAGACTAGCCCTGTCACCATTATCCATGATGCGTATTAGGTCATCCACTACGACTTATAGGACTGTCCCAGTGTACCGGTACTAGGATGAAAACCCATTTCTCATGCATCCAATAAATCATGTTCAGATAGTTGAATAGCTGTTTCGCTACCAGTCAGGAAAGTCTGAAACGTATTTCCTGATTCCCCAGAAAGCATCTTGCATTCAGGAAAGTTCACTGCATTCTGGGATGCTGCTTAGAATTCTGTGAGTTGTATCACAGATCAGGATCAAGCAACAAAGTGTAACAATGTCAGGGGATAACATGCACTGACCTGCGCGGTTACTTCAAGAACTCTCTCACTTACTTGCGACTAATGATTGAAGGATGATGGGGTGAGCAGCACACTTGTGCAGGGGAAGAGGAATGGGAGAGGTAGAGAGAAAACATGTCTATTGGTCCACAACCATTGTGTTGATACACTCCACAGACTGGCAATGTCCTCTCCACTGGATGATATGTATTGGGAAAAAGATTGTGTAAAATTATCATGCTCTAAAAGTCAACAGGTATGATCAGTGTTACAAAGAGAGAACTTTTCAAATAGTCACTATCAGTTTTTCATTTTTTTGGGACTCAGCTGCTCATAATGTTGAACTTTAACACTGGGACATTGCTATTCAATGCACAGAGTATGTGCTCTGACCCATAAAACATGTTGAAATTGGTTTAAAATCTGATTGGCACATTTAACTTTCCTATGAGGCAATAGTATATGGTGCAGAAATACATGGCATGAAAAGTCAATTGTCACTTGTGGATTTCATCACCTATTGTGCAATCCACTACTGTGGCATTGAAAACATGGCTCCAGGCCTACCCAGTGTAGCCTGATTACTGTAGTGCAAAACCTGCAGTTTGACCTGCCAAAATAACCTTTTTGACAGTTAAAGACTTACCTTTTACATTTTAGCATTTTCACTTCCAAGTAGGCCATGTAGCCCACAATGCAGGTTACATGGTGTTTAAAAGTGGGACACCTAGAAAATTAATATGACCATGTCCCTACAGTGATAAGCCCCCAAAAGTTAGTTTTACCGTGGCCGGCCAATCTGTCTTTTGTAGAAAACCCTAGTGCAGAAAACAATTGAAATACTGCTTTCTCCCCCAGCTAGAACAATAATGAAACAAATATTTGTAATAGTTATTAAGAATTCATACAATGGTGCAGTCAAATTTTTAGTCAAAACTAAAGGAACACAACTATTAGAAATCTAACCTTTTCCCTGCCTGTCTTCAGGAGGCTAATTAGCATTAACATCTGACAGCTGGTCAGCCTGTACTTGACTTGAATGAGGCATGACAAAGGTGTATGCCTTCTCCCAGTAGCTGCACAGCAGGTCAGTTTGATTGACAGGCTGACCTGAATAGACAGGGATGACAATTCTGAGCTCAGCAAAATACTCAGGGTGGGGGATGTGGTCATCCTGTTTGCATGTTGGCACAAAAGTGTCAAATCCTGCCTGATTTGCCTGTCTAAGGTACATGTAAAACATGTGCACTCTTGAAAGGGCTCAAACAGGACCAGATAACATGTATTGTGTATCTCCTGTCTGGTCACTGAAGGACCATGTTTTGTCTTACTAGATTCTGTCCCTTGTTTAGTTGTCAGTCCAGATCATGCATCAAACTGGATTTTAGTGTTAGATGTGGGAGAATACTGGTGATCCCCCTATGACACTTCCATACACACCTCCAGCCCTTGGACCCCAAGCTTACTTTGCCTGAAGCCTTCAGCCATCATGGCAGTGCCCTGGCACATGGCATTTTAGGATTGTTTGCAGTAAGACAAACAAGAAGTACTGCAATAGTGGGTAGGGTTGACCTCTGGAACTTTTACCCCATTGGTTAGCGAGTGACCACTAGTCAACCCTACCCACTAGGTAGTGCCAAGCATAAAAGTAGTGTGAGAAGTTCTCTGGATCTCCAGGGCTTCCCTATCCAGGGCCAGCTGCTTGGTTCTGAGGGCCACTCTGGCTTCCTCATACTGGAGCAGTTTGCACCTTCTCTCAGAGGAGGTATCTCTTAAGGAAAAGTATGAGCTCCTCTGCTGGACAAGTTCTCTGCCAGAGTGATAAGAGTGGTCAGATTCCCTGGAAGGGGATCTGTGCCTCTCCTCCTCTCTGTCAGTTCTCTTAGGGAG
Organism: Calotriton arnoldi; assembly: GCA_963921515.1. Taxonomy (NCBI): domain Eukaryota; kingdom Metazoa; phylum Chordata; class Amphibia; order Caudata; family Salamandridae; genus Calotriton; species Calotriton arnoldi. The sequence continues at coordinate 2,118,722 of CAWUFW010002424.1, read as the reverse complement.
AATTCCTCTGTCCTTTTCAGGCCCCTTGAAGCCTGGCCCTTCAATCACAGAGTCTTGGTCATTCTGATTTTCATCATCTGACCCAGATACTATGACTGACCCACCCACTGATTCAGACCCTTTAGCTCCTAGAGCCAATCTAAGGTCATCTGCTGTCAGCAGATCTATCAGGTGTAGTGTTGAGGGACTCTGTCCTAGTCTCAGGTGTCTGTCAACACACATGGCTCTCAAGTCAGAGAAAGCCATGTCCTTATACTGAGGCTGAGTGGATCCACTGGGTCCACCCCTTAAGGACATTCTAGTGTTGTGCAGTGTTGTACTACCTACACTAGTTTGTGGCCTACTGATCCTAGCTTGAGCTGTGGAAAGGGTGTGCTATCCCTTGGCACACAGCTCTAAGTTCAGTAGAACTTATTGATACTAAGCTTGACTTTATATGTACCTTGAGTACCTATAATGGTTTTCAGTTAGTAATTCAAATAGAGATTTTCTGGTAAAACAATGGCAAGCTGGAATCCCACACGCTGCCCACCAATGTGAGAAGTTGGCCTGGTATATGCTGTTCACTAATTAAAGTGGACACCTTGCACCAGGGCAAATCGACTCTTATGGTAGATAGGTTTAAGACAACCTTTTAAAGAAAGCTATCCTAGTGGTAGCTGTGGAGAGCAGCCTTCAGGCTAAGTCTCGGAGGAATGTAAAGCAGCTTGTTTTACCATATAATCTCTTGAATCACCAAATGAAAAGACACCACACAGGTATATATATCAAATATATATGTATTTATTTCTAAATAACTCTCTACTAATCTCTTTATGAGATTAGAAGACAAACATATGCACAAATCAACGTTTCACAATAAGTTAAGCACAAAATATGGCTGGGGCCCTAGGGGCGTACCAGACCATATACTAAGTAAGAGACTTAGGGACAACGACTTGCAGGGAGACAAGGCCTAGGGCCTTCAGAAGTGCTGGGGCCTCACGAAACCACCCAAGGCAGGTAAGTAAAGGACCCACGGGGGACGCGTGCAGTGTAGATACACAGGCGCGGATCGCCGTTGACTTCAATGGGGCAAGTCGCGGTTGGAAATAAAGAGTTTTAGGATACTTCTATAGAACCTACAAGCAAGTCACTTACAGGGTAAGTCGTTCTAGGGCCCACACCCACAGGAGCACCGTAGTGCTGGAGTTACCTCACCCAGGGAAGCCGGGTGCACAGGTGTCCTTTGGTGTCGGGTCGCGGCGTCGTTTTCAATGGCGAACAAAGAAGACTTGCTGCTTGCGGGAGCTGAAGAAGTGTCCGGTGGAATCCAAGCCTGGATTCTGAAGAAGGATGACCTGAAAGCAGAGGGGACAGTGTTCAAAGTCACTTGGCAGTGACCCGGGGCAAGGAAGATGGATGCCCACCGTCGTCGGTCGCTTCAGGTCAGTTGCGGGTGCCTTGACTCTTCAGCCACGTGGTCCAGGAGGCGTCGACGACGACCAGGAGCTGGATTCGGTGTGTCCCTTGACGTCTGCAGCTGACTGCGGTATCGGCAACTCGATCGGAGCCAACAAGCCTTGGCAGCCACAAGTCTCGGGGAGATGAAGAAAAGTCGATGGCGCAGACCAGCAAGGTCTGTGGAACTCACCCAGCGAGGGTAAGTCAGGGCAGGCCTGGAGCAACCAGGGGAGCCCTTTGGTTTCTTTAAGAAGTCTTCTGGGGACCCACAAGCCAGCGGGCAAGGGATCGCGAAGACACCTCGGGCGGAATCACTCAACAGGGGTCCACGGTCACTCGGGACGGTGTAGACCTCTGATCTTCGGAGGGATTTCTGCTGGAGGTCGGGACCATACGTGGTCCAAAGCACAGGTTCGTAGAACGTTGTGAAGGGGTTGTACTCGACAATAGTGCACGGTACCCAGGGGTCGCGGTTCCTCGTCACTCGTGGGGTCCACTTGCCTCAGCTTCGCTGGGGACTCACGATGGCCTTGGAGAAGTCAGGAAATCCACTTCTTGGGCTGCAGGGACTTCGGACTCCGGCGGGAGCGGCGTAGTTTGCGACTGTCGTTGTCGTTTTGGTGCCTGCCAAGCAGGGAGTCACTCCTTGACTCCAAGGGAGATTCTTCTGTCTTCCAAAGGTAGTGGAACGTCGAAGGGCCAGGATTCTTCTGTAGAGCGTCGTCCAGGGGTTATCTGCTTTGCAATGGCAAGGTTCCCCCTCTTATACTAAAAGAGGGGATGGACTAGCTCTATGACCCCACCTATGGGAGGGTCAAGGGAGGGGTGGCTACACCCACTTCCCTTTGTCCAGTTTCGTGCCAGAGCAGGGGCAGGTAGCCCCTGAGCTGGTTTGAACTGGCATATGCACAGAGGAGCCTTCTGCTCCCCCAGTGCAGGACTTCAAAGCACTCTAAGAGTGCACCCACCCAGCCCCAATACACTAAACCCTGTCTGGAAGGTGGTTACACCTCCCTGTGACAGGATGCCTATTGTTGGGCTTCCTCCACTGCGAGTTTCGGTCATCAGCAGGAGGGCAGCCCAGTGTCTGTGACTGGTGGCATCCATTTTGTGATGCCAGGGCTCTTTAGGATTCTACCGCGTTTCCACAGCAGGTACATGTCTTATCCCTCTAGAAGGGTGGAATGCTACCCCCGCCGCCAAGATTGGCGGGGGGTAGTATTCCAAGATGTTTGACACTAAACACGACATGTTTTGATGCAGCCATTCCAAAGTTAGCATTTACCGCGAGGATATAATGCACTTAATAGTATATGGTTTAACCGCATCCACAAACAGCACCAGAGAATAGACTCTGAGAGCTGCCGAGGGGCCCTGCTCAGGCAGAGGCACCCTCTCACATAGAAGCCAAGCACCCTGCCCTCAGGATTGATAGGGCCTGCCTTAGGGGTGACTGATAGGTTTATATGTGTGTGCAGGAGAGATATAGGAAACCTATATCTCAGTGAGGGGTGCTAGCACCACCTCACCCAGGCTGCAGTAGCAGGCCTGTGGTGTCAGATTTAGACTGCTTCCCAGGGGTGGCATAACACATGCTGCAGCCCCTGGTAGGCCTGTGAAGTACCTATGCCCTTGGCACCTAAGGTACCATATACTAGGGACTCATAAGGCACCACAGTATCCAATCACTAGTGCACCTAGAGTGCACTCCATGTCGTTTAGAGAGAGCAGATAGACTGGGGCCCTGAATAGCAGGGTCCCAGTCCAACTAAGTCATAAACCAGCAAAACACCAGGAAAAAAGTGGGGGCAACCATATAGTCAGATTCCACCTTCCTACAAGTAGCATTCCAAGGCACCATCTTTAGAACACTCTTTTGACCTTTAAAAGAGGACTGGACCAGCTGTCTTTGACCAGAGAGGAGCCCTAAAGGATTATACCTGCTCCCTCTTGTACCCAGGGCAAAGATGTGGACTCCAAGTTCCACAACAAGCTGCAAAAGGCCTTTTCCTGGAAATGTCCAGCTGACTTATAGAAACTGGACTGGATTTTGCTGTTGGCCTCTGCCTGACACCATGAGAGTCTCTAAGGGGCATATTATCAACGGCCAGCGATAATTATCGCTGGCCGTGCTTAGCGATAGATTTCTTATCGCTGGCTATCTCTGGAAATTATCGCCCTGGTAGCGCGTTATTAACAACACGCTTCGCCAGGGCGATAAAAATTCCGGAGATAGCGAGGTTATCGCCGTTTGCAGGGAACATCGCTGGTTTTCCAGCGATGTTCCCTGCAAAGCGGCGATGACTCTGCTGATACGACCCTGTGGTCGTATCAGCAGAATCCACCCCTATGTTAGGGATGGCTAAGTCGGGATTATAGCAGACGTTAGATTTTGGCGAAAACGGCCGTTTTCGCCAAAATCTAACGTCTGCTATAATCCTGTGGGCTGCCTTGTAAATATCGCGATGTGCACATCGGCGATATTTACAACGTAGCCCATCTGGGGTACGCCCAGTAACGCCCACTTTGCATCTCATTAGAGATGCAAGGATGGGCGTTGGGGAAAGAGCGATAGTGCAGGGATTCACGCGATAGCGTGACCTTGCTGATTAGGCGATAGAATTATCGCCGCTTTCCGTCCGAAAACGGACGCTAAAGCGGCGATAATTGGTTGTTAATATGCCCCTAAGTGACCTCCCTAGAGATCCTAGCGGCCAGGGACATGGCACCAGAACAAAGTTTGGGAGCTTTTAAAAACCTTTCCCTCAGTGCCTCAGAACTCCAGAGAGACTTGTGGGAAAAAGTATATGACCGGCAGATCCACAGCATCGGATTGAATTTCAAGTTCATCCCACTCAAGGCTCCCAACACCTCAGAAAAAATTACTACATCTTATTCTGCTTTGGGACTTAGAAATGTTTTGGTGAGAAATTCTCAAAGCTTCAGAAGGAGCAACCTGCTATAACTATCTGAACTTTATTTTCAAAGTAGCAGCTATAATTTCAGCACCGGCCCACTTAGGAAGGATTTTTCTTCTCATAAAAATGACAACATCCCTTTCTTCATTGGGACTGTCAAAATATTTCTCCAAAAAAAGTGACATTGAACTTTTGACTTCCACACTTTCACCATGCATGACCAGTACAGCTGGTGTATCCGACCAGAACGCCATCTTGTCATCTTCAAATCACACCTAGGTCCCGGTCTACCCCGGCCATTGACTTTTATTGGTGCCTTGTGCTTCTTGGTGCTATTTTCTCTTAGAACGTTAAAAATACATATCTCTGGTTCCCCTTGCTGGACTTTTGTTGATTTGATCTTATTGAACTAGTAAGATTTTTTAAATTACTTCTGTAGTTTTATTGTGTTTTTGTGACTTTCTCTAGTGTGTATGTGCTGCTTAAATACTATACATATTGCCTTTGGTTTAAGCCTGACTGCTTTGTGTCCACTTATCAGGGATTGAGCACACGCTTTTGTTGTTATTTTGTGTAGCAGATTGCACTGACAACTAGTCCACCAAAAATAATAACCCACTTTCCTATAATCATTCCTTCATTGAGGATCAGTATACCTTTTCATAATCAACCACGGAATTCCCTGTATATTATGTACCTGCTTGTACATTCTCATTTGTTTAGGGATATTTGGTTTGCTGTGAAAATAATACAAGCAAGGTTAACGCAGGTCTGTCAAACCTACTACTGAAAATGTATTAACAAACCTTTATATAGGAAAATTCCCTTTGCCTTTATGCCTTAGGTCATGCATTGAGCCGAAAACTGAGAATGCTTGGTGGAAACAAATAACCTTGGTAGTATCGGAATCCCAACTAAACATAATCATGGTGAAAAAAAAATACTCAGGCCCTGATTTAGAGTCTGGTAGATAGAATACTTTGCCTATGTGTCTTTATCTCCTCATGACCCAAAGTAAGATCTTCTTGCTTAAATGTAATCTGTTATGTTTCTTGAATATATTGATTTACCATTGAGATATTTGTCGATCTGCACTAGCCATAGAATGCAACTCCCTTTTGAATTCACAGCTCCATTGATCAGAATAGTTTAGTTCCTGTGTAGACAAGAAACATACAATTTTGGAACATTTAGAGCTAAACGTATCAAAATTGGAAATTGAGATTATCTAATTGTGATTTTTTTGAGAATCACAATTAGGTAATCGCAATTTCCAATGTATGAAACTCTAAGAGTTTCATACACCAATTCCTAGGGGGTCGCAAATCGACCTACCTCATTAATATCAATGAGGTAGATCGCAATTTGTGAGCCCCTCGGGATTCGGTAAAATCACGGGGATGGTGGCCTGCTGGGGTCAGCAGACCACCATGTCCGTGATTGCTTTTAAATAGAGCAATCTTTTTTTTTTAATGCGGCTCATTTTCCTTAAAAGAAAACGGGTTGCGTTTAAAATAAAAAATATGAAAAGTTTTCTTTTCATTTTTTAAGAGCAGGCAGTGGTCCATACGACCACTGCCTGCTCTTTAAAAACGTTTTTACAACCATTCCCAAAGGGGAAGGGGTCCGTGGGGACCCCTTCCCATTTGCAGATGGGTTGCTACCTGCTTGACCGTAGGTGGTAAAATGTGAATGTTTTGCATCGCATTCACAGTCACAAAACATTCATACATACCATTAGGATTTGCTATTTGGAAGGGACGTCCTAAACACGCCTCTTCCAAATACCGAATCACAAACCCAATTTGAAATTTGGTAACACGTTACTGAATCGCAACATAGGTTTTGATACATGTAAAAGCCTTTTTGCATTTGCAAGCATAAACGCAAATTTGGTTGATACATGTGGCCCTTAATTCTTAATGATTTGCGAAAATGAACCTAAAAAATGTCCTACCTCCTTTGTCTTAATAGATGCCTGAGGCTGATGAAGGTGCAGGATAATAAGGATATTATGAATAATATCTATTCTCCACTCTTAGTTTTATATTGATCCAAATCGTTATTAGATTTCAAGTTTTTAATTTCAAATTTTTAAAAACCTTTATGAATCAATCATTAAAAGTACTTCTACTGTTGTGGGATTGCTATTGCAATATACAATACATTTGAATTTTCTTTTGGACTGTGCCCGCAGGGACCCATTGACAATATCTTTCTCATCTTTAATGTGTCTGGATCATGAATTACTTTCAATGTTTATGCACCTGTGGTAATTAGCTGCTTAGAGTGCGAATGTGTGAGTACTAGGAAAGTTCCCAAGGACTAGGAGCCATGTCTTCTCCAAAAGGCATGTCCTCTCAAATTTGGATATTGCACAAAGCACTAACCTTGTACAATGGTTCCTATGGGATGGCTGCACTCTTTCGCCCACTTACACAACTGCTTCTGACCACATATTATATGATATGGGAAACAAATTGTAGAAGCAGAGAATGAGGAATGGTATAATAAAGAAATAGAGATACTGGATAAGACTCTCTGCCTCATAATTCTGCTGGGTGCAGACAGTTGCAGATTCGAATGGACATCTAAAAGTTAAATAAAGAATTGTTTAGGAACTTGTCATTAACCTCCTGCATCTAACTTCTACTTTGAAAGGATATCCCTACTGTCAGACTATTTCTGTGTAAGCAAACTTTCTTTCTATATATGAAACAGTAATTTCCTGGAAACTGATATACAACATATATGTTACCTGTGTGATGCTGATTCAGCTTCCTCTGTATCAGTAGGATAGCTACCTCTGACTTTATACAAGTATTTCTTCCAGAATTATTTGATTATTTTCTCTTAAATCTAGACACAATTGTAAAGTAATTAAACATTCATTAATGGTCTGTAAGTCCCTATGATGATGACACATATATCATTTATTAAACATCACTGATACCTTAGTGTGCATGCTATCTACACAAAAACTACTTATGTTCAAAAACTGGTTAAAGTTCCCCAAGTTACTGGGGGGCGTGGCTTGGAGAGTGAGGAAGATGGCGGTGTGAGCTCTCGGCTCCGCTCCGGAGGACCAGATTAATCTACATACCGGTCCTACATTTAGAGCATTTGGACAAAACAAAGACGGATTCTGATCGGAAAACATCAGGAGTCTCTTCCGATCCGAAGAAATCCCGAAGAACTGCCGAAGAATAAACCTCAATACCCAGACTCAGCAGAATGCGGGAGGAGCAAGGCCATTAGATAAGCGGCCATGTGGCAGGCAGGAGCAGAACAACACCAGCATGACCCTACCTGTGACCAACTCCACTCAAATCCTCAGAGAGCTTCACTCACCATAGCACACTAACTGGAAGCTGACAATCTCAGGCTATTGTGTTGTGAGGGAGGAGAACAACGGCAGACAGAGCAACGGCAGACGAGCGGCTGATAAGCGCAAACGAGCAACGAGCAAAGCGAGAGGCAGACGAGCTGGACCCTAGCTGAGCCCAGAGACTGCCCGACGCGGCAATCTATGGAAAGTCATAAAAACGGAACTGTTCCTTTCGACAAAACAAGTAAGATCTAGTAATCCTAAGTAAACGTTAACAAGCAATAACGCGCACACAGACAATTCTGATCTTACTGGCTGGCCCGACCTTGATACCGATCCTCAACATGGTGCCCGTTTAGCGCATCCGCGATCATTAAGCAAGCAACCCAGCGCTCGCCCTTGTCGGACCCCAGTCCCTCATTGGATCAGATTAGTCTAGTCAGTTGGACTCGGATTGTTAAAACTGTTAAATTTTGAGCAAAAATCTGACTGACTTGATTATCAGCCTGCGTGCCTGTATGCCTGACCTCGACATGGCGGCCATGTAAATGCCGGTACACTTAAAAAACGCTTAAAAATACTGCCCTAAAGATTCAAGTACTTTAACCTGGCAACACAACAGAGCGGTTTGCATACACCGCACCTATCTTGATGCACTAAGCAGTGTAATAGGTGGATTTCCTGGCCAATTCGACACGACTGCCTGACCCCAATATGGCGGCTGTCTAACTACTCTAGAAAAGGACAGCTCACCACCAATCCACAGGCATGCCATTTCACGGTCTCTGCATGGGCCTACCTTAACCTATGGAGATAATTTTGGACTGTACCTTAGATCTGTATAACTGCCTGCATATCTAGACAAGTTATCCGACTGCCTGATCATGTTGCCTGACCCTGAGGTGGTGTCCTTGATTGTGCTAGTCGGAGCATGTAATTACCTATGAGCACAATTAGTCTGGACACAATTTGGAGCTAGTATTATTATAACAGTGAATGCATCAGTAACCGCAAATCTATACCTCACCGGTCTGCTCAGCAAGTTCAATCATCACCAATTATCACTAGAATGGTGGAATGCAACAATCAGCTTCGTAACATGGCCGCCTGAGACTACTAGTCTACCAGCCTAACAGTCTATCAGTCTACCAGTCTCCAACTAAGCAGGTAACAGGTCTGCTATCTGTATTGTATATTTACTAATGTTTCATTAAAAGAGCGTGCCGAATTGATCCAGCCTGTTCCTCATCGGGGTGGAGCGAATACAGTGCAATACAGTACAATACAGTGCAACCTCAACGTATCTACAATACAATCGTAACAGTGCAACGGTGGGGCAACTGCAGTACAATTACAGTGCAACTACTATACTTGCTCACTTCAAACACAACTCATAGTTACTAGCTACCCATCCTTGTCTGCGCACACTCGCAATTTACTAAAGCCTGTGAAATCCTCAGCAAAGCTTCTATAACCAGGAACAACTGCCTGATCCAACTGAATCATCTAAAAGCAAAGCAAACACTGCTTGTCCGTTCACAAGGTCCGAGTTCAGAAAATATTCGGTTATAATCATCTATGAAAATGGCGGAAAAAGACACTAAACAATCACTAAAGAGAGTGAAAGCGGATCCACCACACCCAGATTCTCCAGTAAAAGGAAAACAAGACATCAACTCCACGATGGAAATGTTCCTAAAAAAACGTGCGGATGTTCACGACCTGGCTAAATCGACAAAAATAAATACTGACAACATGCAGAATGAAATTGCAGCCATTCGCCAAGATATGAAGGAAACAAGCTCCAGAATTGCAGAGGCGGAAAGCAGGATCAGCTACCTGGAGGACAATGGGAATACTATGAAAAAGACCATTCAAAAACTCAGTAACGCATCCTGTTCTTTTGCTAAAGACATATCAGAATTAGAAGACAGGAACAGGCGTGGTGACCTATGCATTTTTGGCATGCCAGAAGGTGAAGAAGATTCAGACCACTCCTGCATTGCCTTTCTAGAGAAATGGTTCACCCAGGCAATCAACTTAAAATTTGACAAGGATCTGGAGTTTGATAGGGCCACAGGGTCCCAATACGGTTGTCTCCTAATCACAAAATACCTCGACCCATAGTGTGCAAGACACTAAGATATCAACATTGTAGATCTTATACTGAACCACAAGAGGAAGCACAACCACATACTATGGAAAGGCACAAAAATCTGCATCTCTCAGGACTACTCAAATTTGACTGTTGAAACACGCAAAGATTTTTTAAACCTACGTCCTAAAACGAAAACAGCTGGTCTACAAGGTTCATTCATTGCTCCTGCAAAGTTCAGGATTATCTCACAAGGCACCCATTACGTGTTCACGGATCCAGCCTTGCTCAACAAGTTCTTAGACGAGAAAGGTGAAACACAAATGGATACTTTGGTTCCCAAGGACTCGAATCCTACTACCGCTCACGACCGCTCTATCTCTTGAATTTGATGGTCATTCATGAACCTGTATCGAACAGAACGTATGTTACCTGGTAATATGTAAGACTATGTTTCTTATACCTCTTATCCCAAACATATGGCTATCTCAAACCGGTAAGGTGATGCTTGATTATTAACAACTAATAATAACTAATCTATATGCACTTGTTACAGTTGGACAGATAACCCAAATACACATACTACACATATTACACATACTGCACACCCCACTACACATAGTGCTCAAGTTTACTGTTTGCCTATAATGAGACCTTAAAGAATCTCCACAACCTGTCCTCTGACACTTACGCGCTCACGAAGAGCTGTTTTCAGTTTGGCCCGAGAAACAACTTATGCATACATATGGTGCTCTACTACCAACTGTAACTCTCTATGTAAACTTGGACACAAAATGATTTGCCGCTCCTATAGTGACATTGCAAATTTCTATATATTACAGACTCCCCAGAACACATTTAAGATCACACTAAGTGTTCACGACCATTTGACCACAATTAGATCTTTTCTAAGCAGTACTCAAACGCAATCCTGCTACACATACCCAGCATATACATCTATTACATGCATATTGTGTGTAACAACGAGTATCTCACACTCCTACACACTTTACAATCTCAAACGCCACACAAATAGGATGGTTTGAATATACATACACATTTACATGCATTGTTAAAGTGGATCTCTTCCACAATGTTAGATCATTTCTGTATTTGTGGGGCTCCGCTCCAAAAAAATGTAGGGGCATATTAGCAAGACCCACGTTAAAATTATCGCCGTTTTAGCGGCAGGAAACTGCCGCTAAAACGGCGATAATGGGCTTGCTAATATGCGTTATAGAATTCCAATAGAAGCCCAGGTTAGATGTGCAGGACATCTAACCTGGGCTTCTATTGGAATTCCATAACGCATATTATCAAGCCCATTATCGCCGTTTTAGCGGCAGTTTCCTGCCGCTATAACGGCGATAGTTTTAACGTGGGTCTTGCTAATATGCCCCATAGTTCTCAAAACTTGTTCCTCCGGAGGAGCTATTTTCCTCTTATCGCTACGCCCGTTGGCGAATGTGGGGGGCGGTTGATATGGGTTGGGCTTTCCGTTTGTATCGCTGTATTCTTTACTGGCTCCCTTGCCTATTGATTTGTGTTTCCTATGTCTCATGTCAAATTGTCACACACAAAGGAAAGTTTCACCACAAAACATGACTTGTGACAATGCCACCTCATAGTAGGGTGACGCTGGACTACAGAAAATCTCTTTCATATACTAAATGGCGGGTCTAAATCAATGTATTAAACTAGTCTCATTAAATGTGAAAGGAATGAATCACCCAGTAAAGAGGAGAAAGATAGTAGATTATTTGAACAGACTAAAAGGTGACTTAATCCTTCTCCAAGAAACCAAGCTGGATAGCACACTAGCCCAGAACTTTGCTAATTCTCACTTCTCAGATAGTGCCTACTCAGCTGCGGTGGGAAAGAAAAATGGAGTACTTACACTAATTACAAGAAATTCCAGAATCAACTTAATCTCGAGCTCCTCTGACTCCCACGGTAGATGGGTTATATAAAAGCTTACCAAAGATAAGGTAGAGTTTTACTTTGCTAACATCTATGCTCCTACTAAGGACGAGCCGTCTTTCTGGGATGACCTATACTCACAATTAGGTAAAATCCCTGATACAGCTACCACTATTCTAGCGGGTGACTTCAACTTACCTCTTGACCCATTCCTTGACAAAAATTCCAGATTCCCATTCAGGGCCGGACTGGGAACAGAAACCGGCCCTGGCAAACTGCTCATCCGCCCCCGCCTCCCTGGGGTTAAGGAGAGTGTAGCCGAGCAGTTTGTGAGGGCCGGTTTTGGCCGATTTTGTTACAGGGGGCCGATATTGCCAACCCCCGGTAACAAAAACGGCCCCCCAGGGGCCCAAAACCGGCCCCCACCCTAGCGGCCCATTGGGGAAACGCCCGGGTGGGGAGCCCAAAACCGGCCCCCACCCTAGCGGCCCACCGGGGAAATGCCCGCTACGGCCAGTCCGGCCCTGTTCCCATTCCATCCAAATAAGTCACATAAAGCCCTGAAGAAAATTTGTTCGAAATACAACTTAGTAGATGTTTGGAGAATCCAGAACCCGGCAGAAAGAGAATATACATTTTACTCTTTTCCCCATAAGTTGTATTCACGGATAGATTATATCTTGGTCTCCAACAACGCAGTATGTAACGTAGACCAAACAACAATTGAACCTAGAGTGATCTCAGATCACTCCTGTATTACTCTATCCATCTCTGACCCTGCACCACGCAAAAAACAAACAAGCTGGTGCTTCAATGATGAGATACTAACTGAACAAGGTAATCTCCAGGCTATTAAAGATACGATTCTTAACTTTCTTGATGAAAACAAAGCCGGTGTAACATCCGACCTGACAGGATGGGAGGCCCTAAAAGCAACCGTAAGAGGAGAAATAATCAGGATTAGATCAAAAACGAATAAAGCAGCCAATTCTAACTTAATTAAATTAGAGAAAGAAATCGCTGACCTAGAAAAAGTGCATATTACCAACAAAGACAATGAAACTCTTAACAAAATCCTTAACAAGAAATATGAATATAATAAAATCATCAGTAGCAAGGCGGGGATACGAGTCAACAAACAAAAAAGCATCAAACTATGCGAATCGAGCAGGGCAGGCAAGTTCCTAGCATCCTATCTCAAATTTAAAATACAGAAATACGCCATTAACGCTATGAAGGACAAGGAAGGGAACATTAACACTAATCCTCAAAAGATAGCTGATATCTTCAAGGACTTCTACAAAGACTTATATGAGACAAATACTAACGTAAATCACTCAAAGTGTCATGATTATCTAAGTGGGATCACTCTTCCTAGCCTCACAGACCAAGAAAAAGCCTCAATAAATGGCCCGATCACGGAAAATGAAGTATTAATGGCGATCAACAAGCTGAAACCTGGTAAAGACCCAGGACCCGATGGGTTTAATGGCAAAGTCTTTAAAACCTACGCCTCGTCCCTACTGCCACCACTATTAAAACTATTTGATCACTTCTCAGAGACTGGTCAGGTATCTGGCACGCCGGCTGAAGCAATCATAACTGTCTTGCCCAAAGAAGGTAAAGACCTCCTCTTACCTAAAAACTACAGGCCGATTTCCTTAATAAACCTCGATTGCAAGATCTATGCAGCAATTCTTTCCAATAGGTTTCAAAAGCACATCTCCAAACTAATACACCCATCTCAAGTGGGATTTTTAAAATACAGGCTCTCAAGTGACAATACACGTCTGCTGTGTCATACCATAGAAAAGGCTAGACTCCTTAACTCACCCACGGTAGCCATCACATTGGATGCAGAAAAAGCCTTGGATAAGGTTGATTGGAGATACCTTAAGGCTGTTCTGGAGAAGTTCAACCTAGGCGATAATCTAATCAAAATGATAATGGCTCTCTACCACAAACCATCGGCAAAAGTCATAGCTGGAGGCATGTGGAGAAGTGTGGCTCAATGGTTAGAGCGGCAGACCCTGATGCAGAGATCTGGCCTGGGACCAGGGTTCAATTCCCGCCTCGGCGGGTCTTGGGCTCAACTTCCTCGGACCTGATCATTCTCGCCTCGGTGCCTATTCTAATCATGGGTCCCACTCTGCAACTCTGGGCAATAGCTTGCTTAATCTCCACAACGGCCCCACCAGCGCTGGGATGCCTGGCTTCACCTTGGGGGTGCCCAGGAGTGGACATTTCACAGGGAAAAGCCAGGAAGGGTTCCACAGCGGTATGCGTTCAGCGCCAGGAAGCCTCAGGGTAGCAGTGCGCTTTACAAGTACAAATTCATTTCATAATTTCCTCTGCATTTAACCTTAACCAAGGGACAAGGCAGGGCTGTCCTCTCTCGCCCCCACTGTTTCTTCTTGCACTGGAGCCCTTCCTCCAACATATCAGAGAAAATAAAAACATTGCCGGTGTCTCTTTTGGTAGCACAACCATCAAGCTAGCAGCATACGCAGACGATGTGCTAATTGTCACTGAAGATGCCTCCAATGCCATTCCAGCCCTAATGAATACCATATATCAATATTCAGAAGTATCAGGGTACTCCCTTAATAAGGACAAATCTGAGGTAAATCTCCTCAGCCGTTGTGGTTATAAAAGCATCCTAGGCTCTTTAGGCCTTTCCTGGCAACAGGACTCTATCAAATATTTAGGTCTAGAGTTCACAAACAAACTAATCACCACTTTACATACTAATGAGAAAATACTATCCAAAAAAACTCCCTTCTAGATAACTGGTCTCCTACGTTTTTATCATGGTGGGGCAGAGCCGAGACACTAAAGATGATGGTCACCCCGCTTATTAACTATCTAATTAGCATGCTACCCATGACCCTAACAGAAGAATTTTTAAAAAGATTGACAAGACTTTTAGTAAATTCTTGCGGCAGGACAAAAAAAACAGAATCTCTATGAAAAAGCTCAAGCTGGCCAAGGAAAAAGGGGGCCTATCCCTACCCATCTTCAAAAACTATCAAACAGCATTTCTATGCAAGCAGGGCTCCAATTTGTTCATTGATAACCCATCTTATGAACCTCCCTGGGTGGCGATAGAAAAATCCCTCATACAGAACACTCCTCTCGCTGCACTAGCCACAATGGACACAACTCATTTACTGCACTCTAGAAACATTATACAGAACACCAAAAGAGCCCTCCTAACCCTTGATTCACATCTGGAGGTCAAGCTACAACATTCCTACCTGTCCTCTCTATGGAACAATCCCACACTCAAAATTGACGGCTCCCCATTTTTCTGGTCGGGCTGGTCATGTAAAGGCATTAATCTAGTGCAAGACATATTCGAAGGTACTTCTCCTCTACCATTCTCATCCTTGCAAAAGCAGTTCAATCTCGTAGACCTAGATTTTTTATAAATTCCTGCAGCTTAAGGTAAGACTGGCTAAAAAAAATATTGTGGGTACCAACCCTTCTCTCATTACGCTTTTGGGCCGACTACTCAAAATAGGTTACCTGGTCTCTAGCATATACAAAATTCTCCTACTGAACCAAAATAAGACCCGATCACGTAATCAGCGAAAATGGGAAGCTGAATCGCACAAGAATAACATAGCATTTGACTGGACCGTCATCAACAAATCCCCCTTCTCTCATAAAATTTCACCAATTTTATCACAAACTAAATATATGATAATTAATAGGACATACTGGACCCCCGCCAGACTCTTTAAGGTTGGACTCAAACAAGACCCCACCTGCTAGTGCTGTTATGAACAAGAGGGCTCACTAGCACACATGCTATTCGAATGCTCCCTCCTCCAAGACTTTTGGAATAGGGTTTAAGACTGCATTAGACATACCCTAAATATTCTTCCCATAAAAGAGTTTTCATATATTATTCTGGGTCCTTTAGACCCCCAACTCAATAACAACAACAATCGTTTTTTACTAGACCTAATGCTCACTCTGGCCTGCAAGCTAATACTAAATAACTGGAAAAACTTTAAAGCGATCTCTTTCTCTATGTGGCAAGAGTGGCTAACTTTTCTCAGGGGTGCCGACAACATTGCACTTCAACTATCTCTGTGAAGAGCCTCGCCGTGTTCAATATGGACCGTGCTAGACACAAGAGCCTTTACCCACAAGCCTCCATGATCTCTCCTTTAAGAATAACACTTCCCCCTCAGTAAGCTCATTTCACGGCCGATACAATACACCTCCGCCAGTATTATACCTTCCCCCAAGGTCACCCTCACCACCATCTTCCCTTATTCACGTGAGACAATCACTTTTTATTCACACCTGTGCGCACCCTACATATATACTGGGTCCCCTCAAGAAATATATGATTGTATATCCACAGTGGTGTAATCTGCTTCAAAGGGCGTATGTATTTATAATAAAAATAAGACCTGCGTCGTTACGCAGACGTCAAAATGTATCACTCAGACTACATCTCTTGTTTGACCACATCAAAATTGTCTTACATGCATGAATTTCGCTAATGTACGACTTACTTGGAAACGTTAAGGGGCATATTATCAAGAACGTCGTTAAAATTATCGCCGCTTTAGCGGCAGAAAACTGCCGCTAATGCGGCGATAATGGGCTTGATAATATGCCCTTGAGAATTCCAATAGAAGCCCATGTTGACACCAGAACATGGGCTTCTATTGGAATTCTCAAGAGCATATTATCAAGCCCATTATCGCCGCTTTAGCAGCAGTTTTCTGCCGCTAAAGCGGCGATAATTATAATGTCGTTTCTTGATAATATGCCCCTAAGGGGCATATTATCAAGGGCCTTATCTCCGCTTTTTTGGCTTTAAAAGCCAAAAAAGCGGAGATAATGTTTTCGCCCTATTAACAAGAGGGTGATAACATGCATTAGCGCATGTTAGCACCCTTTTACCCGACGCCTCCCTCTGCATCTCTAATGAGATGCAAAGTGGGCGTCACTGGGCAGAACAACCTTGTAAATATCGCTGATGTGCACATCGCGATATTTACAAGGAGGCAGAGCATTTTTGCAGACGTTAGTTTTGGCGAAAACCGCGGTTTTCGCCAAAACTAACGTCTGCAAAAATGCTGACTTACCTATACTTAATATTGGAGATGGATTATGCTGATACGACCACAGGGTCGTATCAGCAAGGTTATCGCCGTTTTACATGGAACATCGCTGGAAAACCAGCGATGTTCCATGGAAAACAAGCTATCGCAGGAATAATTATCGCCATTGCGCTATGCGTTGTTAATTTAGCGCTAGCATGGCGATAATTATCAGCGATAGCCGGCGATGACAATTCTCACGCTGAGAACGGCCAGCGATAATTATCGCTGGCCGTTGATAATATGCCCCTTAGTCTTTTACGAATTCACTGTAATACTCATGCCTAATTGTGTCTGTATCTATTCATGCACAAAGAAGGGATCTGTATCAATTGCTTAGTTGTATAATGACTCATTATATGCACAGTCTTTCCCTCTCCCCCTCAATGTACCCCGCCTCTCTCACTGTATATTTATTTATTTTACCACTGTCTATCTCTGGTTGCAAAAATGTAATAAAAGATATTGAACTCAAAAAGTTCCCCAAGTTATTGACTTAAATGTCTAATCAAGAACAATTCAAAAGTTCATTTCACTAAACAAGCATAGCTCAAAGTTCATTTTCCCAAACATGTTGACATCAGGAATACTTCTCTGTAATTAAGTTTTTCCTCAGCAAACTATCAAGAAAATAAACATAAATCACAAATCCACGCAGCAAGGATCCTGGCTGCAGCAACAAAGAAACTCGATTACCTAACAAACATCCTTCAAAACACAGGCAAAAATATATCCACTTAACCAAAATAGGTGTATGGGAAAATGACAAATCCTCATTATGCGTTATCTTCACATTTATCAACATCATCAGAATATATGCCCCCGGCTTTAGGTGGTATGCGCTTTATTTAATTTGTGGTACTAATGAATGTGGGAAAAACTGAAATTGCATAGAAATGGTTTTTTACACTATTTAACTTAGTGTTTACACAGATGGCAACAAGATAACCACTGCCTACCTCTCTCTTTTCCTAATGTGCAGGGTTGTGTTCAAATGTACATTGTGAATACAGTTGATATCTCTAAGTGTCAGGTGACAATTACATTGTTTCATCACTCTGCAAGTCAAAAACTGTTTTGCTGTTTCACGCTTACTGAGCGCGCAATTCCTGGTCTTTTTTTATAGCGTACAGTGAACTTGCCCTTGAATCGTGATCTTCCAAAACCAGTTTGCTGGACCTTGAATTATCATAAACTTGCCTTTTTTGAAGGGCACAGCAGTTTTGATTTCCATAGGCCAATGAAGTAATGCATATCGTACCACTTTCAGTATTAAGAAAAGCTGACCGTGTCTCTCACACTTCCCTATGACGAGTTAGGCTCTTCCAGATTCAGAGTGTTGTGAGTCAGATAACCCTGTCAGAGAAACTCTTTTTCACCAGTGTTATTTGAAGATGCTTGAACCCTCATCTCGGACTCCAGAATTATTAGACCGAAACAGCTGTTGGTATTATATAAATAAAAGGTAGATTGAACTTTTGTTTATGGGTAAGAATGTTACTAGGAGCGCAAGGCAAATAAATTATCTGAATTAGCTCAAAAGTATGAGGTACATTTGAAGCCAACAAAGGCTTTACAGAAAAGCCACCGACTCACTTTTAGTGATCAGGACATAGAACATATGAGAGATCCAGGGATGAAGGTGCAAATTTGGGAATTAATCTGCAGCATCCAAATTTGGAGTGAATTAGATAAATGGGAAGTTAAATGGTCAAAAAGAACGACTCCCAAGAGAACGACGGGAGACCTGCCTCCTCCCAGAGGTGGAAGGGGGTGCCGGGAGCTACACATTTTCTTTTCAGGGAGGTAACTAGTGGAGGTTACATATATGTACCGTGGAGTAGGAGTAATCTTGCGTCAGTTACAAATGAATTTCTCAAATTAAGAGAGAAGCCTGTGGAGTGGTACAAACAAGTTGAGCGGTTTGTGAAAATTTTAAAGGTTTTGTGGACTGATTTGACTACCTTGTTTGATATGGTGGCCCCAAGTGATTTGTGGATGGCGTGCAAAATGCATAGAGTGGCCTGAGAGAGAACCGGCAAGAGATCCTGTGACTAATGGTCCTCCAGCTATAGTGATAAGGAAGTATGATCAAGCAATGACGTAGTTGAAGTCTAAGGTGCCACCCAAAGATATTGACTGGGTCAAGATCAATTAAATGACCCAGGAACCGAAAAAGACGATTCATGCATACTACGAGGGATTGTTACAGGCATTCAAACAGTATGACGAAAACACTGGAGCCTAAAATATGAGACATTTTATGTCCAGGTTTGTGACAGGATTGAGGCCTAAGACTTGTATGATGATTTAAAAGCATTTGATTTGTTGGCAGAAACAGTTGGTTGATGAGATTTTGTGTTATGCTAAATAATGCAACAATGAGAGTGAAATTAGGCAGAAAAAGTTAAAGGAGAAATTGATGGTGGTACAAATGAAGGCTGCTCAGAAAAGAATTCAAAATCCACCGTTTGTAGGGAATGCCCCTCCAATGCAGGGAGTATATCAACAGGGAACTCCAACAATGCAGGTTGGAGGTGGATTACAGTCATAATTTAGAAGTCGGTGTCCATATTGATCTGAGTACTGGATTTGATGTGGCTACATGGAAGAAGTCTAATCCATGCCACTACTGCAATAGGCTAGAGCATTGGAAGCAAGAATGTTGTCTTAATCCCCAAAATCAAGGTCACAATTCAGGGTTTGTACCACCTCAGAACAGTAATTCCTTTCAGCAACAGAACATTCCCAGATCTAGATCTCAGAATTTTAATATGCCACAGCCCTAGTGATGCAGGTTTCCCAACCTCCGATCCCACAGTAAGCTGCTAATGTTCCCACATTTTCTTCAAACCAGGTTTTCAAATTTGAATCAGAATGCTTTCCAGAATAATAATCCTTACAATTTCCCATGTTCAAGACAAGTGAAAAGTTCGGGATCGATCAGTGTTCCTGACGTGCCTGAGGAGTGAGGAAGATTGCATGCTTGGCACAGTCTTGGAGTTAGACCAGAGTGGCCCATTTATAGATGCTGAGGTGAATGGCTACAACATACCATTTTTGGTTGATACTGGTGCCACCCGTTCTACTGTGAGATCAGTGGAAGTCCCAAACCTACCCCTCTCGGGAAGAACTATCCAAGTAGCTGGAGTTGCTAATCAACAAATGAAGAACCCCATTACTGAGGATGTCCCTGTAAAGATAGGATGTTTTGAGGATAATCATCAATTTGTGGTTTGTGATTCATGTCCTGCGAGTTTGTTAGGACGTGATTTATTGTGCAAAATGAACTGCATCATATACTGTACCCCAAAAGGAATAGAACTACAAATTCATGATGAGGTCATTGCCTTTAAGTTGGCAAATCAGAATCTAATTATTGTAATGTATCCGATGATGACGACAGAAGACTTGTCTTTAGATCTCAGAGATTCAGTGAGACCAGAAGTTTGGGATTTTTGAGAAAAGGACATTGGACTCATTAAAGGAGTTGAGCCTGTCCATATTCAGATAAAACTGAATGCGGAATATCCCAGAACACCGCAGTATAATTTGACCTCTGAAACGATTTCTGGAATAACCCCAGTGATCAATGATTCAACAAGATATACTGAAGAAGATCATGGGGAGTCCATGTAACTCACCCTTTATGGGCCTGCAGAAGCCTAGCTGAAACTACTGCATAGTGCTGGACCTTCGCAAAATCAATAACATTGTGATTCCCTGTTTTCCCATGGTACCCAATCCTATTGTAATATTGTTTCAAATTCAATTTGAGGCTGAGTGGTTTACTATTTTTGTTTTGTGCCAGACATTCTTCTCCATACTCTTGCATGAGAACAGTCAGTTCCTCTTTGCATTCATGCTCGGGAACTGTCTTTTGGCAAGGTGCCGAGCCCCACAAGGGTATACGGAGAGCCCCTCTATTTTTAATCAGATCCTTAAGAAGAATTTGGAGCCTTTGGTTTTGGTAATTCTGTTCTAGTCCAATATATTGACAATATGATGGTTTCATCAAATACTTGTGAAGCATGCAAAACTGACACGATTGCATTGTTAAACCACTTGGCTGAGAATGTACATAAGGTGTCTTTTGAAAATGGGGGTCTCTAGTTGATAGTGGCTTGCACCCTGTCCAAGCAGGGACCCTTATTCTAGTCAGGGTAAAGGAGCTACACACCCAAGATATCCCCTGCTCACTCCATTGGTAGCTTGGCATGAGCATCCAGGCTTATCTTAGAGGCAATGTGTAAAGCATTTTTACAAATACACACAGTAACACAGTGAAAACACTACAAATGGACACCACACCAGTTTAGAAAAATAACCAATCTTTATTGAAGTCAAACAAGAACCAAAATGACAAAAATCCAACATACACAAGCAAAGATATGACCTTTAAAAGGTTCAAAATACTTCAGTCCACTGGAAATTATGGATGCATCACTTTTATCACAAAGTACCTGGGATGCGTCAAAATGAAAGACGAAAACAGGCATAGGGGAGGTGAGGTGCCGATAAGCAAAGCAATACATCGGTTCCTTACTCCCAGGGGAGCTGATGCGTTGGTTCATTACTGCCAGGGGAGGTGATGCGTCCGTTCCTTACCGTCAGGGAAGATGATACATCGATATTCGGACGCACGGCCTCAATTCCTTACGCAAAACAGGCGCTGCATTGATTTTCCAGCCATGAAGCAGGTGATGCGTCAACGTCTTCAACTGCACAGCAGGGCCTGTGTCGGAGTCGGAGCGAGTGCCATGGGCGTCGGTGACACAGTGCTAGGGACTCGGGCTGCGGTGATCTTTCAGCCATACGGCAGGCGCTGCGTTGATTCTTCGGCCGCACTGCGGCAATGTGTTGGTTTTTTGGGCGCACTGTGGTGCTGCGTTAGGAAAAACAGGCGCTGAAGGGCGATGCATGGATTATCTTCTCTTCTCTGCAGCAAAACCAACTTCAAGGGCACAGAACTGGAATTGGCACCACTTGGCATGTCAGAACTCCCAGCAGAGAAGTTCACTGGCTACAGCTGAAGTTTTTGAGGGCCCTGAGACTTCTTAACAGGAGTCTAGTGCACAAAAGCCCTTGGAGAACCTTGGCAAGCAGGATCCAGAAAGCAAATGTCCAGTCCTTTCACTGCCCAAGGCAGAAGCAGCAAGCAGTAGGCCAGCACAGCAACAAGCAGAGTAGCAGTTCCACTCCTACAGCTTCTTCAGCTCTTCTTCTTGGTAGAATCTCCTCTTAGTCCAGAAGAGTTCTGAAGTTATGGTGTCACAGCTCCAGTACTTATACTAGTTTCTGCCTTTGAAGTAGGCAAACTTCAAAGGAAAGTATTTTTAGTGCCCATGACCCTGCCTTTCCCTGACCTGGCTCTAGACACTCTACAGAGGGGTGGAGATAGCTTTGTGTGAGGATAGGCACAACTGTATTCAGGTGTCAGTGACAACTCTTCCCACCAACTAGCTCAGGAAGACCCCTCAGATCAGGAAGAGGCCTGGTGATAGGTCTTCAGATTATGCATGGCACACCTAAGTTCCCTTTGTGTGACTGTCTATAGTGAATGCACAAACATACCAACTGTCAGTCTAAACCAGACGTGCATTCCACAGGCAGGCAGAGGCACAGAATGGTAAAGCAAGAAAATGCAGAATTTCTAAAAGTGGCATTTTCAAACACACAATTTAAAAACCAACTTCACTAAAAGATATATTCTTAAATTGTGAGTTCAGAGACCCCAACCTCCAAATCTTTATCTCTTCCCAATTGGAAGTTACACTTGTAAGAGGTTACAAAGCAGCTCCAATGATAATTGAGCTAGTCCTTGCAATAGGTAAAAACAAAATTAGCAGAATTTCACTAATAGGACATGTCAAGCACACCAGTACATGTCGTACCTTTCACATACACTGCACCCTGCCCATGGGCCTACCTTGGGCCTCCCTTAGGAGTTCCTTACGTGTAGTAAAGGGGAAGGTTAGGGCCTGGCAAGTGGGTGCACTTGTTAGGTCGACATGGCAGTTCAAAACTGCAGACACTGCAGTGGCAGGTCTGAGACATGGTTGCAGGGCTACTGATGGCTCAATCAGTGCTGCAGGCCCACTAGTAGCATTTGAATTACACGCCCGGGCCACACACAGTGCACTTTACTAGGGACTTACCAGTAAATCAAACATGATAATCATGGAAAACCAATCATAATTACAATTTACACCGGGAGTGCTTGCACTTTAGCTCTGATCAGCAGTGGTAAAGTACCCAGAGTTCAAAAACCAGCAAAACCGAAATGCAGCACACAGTCAAAACAAGAGGTCAGAAGCAAAGAGACCGGGGAAAAACACACCAAAGATGCCAGGTCTAACAGTGTGCCCGAATAAGTTGCAGTACTGTTTGAGAGAAGTCCTATATCTTGGTCATCATATCGAGAAAGGTGCGAAAAGAGTGTCAGAAGAGAGAATTTTGGCGATCATGCAATTGCATCCACTAACAACATAGAAAAAAGTCAGGATGCTTTTGGGATTGGTAGGCTACTGTCATCAGTGTCCACCCAAGTTTTACCTAGGGGCCAAGCCTCTACAAAGGCAGACAAACAAGGATGTGTCAGATCTTGTGCCTTGGGACAATGACTGTCTGGTTGCCTTCCTAGAGTTGAGAGAAAGCCTCTGCCGAGGCCCCGGCACTAAGAATGTCTGATTACATCAAAGTGTTTTTGCTTTTCTGCAGAGGGCTGCGCTCTTTCAGTGTTAACACAGAATCATGTAGGTGCTCGAAGACTAGTTGCTTACTTCTCAGCCACGTTATATCCAGTGACTGCAGTGCTGCCTGGCTGCATTAAAGCGGTGGCAGTGACAGGTGTCAGCATTGAAAGGTGTGAAATTATAGTAATGGGCCATCCCTTGGTTATATATATATATATATGTTCCTCATTCTGTTAAAATTTTGTTAACTATAACAAGGACACAGCACCTCACGAACAGCCGCCTGACTTGGTATGAGCAAATCATACAGGCAGCCGAGAACGTGTCCCTAAAGAGGTGTTCTGTTTTGAATCCTGCCACTTTGCTACCCCTTCCTGAGAATGAAAAAGATGATGGTGAGGTGGAGCATGACTGTCTTGATGTTATTGAACCCCAAGACGAGACCAGATATACAAGATGAACAACTACCTGAATCTGATTACAAATTGTTAGTGTATGTCTCGTGTTTACGAGATCACAAAGGAAATTTGAGAGCTGATTATGCAGTCTGTATCATTTCAATAGTAGTGGAAGCTGCTTGGCTTCAAGGAGTAGTCTCCGCACAAGTGGCTGAATTGATTGCTCCTACCCGAGCATGCTACGTTTCATATCAATTGCAGGTGACTATATTTACAGATAGGCAGTACGGTTTCGGTGTGGTGCATGACTTGGACAGTTATGGTCCCAGAGGGGATTTATGTCGTCATCAGGATCCCCTATCCATAAGGGTGAACAGATGAGAAAACTGTTAGAGGCTTTGCAATTGCCTGCGCAAGTTGCAGTCGTGAAATGTTCCGCACATTGCAAGGGAGATGGGTATCTGACAATTGGCAACAGATATGCTGACGAGGTCGCAAGATGCTGCATTTACAATGCTTGTACAGTTAATGGAGAGTATGTAAATGAAGGAACAGATGAGACCAATTACAACCTTTTGCTAACAGCAGCTCATACTTGGAAGGAAGTTAAGAGGTTACAGGAAGAGGTGTCAGAATCAAAACAGCGGAGTTGGATAAACACAGGTTGTGTTAAAAGAGATGCAGATGAAATATGGGTTTCAAGAGATGGCAGACCTGTGTTGCCAAATAGTTTGTTGCCACCAATGGCTAGACATTACCATGATCCGACTCATGTAGAGAGGGATGCTATGGTCAGATTGTTTAGCCAGATAAGGTTTAATTCAAGGCTCAGGTTGATGGCGGAAGCGTTATGTCACAGATGTGTTGTGTGCCAACAGAACAATGTAGGGAAAAGAACCGCAGTAACATTGAGCCACACAGGGAGGTCAGGTGGTCCTTTCAATACGATACAAATGGACTTTATTGTTATGCATGTGTGCAATCGGCTGAGATATGTGTTGGTTGTTGTGTACATCTTTTCATGAGGGGTTGAGGCATATCCCACAAGAAGAAATGATAGTTTCACAGAAGCAAAGGTGTTGTTGAGGGAGTTGATACCAAGGTTTGGCTTCCCGGCGTCTTTGGAATCGAACCAAGGCACACACTTCAGTAACAAAGTTCTGAGGATGCTGTGTGCTGCCTTGCAGGTTGAACAGAGACTGCATTGTAGTTATTGACCTGAGGCTTCAGGTCTGGTGGAGCAAGGCATTGGGACACTGAAATCAAGACTTGCCAATGTGTGCTTCTATGTCTTTGAAATGGCCCGATGCTTGCCGTTGGAGTAGATGAATATGCACAGCACACCCAATTATAGGGCAGGATTGTCTCCCCATGAGATCATCATGGAAAGGGCAATAAAATTGCCTGCTGTCCCTACAAATGTGCTTGTGAATATTACTAATGATCTGATACCAGATTACTGCAAAGGATTGGCTGACGTGGTGCATTGTGTTTCTCATCAGGTTGAAGCTGCTACAGCCCACCACATCAGGAGAAATGTCACGATCTAAGTTACCGAAACTGGGTGGTGGTGAAGATACACACACAGAAGTTGTACCTGGAGCCTCGTTGGTGAGGGCCGTACCAAGTCATTCTTGTGACTACAACTGCTGTGAAGTGGGGATGTCTCCCTAATTGGATCCATGCTGCTTATACTCACACGGTTCCATGCATCCTTTGCCAAAATTACAACACCTCTCTCAGAAGAGACTATGGTGGTTGAAAGATCATGAGAGCAAGTTAGTGAAGCTCTAGGGGAACAGTGAGAAACTGAAATAGCACTTGATTGCCCTGAGGAGGGTCCTGGAGAGTTGTATGATGAAACTAGTGAAGGAAAGGCTAATCCAGTGGTGGGAACAGACATAGACTCAAACCCTGATGAAATCACAATTGGCCTGTGCACACGTCGACGGTGTATGCAGAGCAGTTTCTCTGTATTTACACTTCTCATCAGTTGGTGTTACAGTAATTACACAGTAAATTGCACATGAAGAAGAACACTCAGAAATATCATTTGTTCTTCTTTTTAATTCTGATTGATTGCCCAGCCAACACTTGTTTCATCTGGGGGTAACCCAAGACTTCTTCAGGGCTCTCTGCCGGCTGTACTTCCGTCCCGGCTGGAATGGGAAAGTAAGATTTCTAAAATTGTGGCTGGTCCGGATGTGTGGACCATGTAGTGGAGCCGGGAAAGGGCTTCACTCCTATGTAGAGCCCGTGAGTAACGAGGAGCTCCAGTCAAGAGCCCGGATCTGTATCGGGCGGGTGGAGCTGAGGAGTGCTGTCAGTTGGTAGCTCTATGCAGCGAGTGTGCCGCACGTTGAAATGACCGCGGGGTGCAATTTACTGTTTAATTACTGTAACACCAACTGATGAGAAGTGTAAATACAGAGAAACTGCTCTGCATACACTGTCGACGTGTGCACAGGCCAATTGCGATTTTGTTGACCTTGTGTCTGTCCTCAGGGGTTCAGGGTTAGCCCCCACCTGTGGCACCGTCATAGATTTATTGCAGATTCATACTAACGCACACACGAGCAGGCGCCATCGCATACCGCATACGCTTAAACCCTTTCCTTTGTAGCCCTCAAACCCTGATGAAGGGCATAGTGCTCGAGAACGGCAAGGGGCAGCAGAAGAACGTTGGCCGAGAAGGTAGGAAAGAGGGAGACTGGTTCAGCGAGGAGAAAGTGATCACCCAGATATCCCACATAATATAGCGGATTCAGACCTGATTGAAGGAGGAGAAGAGACAACACTCAGGGGGTCAAAGCAAGCGAGATTCCCCTGTTGGAGGTACTTATTCCCTGAATGGGCATACTTTCTTGCAAATGACAGGGAAACGAGTTCTGAGAATTTTTGGGATCACTGTGAAAGTTCAGGAACTTGATCTCCAGTTTGATCTTACCTTTGAACTTTCTTTGTTAACAAGACTGGGTGCCTTGAAAAATGTTATCTTAGATGTGGCTGAATTTCCCTTTTTGGGACTGTGTGAATTTGAACAGTTTATTATTAAAGACATTTCAAAGACATTGTAGGGAAGAAAGAAGAGGACAGAGGCTCAAGGGAACCGGAGGAGCCTAACGTTGTCTTTTAGAAGAGCTTTGAGTAGGGTTAGGGAAGGCTCACAAAGATTACTGTATATATTTTGTTGCATATCGTTTGGAAATTGGTTTTAATGTTTGCTCAGGTGGAAATTTCAGCTTCTACGTTCCACCCAAGGTTTTGATTCCAACGAAGTAATGGAAGCCAATCTAAATACCAGTAGACGTAGATACATCATAGTAGGCACACTAATGGCTTTAGTTGTAGTATTAGTTATAATCCTTATAGGGATTATATTTAGCTACAGATAGCTCATTGGAATATAAATCTACTGTTGCCCCTCCCATGCCACACTCTTCTGATGGTAACATGCGGTTGTGGGAGGTTAAGAAAATACATGTGTACATGAGTACATAGATACGATGAATGCTAGATGTTGTTACGTTTGTACTCAGTCACCCGCTTCTGCTTCAGAGGGAATTACTTATCATCAGCTCCCTCTGACATATGGCCTTTCTTATCGTCTCCTATAAAGTATATTTTATGGAGAAGGTAGTTTTCAATATCATTTTTCAAATGATGATGTAGTTCCACAAGTCCCCCTCTTTAAACATTTAAAAAAGAATCCTTATTTTAAAAGTGCAGAGATTGTAGGCAAATATTTTGTATCTCTTAAATCACTAGACATCACATATGCACATAACCATAGTTTGACTTGTTTGATCTCAAATCTGGAAAATACATTTTTAAATTTGGTGGAGGATAGATGGAGAGACTTAATGTCTGAAACTGAAACTGATAAGGATCTTGAAAATCACAGGTGGAGTAGTGAAGAAATTGAACATCAGGAAAAAGGAAATGTACTCGCCTTAGTATTAGATTGGAAACATAAAAGAAAGTTGTGCATACATGTTGATCAGAGGTATATAGATCTGTTGTTTTTAGGGGAGAGTGAATGTGAACATACTTTTTAAGCAAGAGGGAAAAACTATTGTTTCCTGGAGGGACAGGATCCTGTGATTCCTGGAGTCTATTTTATTTATGGACAAAATGCATATTTCAAATTGCCACATGGATGGCATGGTACCTGTTATCTTGGCATATCTTTCCCGAAGTTTCATTATGTGGAACATTTTAAATATCCTGTATGGGAAGAGAAATACAGAACTAAGCGAGGTGTTAGTGGAGTGGAAGTAGTAGGAGACAGACACTATAATCCTGTCTGTAGGTGTATTCTGAATGACCTGAAAATTAGAAAGCTGTCTACAATAGTGGATAAGCTGGCTACTAGTCCAGAAAATTCCTTATTACCTGTAAATACTGAGATGATTGCAATAAGGTCTATGGTTTTATAGAACCACCTTGAGTTAGAACTTTTGCTCACAAAGAGAGCGGCATCTGTCGAATGTTGAAAGTTCAGCAATGCTGTACTTATATTCCAGATGAAAGTAAGGACCTGGAAAGATATATTAGGAATATATCGGGGTTGACAAAGAATTTAAAAGAGTTGGAAGCGACAGGTGCTTGGGAAGGTATTGGAAATGCATTGGCTTCGATAGGTCGATGGTTTGGAAGCTTGGCTAGTGGAATTATGTGTGCTATTTTAAATCTCTTTTGATAATTGCCCTTTGTACGATATTCCTATAACTGAACTTAAAGGGTTCTCAGCATGCACATGCTAGACAGGGAGTGCAGGTAGCTTGAAGCGGCATCTGCTCGTTCCACCACATTTCCGTGACAGACTGCAGTTCTGTTGCCGATTTTATTGTTACCACATACTTAGTATTCAATATTTCAGCAGCTTCTGCTCCCTTCTCCACTTCCGGTGCTTTAGGTGCCAGAGGGAATAGCAGGGGGCGCTGGAATATTGAATGGCATATAAGTGGTAGGAAAGAGGGCAGGCCATACGTTGGTCTCTCTCACATCAAGCTATAGGTAATGGAGTAGCATAATTTTGTCTCCATCCTTCTACGATTTGCTAGGCTATATATATAAATATAAATATATATATATATATATATATATATATATGTGCAAAACAAAGCGACCTTCTGTTCGAAGACGCACTCGAACT
The DNA here is from genome assembly GCA_963921515.1 of Calotriton arnoldi. Classification (NCBI taxonomy): domain Eukaryota; kingdom Metazoa; phylum Chordata; class Amphibia; order Caudata; family Salamandridae; genus Calotriton; species Calotriton arnoldi. Next base: position 2,089,641 of record CAWUFW010002424.1, on the reverse strand, counting down.
CAGACCTAGTAATTGCAACAGCTTACTCTTGCCTCGGACAACTTCTCAGCCATCTCAGCCTTACGCGTTTGGAGCCAGTCTGCTCCTTGTTCACAGGCACGCATGTGGCATCGCAAACACAGGGAACACTTGACTCAGCATGTAATTTATTACCTCCTTTAATGGACAACAGGTGAATACAGCCAATGCTGCATGCTGGTCTTTGTAGTAAATATTCCCTTTAGTAGGTGTGCCTTTGTAGGCTTCCAGTGCTCCTTTGTCATTTCTTACCGCAGTGGGTCTTGCGATTACACAAATCATTTGCTTATTCTCTTCGCCCTCCAGTGGGCCTTCACAGTACAAGGTGAGCTGTAATTATGCCGTCTGATTTCGCCACTTGGGAGACTGCGCACAGTTCTGTGTCTCCGTGGCCCCTTAACACTAGGGTGGTGCAGTCTTCACGGCTCGGACAGCCGTTGTAATTGTGCAAAACAAAGCGACCTTCTGTTCGAAGACGCACTCGAACTCAGACCTAGTAATTGCAACAGCTTACTCTTGCCTCGGACAACTTCTCAGCCATCTCAGCCTTACGCGTTTCGGAGCCAGTCTGCTCCTTGTTCACAGGCACGCATGTGGCATCGCAAGCACAGGGAGCACTTGACTCAGCATGTAATTTATTACCTCCTTTAATGGACAACAGGTGAATACAGCCAATGCTGCATGCTGGTCTTTGTAGTAAATATTCCCTTTAGTAGGTGTGCCTTTGTAGGCTTCCAGTGCCGAATGCATCGAAACGCGTCAGGCCAGGAACGATATGCAGGGATGGGAAGATGTATGCCTTCGCAAAAGAAAGTGGAAACTTACCTGATCTGGAGTGCGATCCTAAAACTTGGGAAACCTTGGATGGAATATATATATAGGCACCGGCAGGGTTGAATGCGAGTGAGAATTTCTTTACTTGTTTACAGTAGATGAGCATAATATGTCTAGATATTTGCACCATACGATCTGTAGCATTGTCAGTTTGATTTCACACAATGAGATGTGCACATGCACAGTTGGTAATCAATACTTCCCTCATCATTTCCCTTGGTCAGCCAGAACATTTCACAACCCTATAGCTATAAGAATCTGCTTTTTTATCTGTAAGTTAAGGCACAAAGCACTTTTTTAGAACCCATAGATTTTAATGGTGATATAAATTATTATTTGCACATTTGCACAATATTTATATAATCTGTGTATACATGGAAATAGGATTGGCCCACTGGGGCCGTATTATATTAAGTGCAATAAGACACAAGGATCAAAACAACAGGTAACCATGTAGCGTATGATTTTATCACAGTTATCAAATGGGTAAAACTGCGCTTTTAGAACAATTATATATAGTTTTTGGGAGTTCCCAAAGAGTTAAAGATTTTTTTAACATGTGTATACCTTTATGTGCTAATAAGAATGACACTAATCAATGACCAAAACAAGGCGGTTGTGATTAATGGTATTTTTAAATTATCTTTTAATGCAATTCTGATCATTTGAATGCTTTTATAAGATTTTAAATACCAATTACCATATATTTTGTTTATATTTAAATGAACTGTCATTTTGCAACATTATACATATATTTATGAATATATTTTACATTAATGTATTATTACTTATATCAAATGTATGCTTATTTTGCACAAGGTGATCTCTTTGTTGTGTCAGCACTCATGGTGGTATGAATACCATGTAGTATTTTTTCCATGTTTACCAGCGGTCACCTGACTGCTACGTTTTGCACTTGCACTTTAAATAGGGGTTAAACAAATGGCAACGCATCATGTGATCAAGGCCCAGGTGGGGCTGAAACGCGTCATGGCGGAGATGCAGGGCACACAATAAACATATTGCACAAAGAACTTTGGGTCCGCGTTCGTCTGTCCGAGTGCAGTGGATGTTTGGAGACGGAGCCTGCAATTTAACAGTACCGAGTGGCTTCATCGGTACCAGCGGTAACCCCTCCTCGTTGTTGGGCGCAGCGGCAGGAAGCAATTGGTTTCGGTTGCACCGGAACTAGAATCGGAGGCTCCAGTGTGGAGTGAGCCGCGGAAGCCCCTGGACGCTGACAAGTTTCCTACCAGGTTGTTGAGGTGAACGTGACCGGATTTTGAGGACTGGATCACGGCGAGCCATCTCGTGAAGGTAGGAGAGATCAGATTGTCCAGTTGAGGGGTGTGCGTTTTTTCAGACGCAGGTACTTATCTTAGCGTCTGAATTTGACTTACCATTACAATTGCCCACAACTGTGCATCATGTCCGCAGAGGCGTTGCGCAACCGCGAAGAGGCGGCAGGTGAAATGTTCAGTGATTCCCCGGCTGGGGGAGCAACTATGGCGACGCAACCAAGTACTGTACCTATGGGAAGTGCAAACACAAGGGATTTATTCAAGAAGTTGGAGAAACTTATGCGCTCCGAGCAAGCAAAGTGGTGGGAGCACAAGTCTCTATCCCGCTATCTGGAGGTTGGCAGGATCCCTAGAGGCTTACGTGTAACTTTGGCACCGAGTTACGAGAATCCGGACCCGGACATGCTGGCGGAGTGGGCGGCTTGCAATTTAGAGTCCTCCAGCAAACTCGTCCGGATCTTAGTCAAATATGCAGAAAGCGATCGAGTGAAGTTACAAGCCCAAATAGAGGAATTAAATGAGGCAATAGGAAAATTGGAGGTAACAGAACACATCAAACAATTGAGGGAAGATATGCATGTACGCTTGCAAAAGGATGAGGATATAATTAAGAGACGTAAAACATACAAATTTCAACGTGACAAAATGGATTATTTAAATGGTCAGGTATTCACCTTTGCTCGCAAGTATGACGCCGTGAAAAAACAAGTGAGCACTAGCCGCCTGCCAAGAAATCAGGTGGGCACCGGTGAAGCAGCCTTGGCATCAACTTCGGCATCTGACTTGAGCTCTGCACCAGAGAGCGAACCGGAGGGGGAGATGCCAACTACCTCAGATTTGGGGTTTACAAAGCTATCCCTGGCACAGGAGATCGACTGCCTACGCCAGGACAGGAGAGATACACTAAGACCCCGAGCACCACCTGGCCAAAAAACAAAAGAGCAAATCAAAAGCGCAGCGAAAGACGAATGCGCAGCCAGCAACGAAAGACAAACCATCAAAAAACCAACAAGAGGCAGATGGAATCGGAGACAAAAGTGATACATAACTTCAATCCCAATACGGTGGTTAACCTTACAGAGATTAACTTGACCATGGCAGAAAAACAAATTTTGGCATTGGGACTGTCGTTTAGCCCAGAAAGTAGTTTCAACTATACGGAAACCAGGATGGACGTTTTTAGATTCATTAGAAAATTAAAACTTCGAAAATTTCATCTAATGCGGGCACAAAAAGACTCAGTTTCCGTGGAGCCAACGATTAAGAGTCCATCCTTATTTTCAGCAGGAGATGTAAGTCTATTTCAGGACCTCGTGGCATTACAAAATGAACAATTTGCTGACATTACTAACATTGGTTTAGAGACACTTGACATCAGTGGAACCGTGAAAACACCATTTAAACCCAAGTCTGTCTTTCAACCCATTATGCTCCATGATAATTTAGATGTCTACCATGACCAGGTCACAATGGAATTGAAGCATTTGTATAAAATAATTAACAATGCAAATCATAGAAGTAGCCGACAAAACCATTGCTACATACAATTAATGAAAAAACTACAAAACAATGATAACCTCATAGTGAGACAATCAGATAAAGGGGGTAATGTTGTTTTATGGCCTCGTAAAATGTACATAGAGGAGGCACTCCTTCAATTGAATGATATTGAATGTTACAAAAAATGCAATATCCATACTGTAAAATCTTCATGGAATGACTATTATCTCAAACTATTGGCATGGAAGAGCGGGGGGCTCTTGAGTGAGGATGAATATCGCTTTTTAAAAAAGGAGCATCCTGTTATTCCTGCTATGTACTTCATCCCAAAAATTCACAAAAATGAAAACAAACCCCCTGGCAGGCCCATCATTTCAGCCATTAATAGTTTGATGGAAAATACGTCAAGATATATAGACTATTTTTTACAAGATTGGGTTAGAAGTTTGCATTCATTTTTGCAAGACACCTCAGATTTCCTCAGGAGAATCAATGAAATTACGTGGAGTTCAGAATTACTCCTTATAATTATGGATGTAACTTCACTATACACATCCATTCGTCATCAAGACGGCATCAAAGCGATCGAGTACTATTTGAATCGTAGACCAGCATATTTGTATTTGCATAATAAGATGTTGGTTGATATGGTGACAACATGCCTAGAACAGAATTTCTTTTTCTTTGACAATCATCTATACCAGCAAATCAGGGAGTAGCCATGGGGGCCTGCTTCTCTCCCAGCTATGCCTGTTTGCATATGGGGCTGTGGGAGGAGCAGGTCCTCATGGGCAAATTTAAGAATACAATTGATCAGCATGTGCCCCTATTTCTGCGATACATTGATGATGTGTTCCTAATCTGGAGGGGCTCGGAGTTACATGCTCTTGAGTTCATTGAACAGATTAATGACAATCAGTTGAACCTGCAGTTTACTGCAAATATCAGTAAAAGTTCCATTTATTTCTTAGATGTGGAGGTTTATATCAAGAATGATAACATTGCAACTAGATTATATCGCAAACCTACTGCTGGTAACACACTGCTGCACGCCGCGAGTCATCACCCGCGCCACTTAATAGAGAGCATCCCGTATGGGGAGATGCTGCGGGTAAAGCGTATTTGCAGCAGTGAAGAGGATTGTCAAATAGCACAGCAAGCAAGTAGGAAGAGATTTCTAGAAAGAGGATATTCTTCTAAAACTATTGAAAGGGCCATTAACAAAACTAGGTCAATTACCAGAACACAGGCGTTAACAATCAAAACCAATCGACAGGATTCTGGTCTAGATCATTCAGAACAACCCTGTAGAATAATTTTAACCTACAATAAGCAGCACCAAGCGCTAAGGAAAATATTAAATAAAAATTGGAACTTGGTGCGCAGTGACCCTGTGGTGGGTAAATGCTTGCCCAAAAAACCAGAACTGACATTCAGAAAAGCAAGGTCAATGGGTGACAGTCTAGTTAGAAACAGCGTAGAGCTTAGACCACCTGCCAACTGGCTCACCTCACACAAAGGCTTTATCAAATGCCCGACGTGTAAAGCTTGCAAATTTGCTCAGAATAGGAAAAGTTACACCAGCCCGTTTAAGGTAGACCCTATACCGATTAGCAAAAGATTAACATGCAAAACAGAGTTTGCGGTTTATGTGCTGGAGTGTCCGTGTGGCTTAAGATACATAGGCAGTACCAAACTGCCAGCTCATAAAAGGATACTCCAGCACATAAGGGCAATCACTAATAAGGATCAAGCCTATCCAGTGGCGAGGCATTTTGAGGAGAGGCATGATAGTGATCCAGCAAATTTAGTGTACTTTGTGATTGACTCTATCCCCCCTTTAAGAAGGGGAGGAAACCGTGAGGCCCAACTTCGTTTGTTAGAAACCTGTTACATATTGGAATTAGACACAAAGGCACCGGCAGGGTTGAATGCGAGTGAGGATTTCTTTACTTGTTTACAGTAGATGAGCATAATATGTCTAGATATTTGCACTATACGATCTGTAGCATTGTCAGTTTGATTTCACACAATGAGATGTGCACATGCACAGTTGGTAATCAATACTTCCCTCATCATTTCCCTTGGTCAGCCAGAACATTTCACAACCCTATAGCTATAAGAATCTGCTTTTTTATCTGTAAGTTAAGGCACAAAGCACTTTTTTTAGAACCCATAGATTTTAATGATGATATAAATTATTATTTGCACATTTGCACAATATTTATATAATCTGTGTATACATGGAAATAGGATTGGCCCACTGGGGCCGTATTATATTAAGTGCAATAAGACACAAGGATCAAAACAACAGGTAACCATGTAGCGTATGATTTTATCACAGTTATCAAATGGGTAAAACTGCGCTTTTAGAACAATTATATATAGTTTTTGGGAGTTCCCAAAGAGTTAAAGATTTTTTTAACATGTGTATACCTTTATGTGCTAATAAGAATGACACTAATCAATGACCAAAACAAGGCGGTTGTGATTAATGGTATTTTTAAATTATCTTTTAATGCAATTCTGATCATTTGAATGCTTTTATAAGATTTTAAATACCAATTACCATATATTTTGTTTATATTTAAATGAACTGTCATTTTGCAACATTATACATATATTTATGAATATATTTTACATTAATGTATTTATTACTTATATCAAATGTATGCTTATTTTGCACAAGGTGATCTCTTTGTTGTGTCAGCACTCATGGTGGTATGAATACCATGTAGTATTTTTTCCATGTTTACCAGCGGTCACCTGACTGCTACGTTTTGCACTTGCACTTTAAATAGGGGTTAAACAAATGGCAACGCATCATGTGATCAAGGCCCAGGTGGGGCTGAAACGCGTCATGGCGGAGATGCAGGGCACACAATAAACATATTGCACAAAGAACTTTGGGTCTGCGTTCGTCTGTCCGAGTGCAGTGGATGTTTGGAGACGGAGCCTGCAATATATATATATATATTACCTACTGGCAGACGCCAGTAGGTAGCTTTAGTTAGAACCTAGTTTCCATAGGAAAAGCGTTTTTTGATTTGCCAATATCTTTGGCGCCGTTTGACAAATCTTCGCAAAATTTTCAAAACTAATGGGTCGGCCCTCTCAGTTTCTCTGTTGAAAGTTTCGGGGTGATTCATCGTGAAGCGGGGGCCGAGAAAAAAGGGGGGTCCCAAAGCGCGTTTTCTCCATGTTAATTTCCATAGGAAATTTTGGAACAGGCTACAGCCCGAACTGCTGAACGGAATTACACCAAATTTGGCAAAAAGGTATCTCTTGGTTCAGAAAGCGCCTTTTTTTTTTTTTTAAATGGTGTAAATCCGTTCAGTAGTTTCTAAGAAATTCAAAAATAAAAAAATATCGATATCTGGGCGGAGCCTAACCACACATCTCATTGTGAGATCTGATTGGCTGTCAGCACTTCATCCTGGAATTGCTGGCAGCCATCTTGGGATCAATATACATGATAGCACCACCCCATTGAAATGCACTGTAGTGAATAGAAGGTTTTGAGGGTCACCAAAAGGAGAACTATAAAGGGTGATAACAGACTTTAGTTACATTAGAATTCATTTGTTGATGGTACCATACTAATTTTAGGAATTGTGGTGTGTTCTAAGGTGATTTTACCCTGTGAAAAACGTTCTGCTGGGATATCATGAATCATGTTTGAGAGAAAACTATTTACTCATGCTTGTCCCATAGAGGTTTGGAAGGTGCTCCAGAAGCTAAAATGAGAGCATATTTTCTGTAAATTCACATTATCTTTCTCAGTCATGTGAGAATGAAGTCTGACATTCTCAGTAAAACATGTACATCCAACAAGGGCAGAGACTGTCAGTTGATTCCTTTGTGTTCTACTGCAGCTTCCCAGAGTGTTCTAAAGAACAACTAGAGAGCTAACAGTCATACTTATGAGAAAAGTATGGCACACCTGATGCCATCTTGATTGGAATAAACTGGTAACACCTAAAACATTTAATTTAAAAAGGAACAAAATGAGGGGGTTCATTTTGCCATAGAAATTATGGTTAGTGCTGCAGAAAGAAAAATTAGGGCATGTTTTAAGTGAGATCTCAAATCCTCTTCTATTTCATTAGAAAATTCTGACATGCAGACTGAAACAATCACTTTCAATACCAGCAGTAGTCTTCCAGTTAACTCCCTGGTGAGCAGTAGCTTTACTACAGGGATCTAATGAGCAACTAGAGTGCTAACATTCTGAATTTATGGCAAATGTGTGACACATCTGAATGCCTTCTTGATGGAATCAAAGTAAAAAAATGAAAGCATTTCCTACTGAGGAGACTGCAGTAAATTAGGAAATTAGGAAACTTCATAACAAATAAGTCTCCCAAGATGACCACCAGAGAAAAAAGAGCCCAAATGTAGCACAAATATCACCCAGATGTAGCCCACATATAGCCCAATGACAGAAGTGTGCAAAACACTTTTTATTTTTTGTTTGTTTGCAGTTTTATATAGTGCAGACTGGTCAGGTATTGGAGCGTTGCATCTTACTTGGACCCCTTATTGCGTATTTTGCATGAAGTACATGAGATTGATCTTGCGAAACATTGAACTTTACTATTCTGTTAACCTGAAGTTGCTCTGAACCCGGCTTTGTAATACCCGTTTTTACCTACTGGTTTTATTAATTCTCACTGTATTGTATTAAGAAAGAGGATTTACTGTTTTTATGTACACTTTTATGATCTATGTTTCTAAATCAGATCGAATAAAGTTTAATGAAATTAATTGAAGTCTCCCAAGATGGCCACCAGAGAAAAAGGAGCCCAAATGTAGCACAAATATCACCCAGATGTAGCCCACGTATAGCCCAATGACAGAAGTGTGGAAAACACTTTTTATCCTTTGTTTTTTTGCAGTTTTATATAGTGCAGGCTGGTCAGATATTGGGGTGCTTTACATGAGCATTGGTTACATCATACAAGGACAAACTCGTTTTGGTTGTAGGCATGGGGAGATTAAGTGATTTGACCAGAATCACAGACTATCGAGCTGAAGCAGAAACTCCAATATGGTTCCCCAGTTGCATAGTCTGCAGCTCTGGAAGTAACACCACATTCTCTCCCCTAAGCGTAACATTTAATCAAGTGGTCAACTGGATAAAAAAACATAAAGATAACAAATAATTTAAAATACTTTGTCGCTAATGGAGAACTCAGAAAATATGTCCTCATTTTAGTTTTTTAGAGCACTAACCATAATTTCTATGCAAATAAGACCCTCTCATTTCTATAATTTCTAAAGGAAATGCTTTAGGTATTACAGTTTTGATTACATCAAGATGACGTCAGGCGTGCAACACTTTTGTAATAAATATAGAATGTTAGCAATCTAGTTGTTCATTAGGATACTGTTGGGAGGCAGAGGTCAGGGGCACAGACTCGTAAAATTGAAGGCAGGTAGGAGGGTGCAGAGGCAACAATTTGACCACACTGGGCAGGCAGGAAGGGCAGTGGCAGCACAACATGGAGGGCAGTGGAAAGGGAGGCATGGGCAACACACCAACAATGCAGGTCAGGCAAAAGAGGCTGTGGCAATATAATAGACCATTGAGGGCAGAAGGAAGAGGTAGTGGTAGTACAACCATACATGCCAACAGAGACGATTCAGGCAGGAAACGCCCAATGTTTTTAAGACCAAAAGGGCTTTATTTTATCTATCTCTTGTCTACAATCTCCAGTCAATGGGAAAAATCAATTCCCCAGGTTTTTTTTTCAAAATCTCCCTCTTTTCAAGTTCAAAATGTTAGCAAGTATGGTACATTGGATCATGGAAGGCAGGAGGAATAAGTGTAGGGACATGGACTCGGATAACAGAGGACAGGAGGGACATGGACAGTTGCACCTAACTGACCGTACAGGGCAGGCATCAGGGTTTGCAGCAGCACAATACACCACACAGGGCATGCGGGACTGCAGTGCAGCACAACAAACCATGGAAAGCAATAGGGAGGGGACAGGACCATGCACATGGACAACAGAGAACAGAGGGGAAAAAGGCAATGGCAGCAAGCTGACCATACTGGACAGACAGGAGAGAAAGCTGTAGCATTACGGACCATAAAGGGCAGGAGGGAGGGATCAGGGGCATGACAATGGAACAGACAAGCCAGGTGGGAGGGAATAGGGGTCTGCACATGAAAAGGGAGGGCAGGGGGCAAGGGGGCAGGGCAGGAGCAGCAAGCTGACCATGGAGGTCAGGCAGGATGGGCACTAGAAGCACAACACACCATGGAGGGCAACAGTGAGACTACAATGGCATACACACAGACCATGGAGGGCAGGTGGGAGGGGGTCAGGGGCAGCTAGCTGACCACACAGGGAAGGTGGGAAGGGCCGTGGCAGCACAGAAGACCATGCATGGCAAGCAAGAGGGTTAGTGGCAGCACAATTTGGCCATGATAGGCAAGAAGGAGGGTGCGGGGGCATGCACAAAGGATCATGGAGGTTAGAAGGGAGGGGTAGGAGTTGGGCACAGACAAGAGAGCTCAGGGCAAGGAGCCTCACAACAGACCACGTGGGGCAGGCAGGAGGAGCAGTTGCAGTACAACAGACCAGGGAGGGCAGAAGGATGTAGCAGCAAAATGGACCATGGAGGACAGGAGGAAGTGGATAGGGCATGGAACGTGGACATGCAGGGTGGAGGTGGCAGGGAGAGGTTACAGTCAACTGACAATGCTAGGCAGGTGGGAGGGGAGTGGCAGCTCAACAGAAAAACTCAGAGTAGATTGGAGGGGCAGGTCCATGGAACATGGTGGGCAAAAAGGATGGATCGGGGACATGCACACAGACATCGGAGGGCAGGGGGAAGGAGAGTAGGGGCTGCAAGCTAAGCACAGAGGCTAAGCAGGAGAGCAATGATGGGCAGGAGGAGTGGACTGGGACATCATGCTAAATGGAGGGCAGTGGCAGCACATCAGACCATGCATGACAGGAGGGAGGAGGCTAGTGCATGGATTCAGACAACAGAGGATAGTAGAAAGTGGATGGGGCAGCAAGCTAACTGTTCAGAGAAGGTGAGAAGGCCAGTGGCAGAACAACGGCCACAAAGTCTGTAATGAGGGAGCAGGGGCATGGACTTGGACAATGGATGGCAAGGAGGAGGGGAGGCAGGAGCAGCAACCTTGGGTGGGGGCAGCACAATGCCAGGCTAGGCTCTGCTTCCAACCCCCCACCATCCATTGTGATAGGCATCTTACTTAACATTAAAAAAAACTAGAAATTCGCTGAAAAAACAAAGATTACAGGGACGTTATAGTTAAACTCAGATTTCACTCTTACAAAACCACTGAAATTCAGCAGTTATAGTTACCTGAGCTAACTATAACTTACGCCCCCGCAATGCACTGCTTATGACTTCAGAAATTACATCATTTATGACATGGTCAGTGACATCACTCAAGACATCATTCATGACATCTCAAATGAGCTGTGAATGGAATGGAACTATAATCACTAGAACTTTATTTAGGGATAGTGTGTGTATATTAACATCCCTTTTTATTTCTTTTCTTTCGGGTAAGAATCTCTATAATATGCAACGTGCCCAGATCAATATGGCCGATAGCCTTTCACTTTAAAGTAATGTGTAGTCCATTGTTTATCTTGATGTTTGCAATCGTAAGTATGTTTATTATGAACAAGTCATGTTGACGAACATACAAGTACGGCGGTCACAGGGCAAGATATGCTGACATTACATTGTGTGCATATTAACACTTGTTTTCTTTTCTTTATTGTATGAATTCCTGAATTTTCGCATCGTGACCAGGCCAATATGGCTGACAGCTTTTTGGTTTAATGTAATATGTAGTCCTTTGTTAATGTTGGCAACTGGAGCCATTTCTACATTTAAATAAGGAAGCTACAATGACGTCTTGTATCGTGATCAAGGTTCGAACTAGCCGAAACGCGTGGATCATGTCCTTTGTAGATTAAATACTTCCAAACTACAACCCGAGTGCTGATTCCTTCCTTATAAGAGTGAGAGGAGATTGAATATATACATATATATACCTCTCTTGCTTCTTTCTGCACCTCTCTTGCCTCTTTCTGCACTTCTCTTGAATCTTTCTGCACCTATCTTGCCTCTTTCTGCACCTCTCTTGCCTCTTTCTGCACTTCTCTTGCCTCTTTCTGCACCTCTCTTGCCTCTTTCTGCACCTCTCTTGCCTCTTTCTGCACCTCTCTTGCCTCTTTCTGCACTTCTCTTGCTTTTTTCTGCGCCTTTCTTCCTGTTTCTGCACCTCTCTTGCCTCTTTCTGCACCTTTCTTCCTCTTTCTGCACCTCTCTTGCCTCTTTCTGCACCTCTCTTGCCTCCTTCTGCTCTTCTCTTGCCTCTTTCTGCACCTCACTTGCCTCTTTCTGTGCCTTTCTTCCTCTTTCTGCTCCTCTCTTGCCTCTTTCTACACCTCTTACCTCTTTCTGTACCTCTCTTGCCTCTTTCTGCACGTCTCTTGCCTCTTTCTGAACCTCTCTTGCCTCTTTCTGCAGCTCACTCTCTTCTTTCTGCACCTCTCTTGCCTCTTTCTGCACCTCTCTTGCCTCTTTCTGTACATTTCTTCTTCTTTCTGCACCTCTCTTGCCCCTTCCTGCACCTCTCTTGCCTCTTTCTGCACCTCTCTTGCCTCCTTCTGCTCTTCTCTTGCCTCTTTCTGCACCTCACTTGCCTCTTTCTGCACCTTTCTTCCTCTTTCTGCACCTCTCTTGCCTCTTTCTAACCTCTTACCTCTTTCTGCACCTCTCTTGCCTCTTTCTGCACGTCTCTTGCCTCTTTCTGAACCTCTCTTGCCTCTTTCTGCAGGTCACTCTCTTCTTTCTGCACCTCGCTTGCCTCTTTCTGCACCTCTCTTCCCTCTTTCTGCTTCTTATAGTTACCCCCACTTTTTGCTGATGTTTCACTGTTTTCGACTTAGTCTGACTGGGATCCTGCTATTCAGGACCCCAGTCTATCTGCTTTCTCCTCTAAATTGATTGCCTGTACTTTAGGTACACTCCAGATTGGATTCTGGGGTAGCCTTATAAATCCCTAGTATATGGTATACAATGTACCCAGGGCCTAGGTACCCCAGAGGCCTCCCAGGGGCTGCAGCATGTATTATGCCACCCCTGAGAGACCATTGAAAATGACACAACAGGTCTGCTACAGCAGCCTGTGTAAGGTGGTGCATGCACCCTTTACTTAGATATAGGTTCACTATATCTATCCTAATCACTGCACATATAAACCTATCAGTCCCCCCTATGGCAGGCCTTATCAATCCTGAAGGCAGGGTGCTGGGTTTTATGTGAGAGGGTGCCTATATTCCGGTGTTGTTTGTGATGCAGCCAACCATATATACTTAAGTGCATTATAACCTCGCGGTAAATGCTAACTTTAAAACGGCTGCTTGGAAACATGTCGTGTTTGGTGTCAAACACCTTGGAATCATACCTCCACACCAGTAACTGGTGTGGGAGGTATGATTCCACCCTCCTAGAGGAGAAATATGACAACACTGGTACACCCGGTACCAGCTTTCTTGACCCTGGCATCACAAAATGGATGTTGCCAGCCACAGACACGAGTCTGCCCTCCTGCTGCTGGACGAAACTCCGGCAGGGGAAGGTTTGACAATAGGTTTCCTGTCACAGGGAGGTGTGACCACCTCCCAGACAGGCTTTAGTGTATTGGGGCTTGGTGGGTGCACTCTGAGAGTGCTTTGATGTCTGCACTGGGGGCACATTTGGTGTCCCTGTGCATAGTCCAGCTCAAACCGGTTGCAGGAGCCATTTGCTCCTGCTCTGGTGCGAAACTGGACAAAGGACATGGGTGTATCCACCCCTCTGTCCTGACCCTCCCATAGGTGGGTCCCCAGAGATTGTCCCACCCCTTCCTTGGGTATAAAGCAGGAACCCCTGACTACAGGACTTTGGATTTTACCTGGACTAAACTCTGCTACAGAAACCAAGTACTTCGACTATCTGCACGATGCTGGATGACTGAAGAATCTCCCTTGGAATAAAGGAGTTACTCCCCTGCTGAGAAGGCTCCTAAACGCATCTGACTGGTTTGCATCTACAAAGCTCCTGAAGGACTCCAAAGATTTCTGCAACACAGGAGGTGGGTTCCCAAGGTCTCTGAGGTTGACCTGTGCTCTCAGCAATTCTGAGGCCCGTATCCCTCGTGGGGACCGGGTAACCTGTACCCTGGTGCATCATGTACATTTGCAGCAGCATATGCTTTTTGGCAACCCCTGAGGCTGTGCTTTGGGCTGCTTGTAGTCCTGATCCCGAGCAGTAATTCCACTGAAGATTTCCAGCCTACACTCCACGAGTGTTCCGTGGGCTGGTATTTAGTGATTCAGCTTGAGGTCCCTTCGCGATCCCTGGTCTGTTGGCCTGTGGGTCCCTGTGAAGGCAACTTTAACTTTCAGTGGGCTTCCCTTGTTGCTCCAGACGTACCCTGACTCTCCATCACTTGGAGAGTCCCCAGGACCTTGCTGGTCCTCACAAAAGCATCTTTCCTCTGACCGCATGGGTTGCCGTTGCCAAGGCTTGTTGTAGTTCAATCTGGACACTGACCCCCCAGCACTCGACATCCTTTATGGGACAGCTCACCTCCGGACTTTGGTCATCATCAGCACCTCCTGGTCCCCGTGGCTGCAGAGTCAAGCTTCACCTCTTCTCACCTGAAGCACCCGACATCGGTGGGCATTCATCTTTCGTGCCCCTGGTCACTGTGAAGTGACCCAGACTCTGTCCCCTCTGCTTTCAGGTTCTTCTCATCTCCGATCCAGGCTTGGATCCCACCGGACACTTTTCATCTTCCCAACAGCAGCACTTTTCCGCAACACGCCATTGAACACGACGAAGGTTTCCGACATCACTTGACCCCTATGCACCCGGCTCCTCTGGGATAGGTAACACGGGTACCTCGGTACTCTCAAGGGTGCTGGCCTTAGCACCTTCTATGTTTATCTGGGTTTGCTTAAAGTCCTCTCCGAAGTGTCCTTAATCTGTAAATTTCCAACCGCGACTTTCCCATAGAGTTGTACGGAGCTCGTGCCTGTGTTCACACACTGCACCCGTCCTCTGTGGGTCCCCTGTGTCACTACCTTGGGTGGTTCCTTGGGGTCCCAGCGATTCTATTTGCTCTAGGCACTGTGTCTAGTCAAGTCGTGGTTATTATACCACTTTCTTAGTATATGGTTTGGTCTCCCCTGGAGCCCACTGTGTATTGTGCTATTTACTGTCGTTCTAGTGATTTAATATTGTGTGCCTTGTTCTCCAATCTCATAAAGAGGTTAGTAGAGAGTGTTTAGTAATAAATACATATATTTTATATATACCTTGCGTGGTTCTCCTTTCATTTGGTCATTCAGGAGGTTATATACTGGTAAAACAAGCTGCTTTACATTCCTTCGAGACTTAGCCTGAAGGCTGCTCTCCATAGCTACCACTAGGATAGCTTTTAATAAAGGTTGTCTTTAACCTAATCATCAATAAAGGTTGTTTGGACTGGTGCAAGGTGCCCACTTTAATTAGTGGACAGCATATACCAGGCCAACTTCTCACATTGGTGTGCAGCGGTTGGGATTCAAGCTTGCTATTGTTTTACCAGATAATCTCATTGAGTGACTAACTGAAAACCACTAAAGGTACTTAGGTACATATAAATCAAGACTAGAATAAAGTAAGTTCTACTGAACTTAGAGTTGGGTAAGTCAAGGGCCTAGCACACCCTTTCTCCAACTCAAGAGAGTCTCAGTTCCCACTAGGGTAGGTAGGTGCCTAACTGCCTACAACACACCACACTAGTATGTCTTCTAGGCCAGAAGCCAGTGGGCCTCTGCCAACTAAGTATGACCACATCTCATTTCAGGAATTGAGAACCATGTGTACATCTAGAAAACTGAAGACAGGGAAAAACCCAAACACTCAATGCCTCATAGAGGCTTTGCTTTTAGATGACCTCAGAAAGACCCCAGGGTCTGATGAGGCAGGCAAGGGGGTGGGGCAGCAGAAGAGGAAAGGCCAGGAAGTGAAAACTTCTATGACCTGGACTCTGATGCTGGCCAGGAGGATCAAACTGATCCTAACCTGGACAATCCAATTCTTCCTGAGGGTGAGGAAGAAGGCCTCAGTGGCCTCTCTTTACCCCACCTGGAAGGGTTAACAGTTTACCAAGAAGATCAAGATCTCCTTCTCAGGAATCTAATCATTCTGGTACTTCTGTAGGGAGCTCTGTTTCTCATACGACCTCTGCTTCTCATAAAAGGGAGTCCTCTAATGAGAAGAAGTGCCAACTGCTTGAGTTTGAGAGAGCTAAGCTCAGAATCAAGAGAGAGCAATTGGCCTTAGATAGAGAATCCCTGGAGCTTCAGAGAGCTTCTAAAAAGTTGGGGCTAGAGCCCCATGGTGGCAGCAACAGTGTCCCTAGAGGTAGAGAACATACTCATGACCATAGGAACCTGAACAAGATTGTCCCTCCCTACCAGAGTGGGGATGACATCCACAAATGGATAACTGTACTGGAGAGGGCCTGTAAGGTACAGAGGGTCCCTCAGGAGCAGTGGGCAGCAATCTTGTGGCTCTCCTTTGCAGACAAAGGTAGAGACAAGCTCCTCACTGTTAGCGAAGAGGATGCTGATAATTACAAAGTCTTGAAGAGTGCTCTGATTGGTGTGTTTGGCTTAACCACTGAGCAATACAGGATTAAGTTCAGAGATACCCAAAAGGCACAGACTCAAGACTGGGTTGACTTTGTAGATTGTGCTACTAAGGCTCTGGAAGGCTGGTTACTTGGCAGTAAAGTGTGTGATTTTAAAGGATTGTACAATTTAATTGTGAGGAGCAGATCCTTAATAATTGTCAAAATCAGCTGTTGCATCAGTACCTGGTGGACTCTGATCTGACCTCTCCCCAAGAATTGGGCCAGAAGGCAGACAAATGGGTCAGAACCAGGGTGAGGCAGAAGGTTCAGAACCAAGGTGGTGACTCCAAGAAGCAAGATTCTAAAAACTCTGATAAGGGTGGGGAGAAGGGTAAAGACCAGAAGTCTTCTCAAGGGCCCCAAAAATCTGCATCTGGTGGGGAGTCACAATCAAACAAGGGTAAAGGCAAGAAGAAGCCATGGTGTCAAATCTGTAAACAGAAGACCCATTGGACAAGTGATTGTACCAAGTCCGAGGACTCAACTCCAACCACCACTGCCCCTAAGGCAACTGTTCCCCCTAGTTCAGCTCCAAGTGGTGGTACTCAGAATAAGGGTGTAGTAGGGTTAACCCTGGGATCTGAGATGGACTCTGGCCTAGTCAGAGTTCCAACTCAGGCTGTGTTGATCTGTGATGGAGGCATAGATATGGCCTCCTTATTTGTAAGCCCCAGTAATCTGGGCAAATACAGACAGCAGCGATACAAAAGGGGATGATGGACGGAACGCTTGAGCCAATCAAACACTCACCCCCAGTCAACTGATCTGGGTTTAATCCATCATCATTCTTTAGCTCACTCCACCACCCCAGTTCAGACATGGCCATATGCAAATCAGTCTGACCCTGTGCCTCATGGGAACAGTCCAGCCCGAACTGCCAAGTCATGTCTTCCCTGGACCGGAAACAAGCATCCTAGGACCGGTTTCTGGCATTTCAGCCGTCATCAGCCAGGCTTGCTTGAATCCAGTGGCAAAGTGAGCAAGGGACCCACGTCTGGGCATACCCCCGCCAACTTGGCAGTTCGGGCTGGACTGTTCCCATGAGGCACAGGGTCAGACTGATTTGCATATGGCCATGTCTGAACTGGGGTGGCGGAGTGAGCTAAAGAATGATGATGGATTAAACCCAGATCAGTTGACTGGGGGTGAGTGCTTGCAATGTTCAACACTCCGTCCATCATCCCCTTTGGTTTTGCCAAATACAGACAGCAGCCTTTGATAAATGGAAAAGAGGCCTTGGCATTCAGGGACACAGGAGCAAGTGTCACAATGGTGACAAAAGATCTTGTGGTTCCTGAGCAACTCATACTTGGTGAGATGTACCAAGTGACCAATGCTAGCAATGTCAGGACAGACCATTCCTTGGCAGTTGTTAATTTCACCTGGCCCTAAGAAGGTTGTGGTATGTGCAGACCTCCCTGTTGAATGCTTGTTGGGCAATGACTTAGAAACTTCAGCTTGGGCTGAAGTGGAACTCAGGACTCATGCAGAAATGTTGGGTATCCCTGCAGATGTGTTTGCTATGACTAGGTCACAGGCAAAAATGTCTAACACTGAACAGGCTCTGGATCCTGGAAAAATGGACCAGGCGCCTTCCAAGAGAAGAAGCAGTAGGGGTAAGGCAGTGTCTTCCCCCCTGCCTCAGAATCCAGACCAGTCTCTTGAGGGAGCTGATCTTAGTCCTGAAGAAGGAACTGTCCCAGATGAGCTTGAACCTGATCAGGTTGAGTTCTTGGGGACAGGGGGCCCTTCCAGGGCAGATCTGAGCCAGGAGCAGCTGAGCTGCCCCTCTCTTGAACCCCTCAGACAGCAAGCTGCTGCTGAGGCTGCTGGGAGTGCTAGTGGGTCCCATAGGATCTACTGGGATGATGGACTCCTTTACTCAGAGAGTAGAGACCCCAAGCCTGGTGCCACCAGGAGGTTGGTTATACCTCTGAAGTTTAGGGGCTTCCTATTGACACTGGCACATGACATCCCATTAGCAGGTCACCTAGGCCAAAACAAGACTTGGGACAGAATTGTCCCTCACTTTCATTGGCCTCATATGTCTGAAGACACCAAGGTGTTTTGTCGCTCCTGTGTCACCTGTCAAGCCAGTATTAAGGCAGGTGGTACTACAAAGGCCCCCCTAATACCACTACCTGTGGTGGGGGTTCCCTTTGAGAGGGTTGGGATTGACATTGTTGGTCCCATGGATCCTCAAACTGCATCTGGGCACAGATTTATACTGGTGGTGGTGGACCATGCCACTAGGTATCCAGAGGCAATTCCCCTTAGAACCACCACAGCTCCTGTGGTGGCAAGGACCCTCCTGGGAATCTTTTCCAGGGTGGGTTTTCCTAAGGAGGTAGTATCAGACAGAGTTGCAAACTTCATGTCTAGTTACTTGACTGCTATGTGGAAGGAGTGTGGAGTAAATTACAAATTTACCACCCCTTATCCCCCACAATGCAATGGGTTTGTTGAAAGGTTCAACAAAACCCTAAAGGGCATGATTAAAGGTCTCCCAGAAAAGCTTAGGCGCAGATGGGACATATTTTTGCCCTGCCTTCTCTTTGCCTACAGAGAGGTTCCTCAGAAGGGGGTTGGTTACAGCCCATTTGAACTTCTGTTTGGACATCCAGTTAGGGGTCCATTGTGTCTAGTGAAGGAGGGCTGGGACTTACCTCTCAAACCCCCTAAACAGGATATTGTGGACTATGTACTTGGTCTCCGCTCCAGGATGGCTGAGTACATGAAGAAGGCAACTAAAAACCTTGAGGCTAGCCAGGAATTGCAAAGGCCTGGCATGACCAAAGAGCTGTGTTGACTGTTTATCAGCCAGGACAGAAAGTATGGGTGTTTGAGCCTGTGGCCCCAGCAGCCCTCCAAGACAAGTGGAGTGGCCCTCATACAATTGTTGAGCAAAGGGAGAGGTTACCTACCTGGTGGACCTTGGAACTCCCAGGAGCCCCCATAGGGTGTTCCATGTCAACAGGCTCAAACCATATGTTGACAGGGCAGACATGGGCTTGCTCATGGCTACTGATGAGGGACAGGAGGAAGAGAGTGATCCACTTCCTGACCTGCTCTCCCAGAACCCTGATGATGGTTCAGTTGATGGTGTAGCCTTGGCAGGCAGCCTCACTGTCCAGCAGCAAACTGATTGCAGAAAAGTTCTTAATCAGTTTAGACATATGTTTTCACTGACTCCAAGTCAGACTACCTGGTGCACTCATGAAGTGGACACTGGGGACAGTCTGCCTGTTAAAAATAAGATTTACAGGCAACCTGACCATGTCAGGGACTGCATCAGGACTGAGGTCCAAAAGATGTTGGATTTCTGAGTGATTGAACCCTCAGATAGCCCTTGGGCTAGTCCAGTAGTCTTGGTACCCAAACCTCACACCCAGGGTAGTAAGAGAGAGATGAGGTTTTGTGTTGACTACAGAGGTCTCAATGCAGTCACTAGGACTGATGCCCATCCAATCCCTAGGGCAGATGAGCTTATAGATACTTTGGCCTCAGCCAAGCTTCTGAGCACATTTGACCTAATGGCTGGCTACTGGCAAATCAGATTAGCTGAGGATGCAAAAGCCAAAACAGCATTCTCAACCCCTAGTGGGCACTACCAATTTGTGGTGATGCCCTTTGGTTTGAAGAATGCACCTGCCACTTTTCAAAGGTTGGTGAATAAAGTCCTTACAGGCCTGGAAGCCTATAGTGCAGCTTATCTTGATGATATTGCTGTCTTTAGCTCCACCTGGGAGGATCACCTGGTCCACCTGAGAAATGTTTTGGAGGCCCTGCAGAAATCAGGCCTCACTATCAAGGCCAGATAGGGCAGAGTCAAGTTGTATACCTGGGCCACCTTGTGGGTGGAGGCCAGGTTCAATCTTTGCAGAGCAAAATCCAGACCATCATGGACTGGGTTGCTCCAACCACCCAGACTCAGGTCAGAGATTTCTTGGGCCTGACTGGGTACTATAGGAGGTTTGTCAAAGGATATGGATCCATAGTGACCCCTTTGAATGACTTAACTTCCAAGAGAATGCCAAAGAAAGTTTAGTGGACAGTTAGCTGTCAAAAGGCATTTGATGACCTGAAGCAGGCCATGTGCACTGCTCCCATTTTGCAAAGTCCTGACTACTCCAAACAATTCATTGTCCAAACAGATGCATCTGAGTTGGGGGTAGGGGCTGTGTTATCACAATTGAATGATGAAGGTCAGGATCAGCCAGTAGCTTTTATTAGCAGAAGGCTGACCCCCAGAGAGAAACATTGGTCAGCCATTGAGAGGGAAGCCTTTGCTGTGGTTTGGGCTCTGAAGAAGCTGAGGCCATACTTGTTTGGCACTCACTTCATTGTTCAGACAGACCATAAGCCCCTCTTATGGCTAAAACAGATGAAGGGTGAAAACCCCAAACTTTTGAGGTGGTCCATTTCCCTACAGTGGATGGAATATATAGTGGAACATAGACCTGGGAGTAACCATGCCAATGCAGATGGACTCTTGATATTTCCACTTAGAACATGAAGACTCAACTGGTCAAGGTTAGTTTAATGTCCTGACGTTTGGGGGGGAGTTGTGTAGGAGAGTAGGATCTGCTTCTTATAGTTACCCCCACTTTTTGCTGATGTTTCACTGTTTTCGACTTAGTCTGACTGGGATCCTGCTATTCAGGACCCCAGTCTATCTGCTTTCTCCTCTAAATTGATTGCCTGTACTTTAGGTACACTCCAGATTGGATTCTGGGGTAACCTTATAAGTCCCTAGTATATGGTATACTATGTACCCAGGGCCTAGGTACCCCAGAGGCCTGACAGGGGCTGCAGCATGTATTATGCCACCACTGAGAGACCATTGAAAATGACACAACAGGTCTGCTACAGCAGCCTGTGTAAGGTGGTGCATGCACCCCTTACTTAGATATAGGTTCACTATATCTAGCCTAATCACTGCACATATAAACCTATCAGTCACCCCTATGGCAGGCCTTATCAATCCTGAAGGCAGGGTGCTGGGTTTTATGTGAGAGGGTGCCATGCATGAGCAGAGCCCCTCTGCAGCCTTCGGAACCTATATTCCAGGGTTGTTTGTGATGCAGCCAACCATATATACTTAAGTGCATTATAACCTCGCAGTAAATGCTAACTTTAAAACGGCTGCATGAAAACATGTTGTGTTTGGTGTCAAACACCTTGGAATCATACCTCCACACCAGTAACTGGTGTGGGAGGTATGATTCCACCCTCCATGAGGGAGAAATATGACAACACCGGTACACCCGGTACCAGCTTCCTTGACCCTGGCATCACAAAATGGATGCTGCCAGCCACAGACACGAGTCTGCCCTCCTGCTGCTGGATGAAACTCCGGCAGGGGAAGGTTTGACAATAGGTTTCCTGTCACAGGGAGGTGTGACCACCTCCCAGACAGGCTTTAGTGTATTGGGGCTGGGTGGGTGCACTCTTAGAGTGCTTTGATGTCTGCACTGGGGGCACATTTGGTGTCCCTGTGCATAGTCCAGCTCAAACCAGTTGCAGGAGCCATTTGCTCCTGCTCTGGTGCAAAACTGGACAAAGGATATGGGTGTAGCCACCCCTCTGTCCTGACCCTCCCATGGATGGGTCCCCAGAGTTTGTCCCTCCCCTTCCTTGGGTATAAAGTAGGAACCCCTGACTACAGGACTTTGGATTTTACCTGGACTAAACTCTGCTACAGAAACCAAGTACTTTGACTATCTGCACGATGCTGGATGACTGAAGAATCTCCCTTGGAGTAAAGGAGTTACTCCCCTGCTGAGCAGGCACCTAAACGCATCTGACCGGTTTCCATCTACGAAGCTCCTGAAGGACTCCGAAAATTTCTGCAACACAGGAGGTGAGTTCCCAATGTCTCTGAGGTTGATCTGCGCTCTCAGCAATTCTGAGGCCCGTATCCCTTGTGGGGACCGTGTAACCCGTACCCCTGTGCACCGTGTATATTTGCAGCAGCATGTGCTTTTTGGCAACCCCTGAGGCTGTGCTTTGGGCTACTTGTAGTCCTGATCCTGAGCAGTAATTCCACTGAAGATTTCTGGCCTACACTCCACGAGTGTTCCGTGGGCTGGTATTTAGTGATTCAGCTTGAGGTCCCTTTGCGATCCCTGGTCCGTTGGCCTGTGGGTCCCTGTGATGGAAAATTTAACTTTCAGTGAGCTTCCCTGGTTGCTCCAGACGTGGCATGACTCTCCATTGCTTGGAGAGTCCCCAGGACCTTGCTGGTCCTCACAGAAGCATTTTTCCTCTGACCACATGGGTTGCCGTTACCAAGGCTTGTTGGTGTTCAATCCAGACACTGACCCCCCAACACTCGACATCCTTTGTGGGACAGCTCACCTCTGGACTTTGGTTGTTGTCAGCACCTCCTGGTCCCCGTGGCTGCAGAGTCAAGCTTCACCTCTTCTCACCTGAAGCACCCGACATCGGTGGGCATTTGTCTATCGTGCCCCTGGTCACTGTGAAGTGACCCAGACTCTGTCCCCTCTGCTTTCAGGTTCTTCTCATCTCTGATCCAGGCTTGGGTCACACCGGACACTTTTCATCTTCCCGGCAGCAGCACTTTTCCGCAACATGCCATTGAACACGAAGAAGGTTTCCGACATCACTTGACCCCTATGCACCCGGCTCCTCTGGGATAGGTAACACAGGTACCTCAGTACTCTCAAGGGTGCTGGCCTTAGAACCTTCTATGTTTAGCTGGGTTTGCTTAAAGTCCTCTCCGAATTGTCCTTAATCTGTAAATTTCCAACTGCGACTTTCCCATAGAGTTGTACGGAGCTCGTGCCTGTGTTCACATACTGCACCCGTCCTCCGTGGGTCCCCTGTGTCACTACCTTGGGTGGTTCCTTGGGGTCCCAGTGATTCTACGTGCTCTAGGCACTGTGTCTAGTCAAGTCGTGGTTCGTTATACCACTTTCTTAGTATATGGTTTGGTCTCCCCCTGGAGCCCACTGTGTATTGTGCTATTTACTGTCGTTCTAGTGATTTAATATTGTGTGCCTTGTTCTCTAATCTCATAAAGAGGTTAGTAGAGAGTGTTTAGTAATAAATAACATATATTTTATATATACCTTGTGTGGTTCTCCTTTCATTTGGTCATTCAGGAGGTTATGATCTGGTAAAACAAGCTGCTTTACATTCCTTCGAGACTTAGCCTGAAGGCTGCTCTCCATAGCTACCAATAGGATAGCTTTCAATAAAGGTTGTCTTTAACCTAATCATCAAAAAAGGTTGTTTGGACTGGTGCAAGGTGCCCACTTTAATTAGTGGACAGCATATACCAGGCCAACTTCTCACAATCAGCACCTCTATTGCCTCTTTATGCACCTCTCTTGCCTCTTTCTGTACCTCTCTTGCCTCTTTCTGCACCTCTCTTGCCTCTTTCTGCAGCTCACTCTCTTCTTTCTGCACCTCTCTTGCCTCTTTCTGTACCTCTCTTGCCTCTTTCTGCACCTTTCTTGCCTCTTTCTGCACCTCTCTTGCCTCTTTCTGCACCTCTCTTGCCTCTTTCTGCACTTCTCTTGCCTCTTTTTGCACCTCACGTGCCTCTTTCTGCACCTTTCTTCCTCTTTCTGCACCTCTCTTGTCTCTTTCTGCATGTCTCTTGCCTCTTTCTGAACCTATCTTGCCTCTTTCTGCAGCTCACTCTCTTCTCTCTGCACCTCTCTTGCCTCTTTCTGCAGCTCACTCTCTTCTTTCTGCACCTCTCTTGCCTCTTTCTGCACCTCTCTTGCCTCATTCTGCACCTCTCTTGCCTCTTTCTGCACCTCTCTTGCCTCTTTCTGCACCTCTCTTGCCTCTTTCTGCACCTCTCTTGCCTCTTTCTGTACCTCTCTTGCTTCTTTCTGCAGCTCACTCTCTTCTTTCTGCACCTCTCTTGCCTCTTTCTGCACCTCTCTTGCCTCTTTCTGCACCTCTCTTGCCTCTTTCTGCAGCTCTCTCTCTTCTTTCTGCACATCTCTCTGCCTCTTTCTGCACCTCTCTTGCCTCTTTCTGCACCTCTCTTGCCTCTTTCTGCAGCTCTCTCTTGCTTCTTTCTGCACCTCTCTTGCCTCTTTCTGCACCTCTCTTGCCTCTTTCTGCACCTTTCTTCCTCTTTCTGTACCTCTCTTGCCTCTTTCTGCACCTCTCTTGCCTCTTTCTGCACCTCTCTTGCCTCTTTCTGCACCTCTCTTGCCTCTTTCTGCACCTCTCTTGCCTCTTTCTGCACCTCTCTTGCCTCTTTCTGTACCTCTCTTGCCTCTTTCTGCACCTCTCTTCTTTCTGCACCTCTCTTGCCTCTTTCTGCACTACTCTTTCTGCAGCTCTCTCTTCTTTCTGCACCTCTCTTGCCTCTTTCTGCACCTCTCTTCCCTCATTCTGCAGCTCACTCTCTTCTATCTGTACCTCTCTTGCCTCTTTTGCACCTCTCTTGCCTCTTTCTGCACCTCTCTTGCCTCTTTCTGCACATCTCTTGCCTCTTTCTGCAGCTCACTCTTCTCTCTGCACCTCTCTTGCCTCTTTCTGCACCTCTCTTGTCTCTTTCTGCACCTCTCTTGCCTCTTTCTGCACCTCTCTTGCCTCTTTCTGCACCTCTCTTGCCTCTTTCTGCACCTCTCTTCCCTCTTTCTGCACCTCTCTTGCCTCTTTCTGCACATCTCTTGCCTCTTTCTGCAGCTCACTCTCTTCTTTCTGCACCTCTCTTGCCTCTTTCTGCACCTCTCTTCCCTCATTCTGCAGCTCACTCTCTTCTATCTGTACCTCTCTTGCCTCTTTTGCACCTCTCTTGCCTCTTTCTGCACCTCTCTTGCCTCTTTCTGCACATCTCTTGCCTCTTTCTGCACCTCTCTTGCCTCTTTCTACACCTCTCTTGCCTCTTTCTGCACCTCTCTTGCCTCTTTCTGCATCACTCACTCTCTCTTTCTGCACCTCTCTTGCCTCTTTCTGCACCTCTCTTGCCTCTTTCTGCAGCTCACTCTCTTCTTTCTGTACCTCTCTTGCCTCTTTCTGCACCTCTCTTCCCTCATTCTGCAGCTCACTCTCTTCTATCTGTACCTCTCTTGCCTCTTTTGCACCTCTCTTGCCTCTTTCTGCACCTCTCTTGCTTCTTTATGCACCTTTCTTGCCTCTTTCTGCACCTCTCTTGCCTCTTTCTGTACCTCTCTTGCCTCTTTCTGCACCTCTCTTGCCTCTTTCTGCGCCTCTCTTGCCTCTTACTGCACCTCTCTTCTTTCTGCACCTCTCTTGCCTCTTTCTGCACCTCTGTTGCCTCTTTATGCACCTCTCTTGCCTCTGTCTGCACTTCTCTTACTTCTTTCTGCAGCTCACTCTCTTCTTTCTGCACCTCTCTTGCCTCTTTCTGCACCTCTCTTGCCTCTTTCTGCAGCTCACTCTCTTCTTTCTGCACCTCTCTTGCCTCTTTCTGCACCTCTCTTCCCTCATTCTGCAGCTCACTCTCTTCTATCTGTACCTCTCTTGCCTCTTTCTGCACCTCTCTTGCCTCTTTCTGCACCTCTCTTGCCTCTTTCTGCACCTCTCTTGCCTCTGTCTGCACTTCTCTTGCTTCTTTATGCAGCTCACTCTCTTCTTTCTGCACCTCTCTTGCCTCTTTCTGCACCTCTCTTGCCTCTTTCTGTAGCTTACTCTCTTCTTTCTGCACCTCTCTTGCCTTTTTCTGCACCTCTCTTCCCTCTTTCTGCAGCTCACTCTCTTCTTTCTGCACCTCTCTTGCCTCTTTCTGCACCTCTCTTGCCTCTTTCTGCACCTCTCATGCCTCTTTCTGCACTTCTCTTGGTTCTTTCTGCAGCTCTCTTGCCTCTTTCTGCACCTCTCTTGCCTCTTTCTTCACCTTTCCTCTTCTTTCTGCATCTCTCTTGCTTCTTTCTGCACCTCTCTTGCCTCTTTCTGCACTTCTCTTGCCTCTTTCTGCACCTCACTTGCCTCTATCTGCACCTCTCTTGCCTTTCTACTCAACTCTTGCCTCTTTCTGCACCTCTCTTGCCTCTTTCTGCACTTCTCTTGCCTCTTTCTGCACCTCTCTTGCCTCTTTCTGCACTTCTATTGCCTCTTTCTGCACCTCTCTTGCCTCTTTCTGCACCTCACTCTTTTCTTTCTGCACCTCTCTTGCCTCTTTCTGCACCTCTCTTCCCTGTTTCTGCAGTTCACTCTCTTCTTTCTGTACCTCTCTTGCCTCTTTCTACACCTCTCTTGCCTATTTCTGCACCTCTCTTGCCTCTTTCTGCACCTCTCTTGCTTCTTTCTGCAGCTCACTCTTCTTTCTGCACCTCTCTTGCCTCTTTCTGTACTTCTCTTGCCTCTTTCTGCACCTCTCTTGCCTCTTTCGGAAGCTCACTCTCTTTTTATGCACCTCTCTTGCCTCTTTCTGCACCTCTCTTGCCTCTTTCTTCACCTTTCCTCTTCTTTCTGCATCTCTCTTGCTTCTTTCTGCACCTCTTTTGCCTCTTTCTGCACTTCTCTTGCCTCTTTCTGCACCTCACTTGCCTCTATCTGCACCTCTCTTGCCTTTCTACTCAACTCTTGCCTCTTTCTGCACCTCTCTTGCCTCTTTCTGCACTTCCCTTGCCTCTTTCTGCACCTCTCTTGCCTCTTTCTGCACTTCTATTGCCTCTTTCTGCACCTCTCTTGTCTCTTTCTGCACCTCACTCTTTTCTTTCTGCACCTCTCTTGCTTCTTTCTGCACCTCTCTTGCTTCTTTCTGCGCTTCTCTTGCTTCTTTCTGCGCCTTTCTACCTTTTTCTGCATTTCTCTTGCTATTGCCTCTTTCTGCACCTTTCTTCCTCTTTCTGCTCTTCTCTTGCCTCTTTCTGCATCTCTCTTGCCTCTTTCTGCACCTCACTCTCTTCTTTATGCACCTCTCTTGCTTCTTTCTGCACATCTCTTGCTTCTTTCTGTGCTTCTCT
The DNA here is from genome assembly GCA_963921515.1 of Calotriton arnoldi. Classification (NCBI taxonomy): domain Eukaryota; kingdom Metazoa; phylum Chordata; class Amphibia; order Caudata; family Salamandridae; genus Calotriton; species Calotriton arnoldi. Next base: position 2,062,333 of record CAWUFW010002424.1, on the reverse strand, counting down.
TGCTTCTTTCTGCACCTTTCTTCCTCTTTCTGCACCTCTCTTGTCTCTTTCTGCACGTCTTTTGCCTCTTTCTGCACCTCTCTTGCCTCTTTCTGCAGCTCACTCTCTTCTTTCTGCACCTCTTTTGCCTCTTTCTGCACCTCTCTTCCCTCATTCTGCAGCTCACTCTCTTCTATCTGTACCTCTCTTGCCACTTTTGCACCTCTCTTGCCTCTTTCTGCACATCTCTTGCCTCTTTCTGCTTCACTCTTGCCTCTTTCTATACCTCTCTTGCATCTTTCTGTACCTCTCTTGCCTCTTTCTGCACCTCTCTTGTCTCTTTCTGCACATCTCTTGCCTCTTTCTGCACCTCTTTTGCCTCTTTCTGTACCTCTGTTGCCTCTTTCTGCACCTCTGTTGCCTCTGTCTGCACTTCTCTTCCTTCTTTCTGCAGCTCACTCTCTTCTCTCTGCACCTCTCTTGTCTCTTTCTGCACATCTCTTGCCTCTTTCTGCACCTCTTTTGCCTCTTTCTGTACCTCTGTTGCCTCTTTCTGCACCTCTGTTGCCTCTTTCTGTACCTCTCTTGGCTATTTCTGCACCTCTCTTGCCTCTTTTTGCACCTCTCTTGCCTCTTTCTGTATCTCTCTTTGCTCTTTCTGCAGCTCACTCTCTTCTTTCTGCACCTCTCTTGCCTCTTTCTGCACCTCTCTTCCCTGTTTCTGCAGTTCACTCTCTTCTTTCTGCACCTCTCTTGCCTCTTTCTGCACCTCTCTTGCCTCTTTCTGCATCTCTCTTCCTTCTTTCTGCAGCTCACTCTTCTTTCTGCACCTCTCTTGCCTCTTTCTGTACTTCTCTTGCCTCTTTCTGCACCTCTCTTGCCTCTTTCTGAAGCTCACTCTCTTCTTTATGCACCTCTCTTGCCTCTTTCTGCACCTCTCTTGCCTCTTTCTTCACCTTTCTTCTTCTTTCTGCACCTCTCTTGCCTCTTTCTGCACCTCTCTTGCCTCTTTCTGCACTTCTCTTGCCTCTTTCTGTACCTCACTTGCCTCTATCTGTACCTCTCTTGCCTTTCTACTCAACTCTTGCCTCTTTCTGCACCTCTCTTGCCTCTTTCTGCACTTCTCTTGCCTCTTTCTGCACCTCTCTTGCCTCTTTCTTCACTTCTCTTGCCTCTTTCTGCACCTCTCTTGCCTCTTTCTGCAACTCACTCTTTTCTTTCTACACCTCTCTTGCTTCTTTCTGCACCTCTCTTGCTTCTTTCTGCGCCTTTCTACCTTTTTCTGCATTTCTCTTGCTATTGCCTCTTTCTGCACCTTTCTTCCTCTTTCTGCACTTCTCTTGCCTCTTTCTGCACCTCACTCTCTTCTTTCTGCACCTCTCTTGCTTCTTTCTGCACCTCTCTTGCTTCTTTCTGCGCTTCTCTTGCTTCTTTCTGCCCCTTTATTCCTCTTTCTGCACCTCTCTTGTCTCTTTCTGCACATCTCTTGCCTCTTTCTGCACCTCTCTTGCCTCTTTCTGTAGCTCACTCTCTTCTTTCTGCACCTCTCTTGCCTCTTTCTGCACCTCTCTTCCCTCATTCTGCAGCTCACTCTCTTCTATCTGTACCTCTCTTGCCTCTTTTGCACCTCTCTTGCCTCTTTCTGCACATCTCTTGCCTCTTTCTGCTTCACTCCTGCCTCTTTCTGCTTCACTCTTGCCTCTTTCTATACCTCTCTTGCATCTTTCTGCACCTCTCTTGCCTCTTTTTGCACCTCTCTTGCCTCTTTCTGCACCTCTGTTGCCTCTTTAGGCACCTCTGTTGCCTCTTTAGGCACCTCTCTTGCCTCTGTCTGCGCTTCTCTTTCTTCTTTCTGCAGCTCACTTTCTTCTCTCTGCACCTCTCTTGCCTCTTTCTGCACCTCTCTTGCCTCTTTCTGCAGCTCACTCTCTTCTTTCTGCACCTCTCTTGCCTCTTCCTACACCTCTCTTCCCTCATTCTGCAGCTCACTATCTTCTATCTGTACCTCTCTTGCCTCTTTTGCACCTCTCTTGCCTCTTTCTACACCTCTCTTGCCTCTTTCTGCACATCTCTTGCCTCTTTCTGTACCACTCTTGCCTCTTTGTACACCTCTCTTGCATCTTTCTGCACCTTTCTTGCCTCTTTCTGCACCTCTCTTACCTCTTTCTGCACCTCTCTTCTCTCTGTACCTCTCTTGCCTCTTTCTGCACTCTGTTGCCTCTTTATGCACCTCTCTTGCCTCTGTCTGCACTTCTCTTGCTTCTTTCTGCAGCTCATTCTCTTCTTTCTGCACCTCTCTTGCCTCTTTCTGCACTTCTCTTGCCTCTTTCTGCAGCTCTCTCTTCTTTCTGCACCTCTCTTGCCTCTATCTGCACCTCTCTTCCCTCATTCTGCAGCTCACTCTCTTCTATCTGTACCTCTCTTGCTTCTTTTGCACCTCTCTTGCCTCTTTCTGCACCTCTCTTGCCTCTTTATGCACCACTCTTGCCTCTTTCTACACCTCTCTTGCATCTTTCTGCACCTCTCTTGCCTCTTTCTGCACCTCTCTTACCTCTTTCTGCACCTCTCTTGCCTCTTTCTGCACCTCTCTTCTTTCTGCACCTCTCTTGCCTCTTTCTGCACTCTGTTGCCTCTTTATGCAACTCTCTTGCCTCTGTCTGCACTTCTCTTGCTTTTTTCTGCAGCTCACTCTCTTCTTTCTGCACGTCTCTTGCCTCTTTCTGCACCTTTCTTGCCTCTTTCTGCAGCTCGCTCTCTTCTTTCTGCACCTCTCTTGCCTCTTTCTGCACATCTCTTCCATCATTCTGCAGCTTACTCTCTTCTATCTGTACCTCTCTTGCCTCTTTTGCACCTCTCTTGCCTCTTTCTGTACCTCTCTTGCCTCTTTATGCACATCTCTTGCCTCTTTCTGTACCACTCTTGCCTCTTTCTACACCTTTCTTGCATCTTTCTGCACCTCTCTTGCCTCTTTCTGCAACTCTCTTGCCTCTTTCTGCACCTCTCTTCTTTCTGCACCTTTCTTGCCTCTTTATGCAGCTCACTCTCTTCTTTCTGCACCGCTCTTGCCTCTTTCTGCACCTCTCTTCCCTCATTCTGCAGCTCACTCTCTTCTATCTGTACTTCTCTTGCCTCTTTTGCACCTCTCTTGCCTCTTTCTGTACCTCTCTTGCCTCTTTCTGCACATCTCTTGCCTCTTTCTGCACCGCTCTTGCCTCTTTATACACCTTTCTTGTATCTTTCTGCACCTCTCTTGCCTCTTTCTGCACCTCTCTTGCCTCTTTCTGCACCTCTCTTATTTCTGCACCTCTCTTGCCTCTTTCTGCACCTCTCTTGCCTATTTCTTCACCTCTCTTGCCTCTTTCTGCAGCTCACTCTCTTCTTTCTGCACCTCTCTTGCCTCTTTCTGCACCTCTCTTCCCTCATTCTCCTGCTCACTCTCTTCTATCTGTACCTCTCTTGTGTCTTTTGCACCTCTCTTGCCTCTTTCTGCACCTCTCTTGCCTCTTTCTGCACATCTCTTGCCTCTTTCTGCACCACTCTTGCTTCTTTCTACACCTCTCTTGCATCTTTCTGCACCTCTCTTGCCTCTTTCTGCACCTCTCTCGCCTCTTTCTGCACCTCTCTTCTTTCTGCACCTCTATTGCCTATTTATGTACCTCTTTCTGCAGCTCTCTCTTCTTTCTGTACCTCTCTTGCCTCTTTCTGCACCTCTCTTCCCTCATTCTGCAGCTCACTCTCTTCTATCTGGACCTCTCTTGCCTCTTTGGCACCTCTCTTGCCTCTTTCTGCACCTCTCTTCCCTCTTTCTACACCTCTCTTGCATCTTTCTGCACCTCCCTTGCCTCTTTCTGCACCTCTCTTACCTCTTTCTGCACCTCTCTTGCCTCTTTCTGCACTCTGTTGCCTCTTTATGCACATCTCTTGCCTCTGTCTGCACTTCTCTTGCTTCTTTCTGCACCTCTCTTGCCTCTTTCTGCACCTCTCTTGCCTCTTTCTGCACCTCTCTTGCCTCTTTCTGCAGCTCACTCTCTTCTTTCTGCACCTCTCTTGCCTCTTTCTGCACCTCTCTTGCCTCTTTCTGCAGCTGACTCTCTTCTTTCTGCACCTCTCTTGCCTCTTTCTGCACCTCTCTTCCCTCATTCTGCAGCTCACTCTCTTCTATCTGTACCTCTCTTGCCTCTTTCTGCACCTCTCTTGCCTCTTTCTGCACCTCTCTTGCCTCTTTCTGCACCTCTCTTGCCTCTTTCTGCACCTCTCTTGCCTCTTTCTGCACCTCTCTTGCCTCTTTCTGCACCTCTCTTGCCTCTTTCTGCACCTCTCTAGTCTCTTTCTGCACCTCTCTTGCTTCTTTCTGCACCTCTCTTGCCTCTTTCTGCACCTCTCTTGCCTCTTTCTGCTGCTCACTCTCTTCTTTCTGCACCTCTCTTGCCTCTTTCTGCACCTCTCTTCCCTCATTCTGCAGCTCACTCTCTTCTATCTGTACCTCTCTTGCCTCTTTTGCACCTCTCTTGCCTCTTTCTGCACCTCTCATGCCTCTTTCTGCATATCTCTTGCCTCTTTCTGCACCACTCTTGCCTCTTTCTACACCTCTCTTGCATCTTTCTGCACCTTTCTTGCCTCTTTCTGCACCTCTCTTGCCTCTTTCTGCACCTCTCTTCTTTCTGCACCTCTCTTGCCTCTTTCTGCACCTCTGTTGCCTCTTTATGCACCTCTCTTGCCTCTGTCTGCACTTCTCTTGCTTCTTTCTGCAGCTCACTCTCTTCTTTCTGCACCTCTCTTGCCTCTATCTGCACCTCTCTTCCCTCATTCTGCAGCTCACTCTCTTCTATCTGTACCTCTCTTGCTTCTTTTGCACCTCTCTTGCCTCTTTCTGCACCTCTCTTGCCTCTTTCTGCACATCTCTTGCCTCTTTATGCACCACTCTTGCCTCTTTCTACACCTCTCTTGCATCTTTCTGCACCTCTCTTGCCTCTTTCTGCACCTCTCTTACCTCTTTCCCTCTCTTGCCTCTTTCTGCACCTCTCTTCTTTCTGCACCTCTCTTGCCTCTTTCTGCACTCTGTTGCCTCTTTATGCAACTCTCTTGCCTCTGTCTGCACTTTTCTTGCTTTTTTCTGCAGCTCACTCTCTTCTTTCTGCACGTCTCTTGCCTCTTTCTGCACCTTTCTTGCCTCTTTCTGCAGCTCGCTCTCTTCTTTCTGCACCTCTCTTGCCTCTTTCTGCACATCTCTTCCATCATTCTGCAGCTTACTCTCTTCTATCTGTACCTCTCTTGCCTCTTTTGCACCTCTCTTGCCTCTTTCTGTACCTCTCTTGCCTCTTTATGCACATCTCTTGCCTCTTTCTGTACCACTCTTGCCTCTTTCTACACCTTTCTTGCATCTTTCTGCACCTCTCTTGCCTCTTTCTGCACCTGTCTTCTTTCTGCACCTTTCTTGCCTCTTTATGCAGCTCACTCTCTTCTTTCTGCACCGCTCTTGCCTCTTTCTGCACCTCTCTTCCCTCATTCTGCAGCTCACTCTCTTCTATCTGTACTTCTCTTGCCTCTTTTGCACCTCTCTTGCCTCTTTCTGTACCTCTCTTGCCTCTTTCTGCACATCTCTTGCCTCTTTCTGCACCGCTCTTGCCTCTTTATACACCTTTCTTGTATCTTTCTGCACCTCTCTTGCCTCTTTCTGCACCTCTCTTGCCTCTTTCTGCACCTCTCTTCTTTCTGCACCTCTCTTCCCTCTTTCTGCACCTTTCTTGCCTATTTCTTCACCTCTCTTGCCTCTTTCTGCAGCTCACTCTCTTCTTTCTGCACCTCTCTTGCCTCTTTCTGCACCTCTCTTCCCTCATTCTGCAGCTCACTCTCTTCTATCTGTACCTCTCTTGTGTCTTTTGCACCTCTCTTGCCTCTTTCTGCACCTCTCTTGCCTCTTTCTGCACATCTCTTGCCTCTTTCTGCACCACTCTTGCTTCTTTCTACACCTCTATTGCATCTTTCTGCACCTCTCTTGCCTCTTTCTGCACCTCTCTTGCCTCTTTCTGCACCTCTCTTCTTTCTGCACCTCTCTTGCCTATTTATGTACCTCTTTCTGCAGCTCTCTCTTCTTTCTGTACCTCTCTTGCCTCTTTCTGCACCTCTCTTCCCTCATTCTGCAGCTCACTCTCTTCTATCTGTACCTCTCTTGCCTCTTTTGCACCTCTCTTGCCTCTTTCTGCACCTCTCTTCCCTCTTTCTACACCTCTCTTGCATCTTTCTGCACTTCCCTTGCCTCTTTCTGCACCTCTCTTGCCTCTTTCTGCGCCTCTCTTGCCTCTTACTGCACCTCTCTTCTTTCTGCACCTCTCTTGCCTCTTTCTGCACCTCTGTTGCCTCTTTATGCACCTCTCTTGCCTCTGTCTGCACTTCTCTTGCTTCTTTCTGCAGCTCACTCTCTTCTTTCTGCACCTCTCTTGCCTCTTTCTGCACCTCTCTTGCCTCTTTCTGCAGCTCACTCTCTTCTTTCTGCACCTCTCTTGCCTCTTTCTGCACCTCTCTTCCCTCATTCTGCAGCTCACTCTCTTCTATCTGTACCTCTCTTGCCTCTTTTGCACCTCTCTTGCCTCTTTCTGCACCTCTCTTGCCTCTTTCTGCACCTCTCTTGCCTCTTTCTGCACCTCTCTTGCCTCTTTCTGCAGCTCACTCTCTTCTTTCTGCACCTCTCTTGCCTCTTTCTGCACCTCTCTTGCCTCTTTCTGCAGCTCACTCTCTTCTTTCTGCACCTCTCTTGCCTCTTTCTGCACCTCTCTTCCCTCTTTCTGCAGCTCACTCTCTTCTTTCTGCACCTCTCTTGCCTCTTTCTGCACCTCTCTTGCCTCTTTCTGCACCTCTCTTGCCTCTTTCTGCACCTCTTGCCTCTTTCTGCACCTCTCTTGCCTCTTTCTGCACCTCTCTTGCCTCTTTCTGCACCTCTCTTGCCTCTTTCTGCACCTCTCTTGCCTCTTTCTGCACCTCTCTTGCCTCTTTCTGCACCTCTCTTGCCTCTTTCTGCACCTCTCTTGCCTCTTTCTGCAGCTCACTCTCTTCTTTCTGCACCTCTCTTGCCTCTTTCTGCACCTCTCTTCCCTCATTCTGCAGCTCACTCTCTTCTATCTGTACCTCTCTTGCCTCTTTCTGCACCTCTCTTGCCTCTTTCTGCACCTCTCTTGCCTCTTTCTGCACATCTCTTGCCTCTTTCTGCACCACTCTTGCCTCTTTCTACACCTCTCTTGCATCTTTCTGCACCTCTCTTGCCTCTTTCTGCACCTCTCTTACCTCTTTCTGCACCTCTCTTGCCTCTTTCTGCACCTCTGTTGCCTCTTTATGCACCTCTCTTGCCTCTGTCTGCACTTCTCTTGCTTCTTTCTGCAGCTCACTCTCTTCTTTCTGCACCTCTCTTGCCTCTTTCTGCACCTCTCTTGCCTCTTTCTGCAGCTCACTCTCTTCTTTCTGCACCTCTCTTGCCTCTTTCTGCACCTCTCTTCCCTCATTCTGCAGCTCACTCTGCTTCTATCTGTACCTCTCTTGCCTCTTTCTGCACCTCTCTTGCCTCTTTCTGCACCTCTCTTGCCTCTTTCTGCACATCTCTTGCCTCTTTCTGCACCACTCTTGCCTCTTTCTACACCTCTCTTGCATCTTTCTGCACCTCTCTTGCCTCTTTCTGCACCTCTCTTGCCTCTTTCTGCACTCTCTTCTTCTTTCTGCACCTCTCTTGCCTCTTTCTGCACCTCTCTTGCCTCTTTCTGCACCTCTCTTGCCTCTTTCTGCACTTCTCTTGCCTTCTTTCTGCAGCTCACTCTCTTCTTTCTGCACCTCTCTTGCCTCTTTCTGCACCTCTCTTGCCTCTTTCTGCAGCTCACTCTCTTCTGTCTGCACCTCTCTTGCCTCTTTCTGCACCTCTATTGCCTCTTTCTGCACCTCTCTTGCCTCTGTCTGCACTTCTCTTGCTTCTTTATGCAGCTCACTCTCTTCTTTCTGCACCTCTCTTGCCTCTTTCTGCACCTCTCTTGCCTCTTTCTGCAGCTCACTCTCTTCTTTCTGCACCTCTCTTGCCTCTTTCTGCACCTCTCTTCCCTCATTCTGCAGCTCACTCTCTTCTATCTGTACCTCTCTTGCCTCTTTCTGCACCTCTCTTGCCTCTTTCTGCACCTCTCTTGCCTCTTTCTGCACATCTCTTGCCTCTTTCTGCACCACTCTTGCCTCTTTCTACACCTCTCTTGCATCTTTCTGCACCTCTCTTGCCTCTTTCTGCACCTCTCTTGCCTCTTTCTGCACCTCTCTTGCCTCTTTCTGCACCTCTCTTGCCTCTTTCTGCACCTCTCTTGCCTCTTTCTGCACCTCTGTTGCCTCTTTATGCACCTCTCTTGCCTCTGTCTGCACTTCTCTTGCTTCTTTCTGCAGCTCACTCTTTCTTTCTGCACCTCTCTTGCCTCTTTCTGCACCTCTCTTGCCTCTTTCTGCAGCTCACTCTCTTCTTTCTGCACCTCTCTTGCCTCTTTCTGCACCTCTCTTCCCTCTTTCTGCAGCTCACTCTCTTCTTTCTGCACCTCTCTTGCCTCTTTCTGCACCTCTCTTGCCTCTTTCTGCACCTCTCTTGCCTCTTTCTGCACCTCTCTTGCCTCTTTCTGCACTTCTCTTGCTTCTTTCTACACCTCTCTTGCCTCTTTCTGTACCTCTTGCCCCTTTATGCACCTCTCTTGCCTTTTTCTGCACCTCTCTTGCCTCTTTCTACACCTCTCTTGCCTCTTTCTGCACTTCTCTTGCTTCTTTCTGCACCTCACTTGCCTCTTTCTGCACCTCTCTTGCCTCTTTCTGCACCTCTCTTGCCTCTTTCTGCAGCTCACACTCTTCTTTCTGCACCTCTCTTGCCTCTTTCTGCACCTCTCTTCCCTCATTCTGCAGCTCACTCTTCTATCTCTATCTCTCTTGCCTCTTTTGCACCTCTCTTGCCTCTTTCTGCACCTCTCTTGCCTCTTTCTGCACATCTCTTGCCTCTTTCTGCACCACTCTTGCCTCTTTCTACACCTCTCTTGCATCTTTCTGCACCTCTCTTGCCTCTTTCTGCACCTCCCTCTTCTGCCTCTCTTGCTCTTTCTGCACTCTGTTGCTTCTTTCTGCACCTCTCTTCTCTCTTTCTGCACCTCTCTTGCCTCTTTCTGCACCTCTCTTGCTTCTTTCTGCAGCTCACTCTCTTCTTTCTGCACCTCTCTTGCCTCTTTCTGCACCTCTCTTCCCTCATTCTGCAGCTCACTCTTTTCTATCTGTACCTCTCTTGCCTCTTTTGCACCTCTCTTGCCTCTTTCTGCACCTCTCTTGCCTCTTTCTGCACATCTCTTGCCTCTTTCTGCACCACTCTTGCCTCTTTCTACACCTCTCTTGCATCTTTCTGCACCTCTCTTGCCTCTTTCTGCACCTCTCTTCTTTCTGCATCTCTCTTGCCTCTTTCTGCACCTCTGTTGTCTCTTTATGCACCTCTCTTGCCTCTGTCTGCACTTCTCTCGCTTCTTTCTGCAGCTCACTCTCTTCTTTCTGCACCTCTCTTGCCTCTTTCTGCACCTCTCTTGCCTCTTTCTGCAGCTCACTCTCTTCTTTCTGCACCTCTCTTGCCTCTTTCTGCACCTCTCTTCCCTCATTCTGCAGCTCACTCTCTTCTATCTGTACCTCTCTTGCCTCTTTTGCACCTCTCTTGCCTCTTTCTGCACCTCTCTTGCCTCTTTCTGCACATCTCTTGCCTCTTTCTGCACCTCTCTTGCCTCTTTCTGCACATCTCTTGCCTCTTTCTGCACCACTCTTGCCTCTTTCTGCACCTCTGTTGCCTCTTTCTGCACCTCTCTTGCCTCTGTCTGCACTTCTCTTGCTTCTTTCTGCAGCTCACTCTCTTCTTTCTGCACCTCTCTTGCCTCTTTCTGCACCTCTCTTGCTTCTTTCTGCAGCTCACTCTCTTCTTTCTGCACCTCTCTTGTCTCTTTCTGCACCTCTCTTCCCTCATTCTGCAGCTCACTCTTTTCTATCTGTACCTCTCTTGCCTCTTTTGCACCTCTCTTGCCTCTTTCTGCACCTCTCTTGCCTCTTTCTGCACATCTCTTGCCTCTTTCTGCACCACTCTTGCCTCTTTCTACACCTCTCTTGCATCTTTCTGTACCTCTCTTGCCTCTTTCTGCACCTCTCTTGCCTCTTTCTGCACCTCTCTTCTTTCTGCATCTCTCTTGCCTCTTTCTGCACCTCTGTTGTCTCTTTATGCACCTCTCTTGCCTCTGTCTGCACTTGTCTTGCTTCTTTCTGCAGCTCACTCTCTTCTTTCTGCACCTCTCTTGCCTCTTCCTGCACCTCTCTTGTTGCCTCTTTCTGCAGCTCACTCTCTTCTTTCTGCACCTCTCTTGCCTCTTTCTGCACCTCTGTTGTCTCTTTATGCACCTCTCTTGCCTGTCTGCACTTCTCTTGCTTCTTTCTGCAGCTCACTCTCTTCTTTCTGCACCTCTCTTGCCTTTTTCTGCACCTCTCTTGCCACTTTCTGTAGCTCACTCTCTTCTTTCTGCACCTCTCTTGCCTCTTTCTGCATCTCTCTTCCCTCATTCTGCAGCTCACTCTCTTCTTTCTGCACCTCTCTTGCCTCTTTCTGTACCTCTCTTGCTTCTTTCTGCACCTCTCTTGCCTCTTTCTGCACATCTCTTGCCTTTCTGCACCACTCTTGCCTCTTCCTATACCTCTCGCATCTTTCTCGAACCTCTCTTGCCCCTTTCTGCACCTCTCTTTCCTCTTTCTGCACCTCTCTTCTTTCTGCACCTCTCTTGCCTCTTTCTGCACCTCTCTTGCCTCTTTCTGCACCTCTGTTGCCTCTTTCTGCTCCTCTCTTGCCTCTGTCTGCACTTCTCTTGCTTCTTTCTGCAGCTCACTCTCTTCTTTCTGCACCTCTCTTGCCTCTTTCTGCACCTCTCTTGCCTCTTTCTGTAGCTCTCTCTCTTCTTTCTGCACCTCTTGCCTCTTTCTGCACCTCTCTTCCCTCTTTCTGCAGCTCACTCTCTTCTTTCTGCACCTCTCTTGCCTCTTTCTACACCTCTCTTGCCTTTTTCTGCACCTCTCTTGCCTCTTTCTGAACCTCTCTTGCCACTTTCTGCACCTCTCTTTGTTCTTTCTGCAGCTCACTCTCTTCTTTCTGTACCTCTCTTGCCTCTTTCTGTACCTCTCTTGCCTCTTTCTGCACCTCTGTTGCCTCTTTCTGCACCTCTGTTGCCTCTGTCTGCACTTCTCTTGCTTCTTTCTGCAGCTCACTCTCTTCTTTCTGTACCTCTCTTGCCTCTTTCTGCACCTCTCTTGCCTCTTTCTGCAGCTCACTCTCTTCTTTCTGCACCTCTCTTGCCTCTTTCTGCACCTCTCTTCCCTCATTCTGCAGCTCATTCTTCTATCTGTATCTCTCTTGCCTCTTTTGCACCTCTCTTGCCTCTTTCTGCACCTCTCTTGCCTCTTTCTGCACATCTCTTGCCTCTTTCTGCACAACTCTTGCCTCTTTCTACACTTCTCTTGCATCTTTCTGCACCTCTCTTGCCTCTTTCTGCACCTCTCTTGCCTCTTTCTGCACCTCTCTTGCCTCTTTCTGCACTTCTATTGCCTCTTTATGCACCTCTCTTGCCTCTGTCTGCACTTCTGTTGCTTCTTTCTGCAGCTCACTCTCTTCTTTCTGCACCTCTCTTTCCTCTTTCTGCACCTCTCTTGCTTCTTTCTGCAGCTCACTCTCTTCTTTCTGCACCTCTCTTGTTTCTTTCTGCACCTCTCTTCCCTCATTCTGCAGCTCACTCTCTTCTTTCTGCACCTCTCTTGCCTCTTTCTGTACCTCTCTTGCTTCTTTCTGCACCTCTCTTGCCTCTTTCTGCACATCTCTTGCCTTTCTGCACCACTCTTGCCTCTTCCTATACCTCTCGCATCTTTCTCGAACCTCTCTTGCCCCTTTCTGCACCTCTCTTTCCTCTTTCTGCACCTCTCTTCTTTCTGCACCTCTCTTGCCTCTTTCTGCACCTCTCTTGCCTCTTTCTGCACCTCTGTTGCCTCTTTCTGCTCCTCTCTTGCCTCTGTCTGCACTTCTCTTGCTTCTTTCTGCAGCTCACTCTCTTCTTTCTGCACCTCTCTTGCCTCTTTCTGCACCTCTCTTGCCTCTTTCTGTAGCTCTCTCTCTTCTTTCTGCACCTCTTGCCTCTTTCTGCACCTCTCTTCCCTCTTTCTGCAGCTCACTCTCTTCTTTCTGCACCTCTCTTGCCTCTTTCTGCACCTCTTGCCTCTTTCTGCACCTCTCCTGCCTCTTTCTGCACCTCTCATGCCTCTTTCTGCACTTCTCTTGGTTCTTTCTGCAGCTCACTCTCTTCTTTCTATACCTCTCTTGCCTCTTTCTGTACCTCTCTTGCCTCTTTCTGCACCTCTGTTGCCTCTTTCTGCACCTCTGTTGCCTCTGTCTGCACTTCTCTTGCTTCTTTCTGCAGCTCACTCTCTTCTTTCTGTACCTCTCTTGCCTCTTTCTGCACCTCTCTTGCCTCTTTCTGCAGCTCACTCTCTTCTTTCTGCACCTCTCTTGCCTCTTTCTGCACCTCTCTTCCCTCATTCTGCAGCTCATTCTTCTATCTGTATCTCTCTTGCCTCTTTTGCACCTCTCTTGCCTCTTTCTGCACCTCTCTTGCCTCTTTCTGCACATCTCTTGCCTCTTTCTGCACAACTCTTGCCTCTTTCTACACTTCTCTTGCATCTTTCTGCACCTCCCTTGCCTCTTTCTGCACCTCTCTTCCTTCTGCACCTCTCTTGCCTCTTTCTGCACTTCTGTTGCCTCTTTATGCACCTCTCTTGCCTCTGTCTGCACTTCTGTTGCTTCTTTCTGCAGCTCATTCTCTTCTTTCTGCACCTCTCTTTCCTCTTTCTGCACCTCTCTTGCTTCTTTCTGCAGCTCACTCTCTTCTTTCTGCACCTCTCCTGTTTCTTTCTGCACCTCTCTTCCCTCATTCTGCAGCTCACTGTCTTCTATCTGTACCTCTCTTGCCTCTTTTGCACCTCTCTTGCCTCTTTCTGCACCTCTCTTGCCTCTTTCTGCACATCTCTTGCCTCTTTCTGCACCACTCTTGCCTCTTTCTACACCTCTCTTGCATCTTTCTGCACCTCTCTTGCCTCTTTCCGCACCTCTCTTCTTTCTGCACCTCTCTTGCCTCTTTCTGCACCTCTGTTGTCTCTTTATGCACCTCTCTTACCTCTGTCTGCACTTCTCTCGCTTATTTCTGCACCTCACTCTCTTCTTTCTGCACCTCTCTTGCCTCTTTCTGCACCTCTCTTGCCTCTTTCTGCAGCTCACTCTCTTCTTTCTGCACCTCTCTTGCCTCTTTCTGCACCTCTCTTCCCTCATTCTGCAGCTCACTCTCTTCTATCTGTACCTCTCTTGCCTCTTTTGCACCTCTCTTGCCTCTTTCTGCACCTCTCTTGCCTCTTTCTGCACATCTCTTCCCTCTTTGTGCACCTCTCTTGCCTCTTTCCGCACCTCTCTCTCTTTCTGCACCTCTCTTGCCTCTTTCTGCACCTCTGTTGTCTCTTTATGCACCTCTCTTGCCTCTGTCTGCACTTCTCTTGCTTCTTTCTGCAGCTCACTCTCTTCTTTCTGCACCTCTCTTGCCTCTTTCTGCACCTCTCTTGCCTCTTTCTGCAGCTCACTCTCTTCTTTCTGCACCTCTCTTGCCTCTTTCTGCACCTCTCTTCCCTCATTCTGCAGCTCACTCTCTTCTATCTGTATCTCTCTTGCCTCTTTTGCACCTCTCTTGCCTCTTTCTGCACCTCTCTTGCCTCTTTCTGCACATCTCTTGCCTCTTTCTGCACCACTCTTGCCTCTTTCTATACCTCTCGCATCTTTCTGCACCTCTCTTGCCTCTTTCTGCACCTCTCTTGCCTCTTTCTGCACCTCTGTTGCCTCTATATGCACCTCTCTTGCCTCTGTCTGCACTTCTCTTGCTTCTTTCTGCAGCTCACTCTCTTCTTTCTGCACCTCTCTTGCCTGTTTCTGCACCTCTCTTGCCTCTTTCTGCAGCTCACTCTTCTTTCTGCACCTCTCTTCTTTCTGCACCTCTCTTGCCTCTTTCTGCACCTCTCTTGCCTCTTTCTGCAGCTCACTCTCTTCTTTCTGCACCTCTCTTGCCTCTTTCTGCACCTCTCTTCCCTCATTCTGCAGCTCACTCTCTTCTATCTGTACCTCTCTTGCCTCTTTTGCACCTCTCTTGCCTCTTTCTGCACCTCTCTTGCCTCTTTCTGTCCCTCTCTTCCCTCATTCTGCAGCTCACTCTCTTCTTTCTGCACCTCTCTTGCCTCTTTCTGCACTACTCTTCCCTCTTTCTACACCTCTCTTGCATCTTTCTGTACCTCTCTTGCCTCTCTCTGCACCTCTCTTGCCTCTTTCTGCGCCTCTCTACTTTCTGCACCTCTCTTGCCTCTTTCTGCACCTCTGTTGCCTCTTTATGCACCTCTCTTGCCTCTGTCTGCACTTCTCTTGCTTCTTTCTGCAGCTCACTCTCTTCTTTCTGCACCTCTCTTGCCTCTTTCTGTAGCTCACTCTCTTCTTTCTGCACCTCTCTTGCCTCTTTCTGTCCTCTCTTCCCTCATTCTGCAGCTCACTCTCTTCTTTCTGCATCTCTCTTGCCTCTTTCTGTACCTCTCTTGCCTCTTTCTGCACCTCTCTTGCCTCTTTCTGCACCTCTCATGCCTTTTTCTGCACTTCTCTTGGTTATTTCTGCAGCTCACTCTCTTCTTTCTGTACCTCTCTTGCCTCTTTCAGTACCTCTCTTGCCTCTTTCTGCACCTCTCTTGCCTCTCTCTGCACCTCTCTTGCCTCTTTCCGCACCTCTCTTCTTTCTGCACCTCTCTTGCCTCTTTCTGCACCTCTGTTGTCTCTTTATGCACCTCTCTTACCTCTGTCTGCACTTCTCTCACTTATTTCTGCACCTCACTCTCTTCTTTCTGCACCTCTCGTGCCTCTTTCTGCACCTCTCTTGCCTCTTTCTGCAGCTCACTCTCTTCTTTCTGCACCTCTCTTGCCTCTTTCTGCACCTCTCTTCCCTC
Organism: Calotriton arnoldi; assembly: GCA_963921515.1. Taxonomy (NCBI): domain Eukaryota; kingdom Metazoa; phylum Chordata; class Amphibia; order Caudata; family Salamandridae; genus Calotriton; species Calotriton arnoldi. Next base: position 2,047,282 of record CAWUFW010002424.1, on the reverse strand, counting down.
ATTCTGCAGCTCACTCTCTTCTATCTGTACCTCTCTTGCCTCTTTTGCACCTCTCTTGCCTCTTTCTGCACCTCTCTTGCCTCTTTCTGCACATCTCTTCCCTCTTTGTGCACCTCTCTTGCCTCTTTCCGCACCTCTCTTCTTTCTGCACCTCTCTTGCCTCTTTCTGCACCTCTGTTGTCTCTTTATGCACCTCTCTTACCTCTGTCTGCACTTCTCTCGCTTATTTCTGCACCTCACTCTCTTCTTTCTGCACCTCTCTTGCCTCTTTCTGCACCTCTCTTGCCTCTTTCTGCAGCTCACTCTCTTCTTTCTGCACCTCTCTTGCCTCTTTCTGCAACTCTCTTCCCTCATTCTGCAGCTCACTCTCTTCTATCTGTATCTCTCTTGCCTCTTTTGCACCTCTCTTGCCTCTTTCTGCACCTCTCTTGCCTCTTTCTGCACATCTCTTGCCTCTTTCTGCACCACTCTTGCCTCTTTCTATACCTCTCGCATCTTTCTGCACCTCTCTTGCCTCTTTCTGCACCTCTCTTGCCTCTTTCTGCACCTCTGTTGCCTCTATATGCACCTCTCTTGCCTCTGTCTGCACTTCTCTTGCTTCTTTCTGCAGCTCACTCTCTTCTTTCTGCACCTCTCTTGCCTGTTTCTGCACCTCTCTTGCCTCTTTCTGTAGCTCACTCTCTTCTTTCAGCACCTCTCTTCTTTCTGCACCTCTCTTGCCTCTTTCTGCACCTCTCTTGCCTCTTTCTGCAGCTCACTCTCTTCTTTCTGCACCTCTCTTGCCTCTTTCTGCACCTCTCTTCCCTCATTCTGCAGCTCACTCTCTTCTATCTGTACCTCTCTTGCCTCTTTTGCACCTCTCTTGCCTCTTTCTGCACCTCTCTTGCCTCTTTCTGTCCTCTCTTCCCTCATTCTGCAGCTCACTCTCTTCTTTCTGCATCTCTCTTGCCTCTTTCTGCACTACTCTTCCCTCTTTCTACACCTCTCTTGCATCTTTCTGTACCTCTCTTGCCTCTCTCTGCACCTCTCTTGCCTCTTTCTGCGCCTCTCTACTTTCTGCACCTCTCTTGCCTCTTTCTGCACCTCTGTTGCCTCTTTATGCACCTCTCTTGCCTCTGTCTGCACTTCTCTTGCTTCTTTCTGCAGCTCACTCTCTTCTTTCTGCACCTCTCTTGCCTCTTTCTGTAGCTCACTCTCTTCTTTCTGCACCTCTCTTGCCTCTTTCTGTCCTCTCTTCCCTCATTCTGCAGCTCACTCTCTTCTTTCTGCATCTCTCTTGCCTCTTTCTGTACCTCTCTTGCCTCTTTCTGCACCTCTCTTGCCTCTTTCTGCACCTCTCATGCCTTTTTCTGCACTTCTCTTGCTTCTTTCTGCAGCTCACTCTCTTCTTTCTGCACCTCTCTTGCCTCTTTCTGCAGCTCACTCTCTTCTGTCTGCACCTCTCCTGCCTCTTTCTGTACCTCTCTTGCCTCTTTCTGAACATTTCTTCCTCTTTCTGCACCTCTCTTGCCTCTTGATGCTCCTCTCTTGACTTTTTTTGCTCTTCTCTTGCCTCTTTCTACACCTCTCTTGCATCTTTCTGCACCTCTCTTGCCTCTTTCCGCACCTCTCTTCTTTCTGCACCTCTCTTGCCTCTTTCTGCACCTCTGTTGTCTCTTTATGCACCTCTCTTACCTCTGTCTGCACTTCTCTCGCTTATTTCTGCACCTCACTCTCTTCTTTCTGCACCTCTCTTGCCTCTTTCTGCACCTCTCTTGCCTCTTTCTGCAGCTCACTCTCTTCTTTCTGCACCTCTCTTGCCTCTTTCTGCACCTCTCTTCCCTCATTCTGCAGCTCACTCTCTTCTATCTGTACCTCACTTGCCTCTTTTGCACCTCTCTTGCCTCTTTCTGCACCTCTCTTGCCTCTTTCTGCACATCTCTTCCCTCTTTCTGCACCTCTCTTGCCTCTTTCCGCACCTCTCTTCTTTCTGCACCTCTCTTGCCTCTTTCTGCACCTCTGTTGTCTCTTTATGCACCTCTCTTACCTCTGTCTGCACTTCTCTCGCTTATTTCTGCACCTCACTCTCTTCTTTCTGCATCTCTCTTGCCTCTTTCTGCACCTCTCTTGCCTCTTTCTGCAGCTCACTCTCTTCTTTCTGCACCTCTCTTGCCTCTTTCTGCACCTCTCTTCCCTCATTCTGCAGCTCACTCTCTTCTATCTGTACCTCTCTTGCTTCTTTTGCACCTCTCTTGCCTCTTTCTGCACCTCTCTTGCCTCTTTCTGTCCTCTCTTCCCTCATTCTGCAGCTCACTCTCTTCTTTCTGCATCTCTCTTGCCTCTTTCTGCACCACTCTTCCCTCTTTCTACACCTCTCTTGCATCTTTCTGTACCTCTCTTGCCTCTTTCTGCACCTCTCTTGCCTCTTTCTGCGCCTCTCTACTTTCTGTACCTCTCTTGCCTCTTTCTGCACCTCTGTTGCCTCTTTCTGCACCTCTCTTGCCTCTGTCTGCACTTCTCTTGCTTCTTTCTGCAGCTCACTCTCTTCTTTCTGCACCTCTCTTGCCTCTTTATGCAGCTCACTCTCTTCTTTCTGCACCTCTCTTGCCTCTTTCTGTCCTCTCTTCCCTCATTCTGCAGCTCACTCTCTTCTTTCTGCACCTCTCTTGCCTCTTTCTGTACCTCTCTTGCCTCTTTCTGCACCTCTCATGCCTCTTTCTGCACTTCTCTTGGTTCTTTCTGCAGCTCACTCTCTTCTTTCTGTACCTCTCTTGCCTCTTTCTGTACCTCTCTTGCCTCTTTCTGCACCTCTCTTGCCTCTTTCTGCACCTCTCTTGCCTCTTTCTGCACCTCTCTTCTTTCTGCACCTCTCTTGCCTCTTTCTGCACCTCTGTTGCCGCTTTATGTACCTCTCTTGCCTCTGTCTGCACTTCTCTTGCTTCTTTCTGCAGCTCACTCTCTTCTTTCTGCACCTCTCTTGCCTCTTTCTGCAGCTCACTCTCTTCTGTCTGCACCTCTCCTGCCTCTTTCTGTACCTCTCTTGCCTCTTTCTGAACATTTCTTCCTCTTTCTGCACCTCTCTTGCCTCTTGATGCTCCTCTCTTGTCTGTTTTTGCTCTTCTCTTGCCTCTTTCTTCAGCTCACTTGCTTCTTTCTGTGCCTTTCTTCCTCTTTCTGTACCTCTCTTGACTCTTTCTACACCTCTTACCTCTTTCTGCACCTCTCTTGCCTCTTTCTGCACCTCTCTTGCCTCTTTCTATGCCTCTCTTCCCTCTTTCTGCAGCTCACTCTCTTCTTTCTGCACCCCTCTTGCCTCTTGATGCAGCTCTCCTGCTTCTTTTTGCTCTTCTCTTGCCTCTTTCTTCAGCTCACTTGCTTCTTTCTGTGCCATTCTTCCTCTTTCTGGACCTCTCTTGCCTCTTTCTGCACCTCTCTTGCCTCTTTCTGCACCTCTCTTGTCTCTTTCTGCACCTCTCTTGCCTCTTTCTGCACCTCACTTGCCTCTTTCTGCGCCTTTCTTCCTCTTTCTGCACCTCACTCTCTTCTTTTTGCAACTCTCTTGCTTCTTTCTGTGCCTCTCTTGCTTCTTTCCGCACTTCTCTTGCTTTTTTCTGCACTTTTCTTGCCTTTTTCTGTACTTCTCTTGCTTCTTTCTGCACTTCTCTTGCTTCTTTCTGCGCCTTTCTTTCTCTTTCTGCACATGTCTTACCTGTCTAGGTGTAGTAAGAAATTAGCATTTAAAAAACCTTAGAAATTCACTGAAAAAACCACAGGTTTCAGGGATGTTATAGTTAGAAATTAGCATTTAAAAAACCTTAGAAATTCACTGAAAAAAATCACAGGTTTCAGGGACGTTATAGATAGAAATTAGCATTTAAAAAACCTTAGAAATTCACTGAAAAAACCATACGTTTCAGGGACGTTATAGTTAGAAATTAGCATTTAAAAAACCTTTGAAATTCACTGAAAAAACCATAGGTTTCAGGGACGATATAGTTAGAAATTAGCATTTAAAAAACCTTTGAAATTCACAGAAAAACCATAGGTTTCAGGGACGTTATAGTTAGAAATTATCATTTAAAAAACCTTTGAAATTCAAAGAAAAAAACCATAGGTTTCAGGGACGTTATAGTTAGTTGGACATTTCACTAGTACAAAACCAGAGAAATTCGCCCGTTATAGTTAGTTGAGCTAACTATAACTCGCGCCCCCGCAATGCAGTGCTGATGACGTCACATATTACATCATTCATGACATGGTCAGTGACATCACATTACTTTTTTCTGGAAGTAGTAGTTCTGTGATATCTGTGAAGTCATTCAGTTGGAAATTCTGGTAGTGTATGTTATTTTGTAATAAATATGAACTAGCATCTTGTATTTTAGAAATGCTTATCAATTCTTGCCAAATTTGTTTTATCTTTTGTTGGTACTCTATTAACGAATTAGTCTTTTTGTGATTGAATGTGCTTCTCTAATACTGTTTGGGCAATGTTAGCAGCCCATAATCACATATAACTAATCTGCCTGTTTCTTTTATAAGTATAATATGTTACATCAAATGTAATTGGCAGTGCTGTACACCAGTACATCTATGTTTCACTTTCCACATTAAGGGGCCCATTAGGATGGCGGGCGGATCGCCCATGCCGGGCCAGCGGGGGCGATCCGCCCACCATCCACACTACAAAGACCCCCCGCCATATTATTATGGCTGGGGGGTCCGCAGCGGACAGAAAGACCGTCTGCCACTTTTCCGCCTGTCGATTCGTCGACCGGCGCAAAACATGGTTAATATGGTACACCGCCATCAATATTAAGATGACTGCGGAGATCAGCCTTTCCATGCCGCCATGGAAAGGCATGTGGTCTTTGCCTTTGGGGGCCCGTAGCAGGCCCCCAGAAAGTTGGGGTGGTGGGGGGTGCACATGGGGGGTACCTATGGTACCCCCCTGCATTGGCATGGACAAAGTGGCAGGCACCGTGCGGTGCCTGTCACCTTGTGCATGCCAATGCACGACGTCTATTCCCAGCATTGTGGCGGGCGGTGCTGTGAGCACCGCCCGCCACAATGCTGGGAATAGGGGTTGCCACGGTGGCGGTGGCATCCTAATATCAGGTGCGGGACCACCGCACCCCTTGCGGATGGTCCCGCATTCCGTTACGGTGGCGGGCGGACAAAGTCCGCCCGCCATCGTAATGAACCCCCTAAGTCTGTGTTTCTTGCAGATTTTTGGAATTATTGAAAGAAGATGGTTTGTGTGTGGATACTTTTACACGGTCATATCTTTTGGCCTAAAGAGTATGCCAAGAAAAGAGGAATTGAGCATCATTTAGTTATGTAAAATATTGAGATCGCATGGGTAGCTGAAAGAGGTTTGAGGTGAAATAACATCCTACCTCATTTAATCTCTAACTGCTTGTCAGCATCCCAATTTTATAATTATTCATTGTGTAGACAATGATAATGGTCACCTCACTGGTGTACGAATTGAAACAGAGATGAAAGCTACTTTCAAATCGTTAATGACTGTATTCCCTAACACCCATTTTGAGTATTAAAATATTTACCAAAATATAAACTGGAAGAACTCAGTAGCAAATGCTGGAAAATATGAACAAAACATGTAGACATTTCAACAAAACAGTGACTGCCTTCCTAAGAGATCACACCATGTCTTCCATATTTCACCTACACATTATGTATTTCAAACCTTACCTATATTGTGTCGTTGGTGTACATTTTACTACAAGTGGCAATAAAGTCTTCATTAATAACATCCGCCAACTCCTACTAAATTATCTCTAAATCAAATACACATTTGTAATAAAAGGCTCTTTTAAGTAAATGTGAACATGTTTGAATTATTGTAATATACAGGAATGATGGCAGTGGTTACAAAGAGAACAGTCAGCACCTCTGTTATAGTTGGCACAAGTGTATCCCAATCCATAATCTGGCATGCTCAATGTCAACACTGTGCCATCCACAGTGTCACCCAGTGCAGAGAGAAGGCTTCCTCCATACACATCAATACTAATAATGCGAAAACAGAGCACAGCACCACAAAAAGTAACAACTGACCATCAATAGTCAGTAATGTATTTAATTGCAAAAAAACATAGTGAGTAAGAACAGTCCATATGGCAAGATCCTGATAAAATGTAGATTAATTTTCAGCAATGTTGACACGTAGTTGTAGAACATAAAGAGCCGACACGTGTTTCGTCGATGAACGACTTTCTCAAGGCTTCAATAATATATCTGTGTGTCGAAAGGTCCACCAAAACAACCTTTTCCCGATTAAAGTATAATGGTTGTCTGGTCCAGAGAGGCTTACCTTGAAGAAGGCCGTAAACATGTCCTCAACCAAACGTGGTACAGAAAAATTTGTTCTGACCCAGTCAAACAGATCCAGAACGAAATCAAGATCATCGTGGATGGAGGTTTGGAGGCAGGAATCTTGGGCCCCAAGGAACAAGAATACCTCACAAAAAAACATCCAAGAACACCTGTAATTTACTTTCTTCCGAAAGTGCATAAGAACGCCACTGCCCCCCCTGGCCGCCCGATAGTCTCGGGATGTGACTCCGCACTGGAGCCAATTGCCAAATATGTTGATCTATTCTTGAAAGAATTTCTGAAAGAGATCACATCATATTTGAGGGACACAATGGACTTCATTAACAAGGTTGAGGGTTTCCAATTCAACCCAGTCCACCACAGATTGGTCACAATGGATGTAGTGTCCCTATACACGCAAATACCTCAAGAAGAGGCTCTTGAGGTCCTTGAATCTTATCTGGAGAGCAGAGAACGCCCCCACCGGGTCCCCACCCAATTCATTTTGAGCCTAGCATCATTGGCATTGAAAAAGAACTATTTCAAGTTTGAAAACGACTTCTTCCTCCAAGTGAAAGGGACCGCCATGGGATGTCCCATCGCGCCGGAGATGGCGGTACTCTACATGGCGAGATATGAAGAGCGATATATCTTCAACAACCCCATCAGAAATTACGTTGCACAATGGCATCGGTACATAGATGATGTGTGGTGTATATGGACAGGTACCGAGGATGATCTCCTCAAATTTCATCTATGGCTTAATGATAGGAATCCTGATATCCAATTCAGTTTGGCACACAGTACAACGTGCCTCACATTCTTGGACGTAGAGGTACGACCTACTGAGACAGGACTTATATCTACATTATATACCAAACCTACCGACAAGAACACAGCACTGCACTTTAAGAGCTTCCACCCAAAAAGCTTGAAAGATAACCTGCCTTATGGCCAGTTCTTGCATGTGCAGCGCAACTGCACACGCAAAGAGGACTATGAGATTCATTCCCAAGCACTGACAGAGAAGCTGAAGGAAAAAGGGTACCCATCAAAACTACTCAAACACTCGCGCAAGCGTGCGTGGTTCACCCCACGCGAAGTCCTGTTGGAAAAGAAAACCAAAAAACCAATGACACGTTTACTGTGTGTCTCCACATTTGGTCCCCACCCTAACTCCTTCAAAAAAATCGTCCGCCAAAATTGGCACCTAATTAGAGATGTTGACAGAGACCTTCAAATACCACTCTTTGCACTGAAAAAGAACGCCAGCATTGGCCAACGCATTATTCGGGCAACAGTTGAACCCCAGAAGAAACCTGAATCAATACGCCCCTTCCTGAACCTCCAACCTGTTATAGGACATCACAAGTGTGGGAACTGCCAAGCATGCAGTTCGACCATGGAGGGTACAGAGTTTACCAATGGATCCGAAAGATGGAAGCATAATGAATTTTCCACATGCAAGACCAAGAATGTGGTCTACGCGATCGTTTGCCCCTGTCAGTTGATTTATATCGGCAAAACATCACAGGAAATCAGACAGCGGATATCCCAGCATTGCTCGAGGATAAAGAATAAAGTACATAACGCACCCCTTGTCGCGCATTTCCAAGATCTACATCACATAGAAAAAGACTTCTGCTGGACCGTCCTCAGTGTCATTAAACCCAATCACCGAGGCAGCGATCCAGAAAGAACACTGCTTCAAAGAGAAGCTTATCTTATCATGAAATTCAATACCGCCTCTACTGGTCTCAACGAAATGTCTGAGATAAATAGACTGTAAATCCTCATGTGCAATTTCCTGCTCCAAACTTATGTTGCACAAACGCCATGCTACTTATTCATAAACTACATGCACCAGCATGCAACGTGCCCCTGACGTCAGCAGAATCTACAAGTTATGCCTGATGCGGACCGTTTGAAGCTTCTGCATTTCTGAGATGCCAGAGTCGTGAATGGTGCGAGGGACGCTGCAATCATTCAAACTGCCAAAACCAGGCAAGTTCACTGTGCGCGTCCATTTGTATCACAGAGACCGCTGCTCTTAGGCGACACGTACACGCTGACCCCCGCTTTTCTATTTGATACAGGAATCGTCTTAACTATCGTTCACCGATACGCTCCAAGTTGAACACAGTGCTCCGACTCCAAAAGTGAGTTACACTCCCGCAGCATGGTTTCTCAAAGTTGCTGATACAAGTTGCCTACACAATATGTTCAAACTTGTGCGTTTATTACAGGTTGCCCCACAGAGCGCAAGAGACTTACAGCTTCCCTCCATCAGAAGCACCCGTCAAACAAACACAATCAGTCGGACCCAACTGCACATTTTTACCATCCCTGCGGCTTGAGAAACATTTTACTATGACACGTGAGTGACCATTCCAAATGCGTGGTTCAACTTGAGAGTCCTTTCAACGGTAGCGCTGACATTCATTTTTTTCCGTGCAGGTCCCCGCATCCACAGAAATTGCGCACGCCCGATGGCGTTCTAATTATCTTCACTCGAGGCAAGTCTAAGCATGATACCTTATTTTTTATTGCACATGTGACTGTGTTAACACGCACACTCTCACCGCGCCGTGTCCACAATTCGCTACAAGTCATGCGTGCCGTTTCAATAGAGTCCATTTGAATAACAAGCTGTCCACCTCACAGCTTAATAAAGCCCACAATTTGCTCTCTACCTTTTCAGATATTCCTAATAATAAAGCGGGCATTTGTGCCATCATTGGGCCACTACCGCTGTGCTCACCTTTCAATATTGAATGGTAAGGACACATCCTTTACTGTTATAATGGCAAGTAGGGTTATTTCACAGTTGGGACACATATCTGATAAACCTTTTTCGCAAATTTATATATGTTTCAGTGCTCGACCTAGTCCCGGTCCTGAGGAGAACCCTAAAAGCAAATAGGGGTTCCGAAATGTGTCGACCTGACCCAGCTAGTCACAATCCCTATTTGAGCCACCGAGTAACACAGTGTGCAAACAGGGCAATCAGCCTGTTGTAATTATAATATACATGACTAGCTGCTGTTGGCAGGTTGCAGTTTTGAGAATTGTAAATAATCTGTGCCGCCACCTTTTTTGTATAATTGAAGGACTGGTCATTTCATCTTGTTTGCTATTTCATGTGCTGTGTATTATTGTTTTCTTAGTAGTCTAAAGTCAATTGTGCTGTTGCTATTTATGTTCTGTTCATTGTCTTTAATTAATTGTTCTTCTTGGTCTTGACATGATTTAAATGTTGAAAGTGTATGACAAAATTTGATCAACTCATGAAGGTGTAATAAAAACACCAAACCACTTTAGCAGTTGAGGTGGTTTCTCTATAAGTGTCACTAATCTAAACCACACACCCAGACACCTTGTTGTTTGAAACTATTGTAGAGGCCCGGTTTGGGTGTTGTTTAGGGCCCAACCCCCTTTTTGTTAAAAAGTATTAAACAAGATGGCTGGTTTCTGGTTTTGGAAAAGTACACATTAGTCAATCAGATTGTCCCTTGTCATCACTATGTATCGAGGTTGTACCGCGGAACTACTGCTGCCACAGATGTACCTAAAAAAAGCTTATAACAACATTTACTTACTATACTTAGCTGCACTACTCCACAAAATCATCTACACCCCCTTCTATGTAATACTGCCAAATTTCACAAGAATCCAGCTGACGGTTTTCATGCTACGTGAAATAAAAACTTCTATTGAAAACAATTGGATTTGAAGCCCGTTTTTGGACCCCCTTTTTTTCTTTACACCCCCTTGACGAAACACCATAAAGCTTTAAGGACTCCAAGGTCCAAATGGGAGAAGCAGGTCTGCAAAGTTTTGCAGACATTTCTCAAACGAGTTCAAAGTTATAAAGGGACTAAAGGCCAGATGTCCAAAATATTTGCGACTCGCAAATCGGTCACATACTGGTTAACGAATGGAAAAACGGCCGTAAAGCCATGGACAAAACACATTTGCAAACTAAAAATAGCGATGCGAGCGAATTGCGAGTGACAAATTTTTGCGAACGGAAACAGCGAGTCGGTTTTAGTGAATTGCTAATTCCGACTTGCCAACAGGATGAGTGAGTGGGTCGCATATAGTGAATAGTTGCTATTTGGCCCGTTTGCACATGCAATTTACCACTAATTCAAACCAGGTGGTAAATGGGAGCAAATTATAAAAGCTGGCCCAGAATGCAGCATGGCTGTCCACAATGGCTTCCCTGTATATGATAACAAGGAGGATGCGCATACTGGCTGCTCAGCAGAAGAGGAGGTGGATACAAGAGAGGATACTCCGAGTCAGGCTGACCATTTTTGACCAAACAGAGGAAGAGATATATGACAAATACAGGGTAAGAAGCACTGTCATTTTGGAGTTAATTGCCCTTTTAAAGCCACACCTAGAAAGCAGTTCCATTCCCACCCATGTCCAGGTGTTGTGCTCATTACACCTATTAGTCACTGGTAGTTACCGGGATGTGGTAGCTGTTGCAGGTGGGGTGTTGTAAAGTGCGCTTTCGCGTTTCTTCCGCTCTTTCTTTGATGCCATGCTTCTCAATATCTACCACTACATATACATGCCCAGGAATGATGAGGAAATGCGGACTACTAAATTGCAATTTTACTGGATTGCAAAATTCTTCCAGGTCATAGGGTGCATAGATGGGACACATGTGCCCATATGTTCCCCATCCCATCTTGAATACCTTTTTAGGAAACGAAAAACCAAGCATTCCCTTAATATACAAGTGATTTGTAATGCCCACAACATAATCACTGACACCCTATCACAATACCAAGGGAGTACCCATGACTCCTACATGTTCAGGCACAGCGGAATATACAGATGACTGGTAAGTGGGGAGTTTGATGACGGATACTTATTAGGTACTGACAAATAATGTAAATGCTGAGATGTAAGTGCCCCATCTGCACCAAATGTATGTTGACTCTCATTTAAATATGTGTTTCAGGTGACAGTCCCTGGATCCTCACACCCTACCTTTCTCCCACCAACCAAAATGAAAGGCGATACAACACTGCACATTGCAGCACCAGAAATGTGATTAAGCAGACATTTGGACTTCTGAAATCTCATTTTCGTTGCCTCCATAAGAGGGGGGGGCCTTAAAATACAGACCAGAAACACTTGTAAGATTGTAGCAAAGTGTGCCATTCTACACAATATTGCCTGCAGGAGAGACCTACACGTTGCGGTGTCCAAATCTGATTGAGAGGGGGAGGATCCTGGTCCACCTGTTCAGCAGCCAACAGAGGAGAACAGAGCAGTGGAGGGGAGAAAGCACAGGGACCACTTTGCTACACATAACTTCAGAAGGTAAGACATTCTCAAATTCACAACACTGTTAAATAATGCCACCACACTCGATTGAATGCTCAAAGTAAAGCTACCTTTAATGGCAGATATTACCAAACAGTTGACAGACAAACTGTCATTCTCAACAATTCTGACACAACGTAGTCAACATGTAGGTCGGTTATAGCACCAACAACAAAACGAAAAAAATATATATCCACTCCCTAAGTGGGGCACCTCATTTATTTTCTGGGAGTGTGTTCGGCATGTGTAATGCCACCATGTTGAGATGCAGGAGTGCGGCTGGTACTGCGTCGCAGCACACATGCATCTGTGGCAGAGATGCTGCTGACGCTGGACAACTCACTATCAGGAACCTCTGCTTCCACACCACTAGCAATATGTGCTAGATTGCCTCCACTGCAGCTTGATCTGGCCAATGCCCCTCGAGACATCCCCCCTGAAGTGGCCCATCTCCACCTGTAGCGTCACAGTATGCTTGGATAGTATAGTTGTGTCCTCTGCTCCTCTCCCTGCACCTTTGAGTGCTCCTGTTCTCTGACATCTAAGTGCAGAGTTTTTCTAGGGCACCTGTAAGTAGGACCATTTTTGTCTCCATGCAGGCTTGATTGCCTGCCAGATGATTGGCCACTGTGCTGAACCCCACTGTTATTGACTGTTCCATTGCCTGCAAAGTGCGTTTTACCCTCCTCATCTGTTGAACCTGCAGCATTGATGCCTCAAGTCCACAATACACCACCTGTTTTTCGGCAGTCGCCTGTGACCCAGAAGACTGCGACGTGTGACGGCGCCTACGGGCATGCAAAGTGAAGCACTACTGTCGGGACCTGACTACTGGCTACAGGGTTGGAGTGTGTGTCTGTATGCACCCCCACCCTCTACTGATGGTGGCTATGGGGAGAAGGACACACTGCTGGAGTGGCCATGAGATGTAGTGAGCAGACTCTAAAGCACTACTGTTTATTCTTCCTCCATCTGTACCGGTTCTTCACCCTCATCTGTTGGGCCTTCAATGTCTTTCCCAGGTGCATCTAATTGGATAATGGAGAAACCAGTAAAAATGTTACGTGTGAAACACATTCTCATGGGTCATACAAATTTATTCTACAAATTTCTGACACTGACTACACTGTCTATGACTACAATACCCATAAGGCGGGATATTTTGGATATGGAATAATTCCATCATGATATGTCTGTTTAAGTTTGTTTTCATGCATGTGGATACCAGGATCAAAGTCAGAAATGATGCCATGATAAAAGTTTAGCACTTACTCTGCGAGGGTACAGGTGCAGACGTGTTCAGGTTGGCAAATTCTACGACAGCCTCTGGCTCCAGGGTGATCCCCACCATTGCCTCTAGTGTTGTGGGTGGGGGTGCAGTGAAGGGTCTGTCTCCTGTGGCATGGGACTCGCTCAGGCGTGTTGTGACCTTTTTCTTTTGTGCGGGAACGGAGGTCGAACCACCTCTTGTGAATCTCTTTAACAGAGCGCTGTGCCACACCCACAGACTTAATCTTCTGCTACATCCCCTTCCATATCCTACACTTCTGAGTCTCTGGAATATTCACAGATGCCCGGCCAAACAGGAGGTTGTGGTTGCTGCAACACTCCTCAGTGAGAATCTCTAGTTCCTGCTTTGAAAACTTCAGTTTTCTCTTCCTGCCCCCTGCCTCCTTCCCCTGCTCCTGGCTGGCCATTCCTGGTGTTTGGGGTCTTCAAATCATTGCCTGTGCTCTGCAGGCAGCTCTCCGCCCTCTCTCTGCATCCCTTCCTGGCTGCTGAGATCCGGAACTTCCTGTTTCAGGGGTCATCTCCCCGAGACAGGAAGCAGAATTGCTATTTTTTTTAATGCGATTGCTATTTGCGACCGCATTCACAATTTGCGACCGAACAGGTAATTGCAAATTGCGATTTCCTATTTTGCAATGCGACTTGTTTCCGAGTCACAAATTCCTGGCAGCCAGGTATCGTTCATGCCATTTAGTGATTTCCTAATTGCGAATCGCTAAAATTTGCAAATAGAAATCGCTAAATTGATTTTTCGTACATTTGGCTCAAAAATCCATATCTCTGGTCACCCTAACTATAACTAAAGAGTGGCTACTTCCACTCTGTATAATTATATATATATATATATATATATATATATATATATATATATATATATATGAGAAAGCAAATCCCGGTTGTCACCAGACCTCCACGGCGTACAAACACAGGTACGGACCACACAAGGGACAAATTGAAAAAAATGCTGTGCTTTATTTAAAAATGACAACAGCAACCAGTCAGTCCTGGCCAGTGCCCCAGCATGACGCGTTTCGACCGAAACAACTCGGTCTTGTTCACATAACGCGCTACAAGACATTCTGTCATTAAATAGTGCAAGTGATTAGAAAAACATTGAATAAAAAGCAACACACCTGTGTACATTTCAACCAAAGTCACATGACATATAGACATGGAAAACATACTATATAATATTACTACACAATATAGTATATATATATATATATATTATTGAAAAACACACAGTAAAAACAATTGATTACATTCACCCTGGAGTGCGAGTCCTTCTTTCCTGTCCGAGTGAGGAGCTCAGAGAACGGGAAATTTCTTGTATATATATATATACACATGCGAGCTATCGCAAATAAGGATTTTAATTATCCAGTAGCCAGACATTTTGCCATTAAACACCAGAGCAACAGAGAGCGACTTCAGTATTTCAGCATTGATCACACACCCTTAAACACGAGAGGCGGGGACAGAATTCTGCGATTGCGTAGACTTGAGTCTCGTTATAATATTGACTTACAGACCAAGGCACCGACAGGCCTCAATAGCAGTGAGGAACTGTCCGTGCACTTAGGCACTTGATAGTAGGGCACATTTTCTCTATCAACATTTTTCTATCAACATTGTTTGAGATACTGGTTCCCTATTTTTCTTTTCTTTACCCCCCTTTTTAGGACCTTGAGTTGTAATTGCAGGCCGATTCACAGCGAGATATTGGGCGAAAAGCAAGGCACATAGGTAATAAATGCAAAATTAAGGCACAGAGCAACACGGTATATACGTTGGTCTCGTATGATTTATTAACATGATTTGCATAGCTACGTCCATAGTAAGCCATGTCGAGGTTTAGTCGGATTGCACATAATTGAAATTGCCGATTCACGGTTAAATAACAACATAATATTATGTATCTGTTATGTTAGTTTTATATTCTATTTGATTAATGTGTGCCGTTATACCACCAACATGGCACTCAGTGCAACAATGAGTCATGGTCCTATTTTGATTTTTACATATGGTCCGAGGCATTTAAAGATGGCGCTTCTCAGTGTGGAGTTGTAAACACTGAAGAAGGAATTTTCCGAAACGCGTTTGTTTGTCGCGCATTAAAAGCAACTTGAAACTTCTCCCGTGAGTGCTATTCTCTTTCAGATTATTTGTGAAGGAGATTCGGAGCATTGATATTGGCGTTTGGGGCACCACCACGCACAAAGCACCCGTCCATGAGTGATCCGGCTTTTGGTGCACAGGAGCAGTGATATATATATATATATATATATATATATATATATATATATATATATATATATATATATATATATATAATTGAAAAACACACATAAATGTGTGATGGAGGTCCACGATGTAATGCCACTCGTTGCAAAGGTTAAAGGGTGGCATTACATGCACAGCAATGGCATGCGTGGTAATGGCATGCATTGTAAAGACATTGTTGTGTCTTACCACAGATGTAGCCGAGTTGTTTATTCTGTATTTCTTTATTGACTTCAAGTTGCAGTTAAGTAAATATATACATCACTCCAAAAGCCATGTAAACCTATTACGCCAGCCCCACCAGGAGCAGCCTGCCTGCTGCTCAGCCCATCTCCAACTGTCACCACTCATCCACACAGGCACCCAAGCATTCCATGCATCACAGTCACACCAACATTCCAATACCAACTCTCACTCTGGCTGAACAGCTAGGAGACAGCTAGGCTGGGAAGCATACATAAATACACTGAGGATATAACATTATCCCCCTTCCTCTTAAATGAAAAATAAAAGTGTGATAAAACATGGGAGGAACTATAAACAAGCAATTACATAAGCGGAGAAAAAGTTCAAAACTCAGGGAAGCAAACTAAAATACAACTTCCCAAGAGTCTGAATACTAAGAAATCAGAAAGGAAAGGTAAACATATTGGCAAGCAATAATAAACCCATCCTCCCCAACAAAACACTTCAGAGAAACGTAAGTAGAAAGGGTAGACCCACCCTTAGACAAACACCCAAAGGGTGAAACCAAATGTCAAGGGGACAAAACCCAAACGACCAACCCTGAGTAAGGGTGTGAAATTAATATAAACGTATAACACAAGGTGAATTAAACAGAAAGTGTACAAGAAGTGAAGCGCGAGGCGGCTTACACACCCAACAACAACACGTGAGGCGCAGGGCGACTTACACACACGACAACAACAAGTGAGGTGCAGGGCGACTTACACACAAGACAACAACACGTAAGGTGCTGGGCGACTTACACACACGACAACAACAAGTGAGGCGCAGGGCGACTTAGACACACAACAACAACAAGTGAGGCGCAGGGCGACTTACACACATTCCGACAAGACGTGCAGCGCATGGCGACTTACACACAAACCAGACCAAACATGCAGCACATGACGACTTACACACATTAAACACCACACAAAATGTACGTAGAGGGAGACCAACACATGGACCCGGAAAAACCAGAACCACCCTCAAGAAAGGGAGTAAAATGTGACTACCACCCACTCTAATTCAAGTGCTACCCATGTGTAAGAAAGTGTAAACTGTGGCATCACCAAACAGTATGCTAGAGAAGAACATTGAAACAAAATGATCCATAAGTCATGCAAACTCCATTCCTATAACTGTAGTACATTTAGACTGTAACTCAAGCCGTTGAGCGACCACTCGCCCGAGTAGAAGAACTCTGGGCACACACTCGACTTGTGCACACCACCAGTATCATGTTGAACCATAATGTCATGCGGATGCACCACAAAAGGCGGATAGGTGCTGAGAACAGACACGATAATTGCCTCATGCCTCATTTCAAACCAAAGTGATCCATGGTGTGCCTGTCACTACAAACCAGTGCCACAAGCCAGTGTTCCAGAAGGCAAACTCCCACCAAAAGACAGGGTGTGCGTGTCACCGAAAACAGGCAGACACGCAAGGCAATGTTCTTTACATTCACATTTGCAACAAAGAGGTTATACTGTTCCTATGGAACGAGAGACAATACACAGGGGATTCTTAACCGACTGATCTAGTAGAATCAAAGTAAGGAATCCATTATGTTGGATTAGAATGCTCTCACACACCCTGTCGGGTGTCATGCTTCATCATTGGGCGGCTCCTCGTCGGGTCGGCGGTGCAATACCCGACGGGCTCCCTATAATAGGGGCACTTTATCGGAGATCTTTTTCCAAGCGCCGTCAGGTGAAGTGCGGGTGGGGGCCTCATATGTGTAGATGTGTGTGAATGGTGATAGTGAATGTAAAATAGAGTAGGGGTACCTATGAAAACAACTTTAATCAGGGGGTCTCCTACCCTAGATAAAAACAAAAACTAAGGCGTGAAGCTGAGATTATATCTCAGTTAATGACGCTCTTATGAGTGATCGGTCAACATGTTTCTCGCCAAAAATGAATATTCAACAGGCGATTCGTCAGGACCAGGTGAATAACTATCTACAACTAAAAAATCAATAGAAGCTGTGGCAACATACTCACAACAACCATACGACTAAAAGGTCGAGTGCCTGGTAGTGCAGGAACTTCCTAAGAAGAGAGAATGCATCACAAGAATCAATGTAATGTGATAATGACTGACTTCTCAACAAATAGTCTGTGTTAAACTGTCTCTCGGTACATTAAAATGAGCATGAATCATTAAAACGCTGTGAACCCATTACATGTCACGGTGTCAAACGGTAAAAACATCAGGTGAACAAGCATCAAATTACACCCAATGTGACACACGTGGAGGTAACAGAACGAGCAGAAAAGAGGGTCTTACCCGCAAAAATGAACTGACCAGGCATCACAGTACCCGGTAGGTTGTACACATGAGGGGTTCCTCATGTACTGAAAACCAGCATGGAGAAGGAAGAAGAAGAAACAACTAGCATGTCAACAAGGTATATAATTAAATAAACAATGGCACACTCGCTCGTGTACACACATGACCTCCTGAAACCTGTCAAGTATGGTGATGAAACGACATCAGCTATCAATGTAGCGGTTAGGTGTGGGTCCACAAACTAAGAATATCTATATTATTATAGTACAAAGTATTTATAAGTATGCACCTCAAGGGGCATGGTGATTTACCAAGTGCGTCCTAAACGTTAAATGTGACTGAGCTGTCACCCTCGTCAGCGTGCCTCCGATAAGGATCAGCGATACAGCTGAAAGTAAATTCTATCTGTTGTATCGAGGCACCGAAAAAAACAGTATCGGCCTGACTAAACTCGATTACTCTCATGCTAAAGTTATCCCCTACATCCTTAGAGCGTCACTGGAAGTACTCACATTGGTGCTGTTCGCACGAGGGCTGCAGACCTACCCACTCCTACCGGGTCCGGGTGGTAGAGTGGTGTAGGTCTATTGTGTATTTAAGTCTTTCCCTCGTTTCAGGGAGGCAGGAAGTGAGTGTAGCAGACATGAGTGCATCGAACGCTAACCTCAGTGGTGGCCATTTTGGAAAGAGGTAATTCGTGATAGAGATTTAGATGACTATGGCAGACATCTTAGAACAGTATCAATAGATGTAAGACTGTACAGAGACAACACTAGGGGATGTGGATCTGTCGTAAATATATGGACAAATTACTTGATTCAGGGAGGAGGAAGATAAATGAAACAAGTGTAGCAAGCGTTTAACAAAATAAGTCGCCTACTTGGAGCATGATAATACAGGGAAAGAAGGGGATGACTACGGCAGACATCTTGGAATGGTGTCAAGGACAATTCAGAGTACACGTTTCGGAAGTGTGTCATGAGATATAGTGCGGGGATAACACATCCTATTAGATGGAAAAGGTGCACAAGTAAAAACATGGAATAAGCAGCACTGTGTTGCGGTTGATGATATAGATCATCAGCTAGTCAAGCTACAGCATTAGTATAATATGACTACCGTATGTAAGCTGGTATTGGATCAAGGGACCACAGTATGTGAGCAGAAGTCAGATCGTCAGACCAAAAAATATATATGAGCCAAGACCTAAGTCTCAAATACGAAACCAACATGAATCTCATGTATTATATGAAAAATACTGGAGTCTGTATTAAAATAAAGTCTATATTAAAATGAATATTGAAAAACCCTTTTAATGAGCAGGAGGGTATTTGAAAAATCATATCCTCAATGTATTCCAAGGTATGTCATCGTTCAAACCCTGAGTGTGTAAGGACAAGCGATGTATCCATCTCTGTTCTTTCAAAAAGAGGGCATGCTTATTAATCCTCGTGAATGTTTCTAACACCAGCCATTTAAGTGCATCAGGTGAGTGGTGTTTCTCTAGAAAGTGGGAACACATTTTCGTGTTGGATTTTTGACATCGAATGTTGCTCCGGTGTTCAGCAACACGGGTTTTGATGGTGCGAGTAGTCATCCCTATGTATTGCAAATTACAGGGACAGGTCAGCAGGTATATGCAATTTGATGTGTTGCAATTAGTATGGGACCGTAATTCCCACGTAAAACCATTTGAAAAAGTGATAGATTTGCATATGGTGGTGAAAGCACATGCTGTACAAGACCCACAGGGATAGTGGCCCTTAACCGGTGGTAAATCCCATAGGGTTCTTTGGACAGTTACTGCAACTGTCTTGGGTCTGGTGTTGATTAGCATGTCTCTCAAATTACGTGAGCGCTTAAAAGCAAAGCGCGGTAAATCCAATGTCATATCACCAGTGTTAAGTATACCCCAATGTTTCTTGATTAATTTGCTTAGTCTGTTCGACCCGGGTGTGAAGGTGGTCACACACGTGATGGTATCACTAGGGATCTTAGTTCTCTGTTCTAAGAGTGCTTCCCTGTTGTTGTTTCTGGCTCTTTTTCTACTCAGGGCAATACTTCTTGGGGGATAATCTCGTGCCACCAATTTGTTGGCCAGTATTTCTGATTCTTTTTTGTAGTCAGTAATTTCACTGCAATTGCGTCTCACCCTTAGAAATTGTCCAAAGGGGAGGTTCTCTTTCAAGGACAAAGGATGGTGACTACTATACAGCAGCAGGCTATTGCGGTCAGTTGCTTTTCTGTACATAGTAGTAGATAAGCTGCCCTGTGTAAGTTTGATCATGAGATCCAAGAATGGTATCTGTTCCTGTGAAATGGTACTGGTGAATCTCAAATATGGATTCAATGTGTTGATCCATACACAGAACTGTTCACAAGATGTCAAATCACCTTTCCAGAAGACCAAAATGTCATCTATGAACCTCTTCCATATGCAGATATTGGATCGGTAAGGATTTGAATCATGGAGGATCAGTGTACCCTCAAAGGATGCCATGTAAAGACATGCTAAACTGGGAGCAAAGGTACTCCCCATGGAAGTACCTTGCTTTTGATGGTAAAGTTGCCCTTTGAATTCAAAAAGTTTTCAGTCAATGCCAACGACGCACATTCAAGGACAAAACTAGATGGTGTGCTAGAGTCCCAAGGTGTCAAATTCAATGCCTCCTCAATCAGATCTAGGGTCGCTCTCTGTGGGATGTTGGTGTAGAGTGCCTCTACATCTAGGGTGATGAGGAGATCAATATCGCCTGTGTGTTGAAACTCAGAAATCAGGCGTAGTACGTCAGTAGTGTCCTGTATGTAGGATGGTATTTGTCTCACTAACGGTTGTAGAAAATGATCACAAAATTGTGATAGAGGTTCAAGTATGGAATCTATTCCGGAAACAATAGGGCGACCAGGTACTGGTGTGACTCCCTTGTGTATTTTAGGTAAAATATAGAAATAGGGGATCCTAGGTTCTTTCTTCATGAGGAAGTCAGCCTCCTTCCTACTTATCCAGCCCTGGGTCTCTGCCTCAAAGATCAGTGCGGTTATGATTGTATTGAGGCGTGTCACTGGATTGGTGGTGATGGGGGTGTAATACCGCCGATCACTCAGTTGTCTGAGACATTCGATGTCATAGTCAGTGGTTGCATTCACATAGCACAACTGGGAATGCGGCTGAAATGCCACTCTCGACTTAGGAAAATGCGGTACTGTACTCCGGAAAGCAGCCGACAGTGGAGTTTAACAAACAAACTCCAACTCACCAGTGGATCGTGTCCGCCGTGTGTTGGTGGCAACTGTCCCAACAGATAGTAGAAGAACCAACCTTGTGCTGGGAAGAAGCATTGGTGGCCGCAACCGCTTGAACACGTCGGGAGGCTTAACCCTTGAAGAACAACATCACAAAGTAAAAGACCATGAAACAAAGATGGCAGCACGCTAACGACGGCGCGACGGATGGCTCACGGCGCGTCCATGCTGCAGGGCGTCCTTCAGCAGCCCTGAGCTGCGTAGAAGCAATGACGTAGTGAAAGGGCGCACCGTCACAGAAGATCCTCGAGGTGCTGCGTGTGTACTGCAACAGGTAAGATTTCTCGCGCTGTAAGTTAACTGTAGATCCATTTCGAAAGGAGTGCACGCGCTCCTAATGGCCCACACTCTCGACCAGTCTCAAATTTAAAAATAAATCCATGAACTAAAATTGCCTCACCAAGGACACTGGGAAACCTCAGTGCTCGCGTTCTCCAAACGTCTCCTCAGCAAATATAAAGTCACAGACCGTAGAATATAGCGGTCATTGTACGAATGCTGCGATTTGTTAACACATGTAAAACAACATGCTTACTTGTACTGAACCATGTTGCTCCTGTGTGGCCCCTTTAACGTCCACACTCTGACACAGAGTCCTACTTTCCTCAAATCAGAGTAAAATACAAATAAATCTTCCTTCAGTGCAGCCACTTGTTGCAGTGTGTAGAAACATCTAGATCCAATGCACTCGCAAAGACAATGAAGGAGCACTTCTGTAGTAGCATTAAAGATGACTTTCGAAAATTAAACTCCCATTTTCAACAAGCCATAGACACTATGCAGACCTCTGCAGAACGATATGGCTGGATCACACACATGTGGAAGTAGTGAGACTCACACCACTTACCCACTTGTAACAAAGATGTTTTTAAAAGTCCATAGGAGCATGTCCAGGCTGGGTCTGTCCGTTGACAAGGACACTGGTGGGGCTGGCTTGCCTGGAACTCCATTCTTGAGGCTTGAATCTTTGTTTCTTTGTTTCTTGTGGTTTCTTTGGGTTCTGGTTCATCATGTCCAAACCATGGCTAGGTTCTTGAAATCTTGTATATTGAAGCACGCTTGAGTCTTGGTCCAGGTCGTCGCCAAAATATGTTGTGTCTTACCAAAGACGTAGCCGAGTTGTTTCTTCAGTATTTCTTTATTGACTTCAAGTTGCAGGTAAGTAAATATATACATCAGTCCAAAAGCCATGTAAACCTATTATGCTAGCCCCAGCAGGATCAGCCTGCCTGCTGCTCAGCCCATCTCCAACTGTCACCAAAATATGTTGTGTCTTACCAAAGACGTAGCCGAGTTGTTTATTCAGTATTTCTTTATTGACTTCAAGTTGCAGGTAAGTAAATATATACATCAGTCCAAAAGCCATGTAAACCTATTACGCCAGCCCCCCAGGAGCAGCCTGCCTGCTGCTCAGCCCATCTCCAACTGTCACCAAAATATGTTGTGTCTTACCAAAGACGTAGCCGAGTTGTTTATTCAGTATTTCTTTATTGACTTCAAGTTGCAGGTAAGTAAATATATACATTAGTCCAAAAGCCATGTAAACCTATTACGTCAGCCCCACCAGGAGCAGCCTGCCTGCTGCTCAGCCCATCTCCAACTGTCACCACTCATCCACACAGGCACCCAAGCATTCCATGCATTACAGTCACACCAACATTCCAATACCACCTCTCACTCTGGCTGAACAGCTAGGAGACAGCTAGGCTGGGAAGCATACATAAATACAATGAGGATATAACAGACATACATTAATTTTAC
This sequence comes from Calotriton arnoldi, assembly GCA_963921515.1. Taxonomy (NCBI): domain Eukaryota; kingdom Metazoa; phylum Chordata; class Amphibia; order Caudata; family Salamandridae; genus Calotriton; species Calotriton arnoldi. Next base: position 2,024,455 of record CAWUFW010002424.1, on the reverse strand, counting down.
ATTAATTTTAGGATGGCCTATGATCATATTAGTATAGAATGGCCATTTTTGTGAGAAGAGCAAATTGCTTACCTCTACACAGGTGGATAGGATGAGGTGGTGAATGGAGTGTCAATAGCTGCCTGTTTTACAACTGCTATACTGTATTATTAATATTTAAAGTTAATATATAAGAAACTTACAAAGTACCATTAAGTTAATAGCTCCGCCATGCCCTGACATCCACGGCTCCTAGAGTGTTGCTTATTTGATAGGCGGTCTGCTGTCTGTCAGGGTGTGCCAGGTGGCCTCACAGCAAACTTTTTTGTTTTCTGAAACCAAACTCCAAAGTTGGGAGTTTGCTTTTGTTTTAGAAAAACAAAAAATAAATGACCTTGACACCCGGGGAGTTTTCACCCAGGGTGTCAGGGTAATTGTTTTCAATTTGCGACCACTAGGTTTTCCCTTACTATAAAGCCTGGCCACTCTTATGCTGTCATTGAACCAGGGTGCTGAAGGTTTATTCCTGTGAGAATGCATGAAGAAGAAGAATGAATGAAGCAATGATTTTAATATGGATACCATGTTCAAAGATACAATAATCAAATTGTTGAAATTTTCTGCCGCTGGGGATACAGTCACTGATGGTAACATAGGTATTTCCAGAGAGCTTTTAAGTGAGCAGAGGCCTCAGCCTTTGACCAGGCTCGAAAGAGTTTCACAGAAGAAAGATTGGCGATCTGCAAAGAAGCAAGAAAGAGGGAAAAAAAGGTATTGCCAAATGGTCAGTTCTTACCAAGGGGAGGAGAAATCAGACAGGAAGGGGTTTGAGATTAGAAGAAGTTTCGAAATTGTACCCAGCAGTATGTCTAGTATATAGCACGATTTGAGTTAACTCCAAAGCAGGTAAGGCGTCAAAAATGGCTTCAGATATGGGGAGGGGATTTGTCTCCAAATGGTGGTTTAGATTGCCAACGATGGACCAATGAGCAAATGTAAAAATTAACAGAGCTATCTAATCACCCAGAGAACAGATGAAATTACCCTTAGGTCCTGGCGGGCAATGCATTGAGGCTTCTGAAATCGAGAAGATGAGCATAGTTTTAGAGAAAAATATCATGCATTCTCTACTGGTAAGGGAGACATTCTCAATGTAGAGGAGAAGGACCTTCACATAACCGTTTTAGGCTGAGTGAACTATTCTAAAAGAGTAACAGTAATAATGACAAAGATATATATAACTTTCTTCACAGCTGCATCCTTTCCCCTTTGTCCTAGCATAAGCAAAGAATAAGCACCATGGTGCATAAAGGCAGCCACTAGTGTGCTAGTGCCGGGAGAGAGCTGGACAGTGCCATATCTTTGTAAATATAGCACTGTTCTACTATCTATTTATTTATTTATTAAGAAGTTTTATATAGCGCTGGCCAGACCCGAGGGTATCGGAGCGCTTTACAACAGATTTAAAGCAGAAATCACATAAAAAGGCAAAGGTAAACGTAAAAGTTCGAAAGATCCAGTGTGCTGTGCGTCATTGAGGTAGGGAGGTCCTGAGATAGCATCGATGAGTGCACAATGTCTTGGGCTAAACCTCCTTCCGGGAAGAGGGAACGAGAAGGGGGTAGGGGAGCGGGGATGAGGTAGGTAGTGGTGGAACATTGTCAAGGGGTTGTAAAGTGCAGGAAGAGGTAGGTTGTGATGGAACATTGTCAGGTGACTGCAGAGTGCAGGCTTGTGCGTTTCGGCGGCGATTCTCGGTTCGGGAAGGCACGGTTGAGGTAGAGGTCTTTTAGGAATCTTTTGAATTTTATAAAGGAAGGGATAGTCCTGATATTGGCCGGGATGGAGTTCCAGATTTTGGGTGCGTTTCCAGCAAAGGATCGTGCAGCGGTTTTTTGTTTGTGTGTTTTCATAGGGATGAGTAAGACGGTGTTTGAGCTCCTGAGGTTTCTTGTCTGACCGGCTTTCTTGAGTTTGGAGGCCAGGTATTCCGGTTTCCCTGTGTGCAGGGCTTTGTGCGTGAGGCAGGCAGTTCAAAAGCTGGCACGCATTTCGACTGGGAGCCATTTTAGTTCTCTGAGTGCGGGAGATAAGTGGTCATATTTCTTAACTCAGGTGACCATTCTGGCAGCTGCATTTAGAGTTGTTTTTAGTGGCGCTAGGTGGGATTGAGCTGTACCGGTGAGGACTGCGTTTCCGTAGTCAAGTCTAGATAGCACCAGTGATTGGGTGGCTTGTTTGAGGTCCTTGGGCGGGCTTAATTTTGTTGAGAAGCTTCAAATTGAGGAAGGCACTCTTCGCGGAGATCTTGATGTGTTTGGTCATGTTTAGTTTTGAGTCGAGGGTGATTCCTAGAGATTTTACCGAGTTAGCAAGGGTGATATTACCGTTGAGAGCATCGATTGCTTTCAGCCACTCTACGATTTGAGGGTTTTCTTCTTTGTTGGAGATGAGGAGGATTTCGGTTTTGTCTTGATTGAGTTTAAGGTGGTTTGTTGCTAGCCACTGTTGAACTTCTCTAAGAGTGTAGTTGAGTCTTAGAATGTCGTTGATGGAGGAGGTTTCCAAGTAGATCTGGGGGTCATCTGCATATAGGTGAAAGGGGATGTTGGCTTTTTTGAGAAGGGTGGTGAGGGGTTCCATGTATATGTTGAACAGTTGAGGGGAGAGCACTGAGCCTTGGGGGACACCTCTGTTGACGGGGTGTAGGTCGGACGTAAAGGTTTTGATTTTTATCCTTTGGGAGCGGTTGTGTAAGAAGGAGGAGAACCATTGTAGGACCACCTCGTCCGCACCTACTCTGTCTTGAAGAGCCTTGACGAGTAGATTGTGATCAACCGTGTCAAAGGCTGCCGATAAGTTCAGGAGAATGAGTAGGCAGCATTTGTCAGTATCAAGAGACTTGTGGATGTCATCCACGATGTTAAGGATCGCGGTTTCAGTGCTACAGCCTTTTCTGAAGCCCGATTGGTGGTGATCTAGCAGGTTGATGTTGTCTATGTGCTGAGTCAGTTGTAGGAGAACGCACTTTTCAAGGATTTTGGATAGGAAGGGGAGGTTGGAAACAGGTCTGAAGTTGTTCAGATCGGTGTTGTCTAGCCCTGGCTTTTTCAATAGTGGCGTGACTTGGCCGACTTTGAGGCAGTCTGGTATGATGCCGGTTTTCAAGGAGCTGTTTATGATTTCGCTCCAGAGTGGGGCGAGTGAGAGTTTCAGCTTTTTGGTCAATTGGGTGGGTACAGGATCGAGGATGTGGGATGCGGGCTTGGAGGAGGAGATCAGTTTAAGAATCTCAGCTTCAGGTACGGGGTCGAAGGATTTCCAGGCTTTCGTGGGGAGCTTGCTCATGGTGGTTTCGATTGTTGGGGTTGGGTTTTTGCAGGAGGGATAGAGGTTGATGTCAAGAGATAGCTCAATCTTGGTGATTTTGTCATTGAAGAAGTTGACGAAGTTGTCACACAGGTCTTTGGAGGCCTGGACTGGGGTTGCAGAGGTCTTGGAGGTTTGTTGCCTGATGATGTTAAAGAGTTCTTTGGGCCTGTTTTTCGTGTTGTCAAGAGCGGTACAGAAAAAGTTGGTTTTTTCATTGTTGATATGTTTTTTGTAATTCCTATGGGCTGCTTTGAGTTGCTCGCAGAGGCTTGTGGAGGGATTGTTTCTCCATAGACGTTCTGTAGCTCTAAGTTGTCTCCTTTTAGCGTTGATGTCCGTGTTGAACCAGGATCTGGAAGGAATGTTCCTGGTTTTTTTCAGTTTCAGGGGGGCAAGTTGGTCTAAGACGGACGACATAGTTGTGTTGTAATGAGATGTGAGTTCTGTTGTGGAGAGACCGTCTGGGGAGATGGGCAGGAGCGTGCTTATCTTTTCTTCTAGGTCGACCATGTTGATCTGTGATAGGTTTCTCGTCCATGTGGGGGGGGTTTTGGATGGGAGTTTGATACATGATCGGTTGAGTGATGTGGAATAGGATTAAGTGATGGTCTGACCAGTCGACCGGCAAGATGTGGTCTATTGTGATTGCGTCGCGTTGTGCGATGATGGCATCCAGGATTGCCCCTTTGTTATGGGTTACTTCTGAGCAGTGCTGGGTAAGGTTGTTGCTATGTAATAGCTCGTTCAGGTTTTGTATTGGTGAGCTGTTTTTATCATTCCAGTGCAAGTTGAGGTCGCCCAGAATTAGGTTGTTGTTGTCTCGGAGTGAGCAGTGTGCAACCAGGTCTGACAGGTGATCAGTGAATGTGGTGGTGTTGCCTGGGGGATGGTATAGGAGATGGCATTGTAGTATTTTGTTGTTGCTGGTGTTAATGTTGGCGGTTAGGCATTCAAAGGTGTTATAGTTGAAGGTTTCTATTTCGGTCACGGACAAGTTGTTGTTGTGAATGATTGCTAAACCCCCACCTCTTTGGTCTTTTCGGTCTTTGTTGATGATTGAGAAGCCTGGGGGTACGAGGGTATCCATGATTGGAGGCGAGCTGTTGTTTAACCAGGTCTCGGTGATGAAGGCTATGTTTATGTCATGGGTGAGGATGGATTGTGCTAGCTCTGTGGCATGTTTGGTGGCTGATCTGCAGTTTATGAGCATGCAGTTGGTAGGTGGTGACTCTTTTTTTCGTTTTTTTCTTATGGGTGCAATGGGGATGTTGATGATGGAGGCTGGGGGTCTAGGGGGTTTCGGAGTGGAGGGATCTCTTCTGAATCCAGTGATTACCTGAATCGTGGATTGGGGAATGGAAGCAGAGGGGGTGCCGTACGAGGAGGCCAGCTCAGCCGCTTCATCCGAGGACATAGCCTCCATAGTTCTTTTGGGCCTCAGTGTATGACTCGAGAGGGGGGGTGAGGTCCAAGTGGGTCGCGTAGCCTCGGGGAGCCTTTGGTGTGTAGGGTTGGAGACGGTGGGAGTACAGTGGGGGTTTTTGGAGGGCTTGCAAAGCGTAGCGAGGTTGTTTAGGATTTCGTTAAAGCCCTGTATTATAATAGCCAGTTGGCTTTCAAGCAGGGAGAGCCGGCGCCCCGTCTCATCTTGGTTGGGAGTGGGTGGATTCTGGGCAGGGTCTTCCCGAAGGGGAGAAGGCCTGACGATGTTGTGTTGCCTTCTGGTAGTTATTGTGTTGTCCGTGAGGGCTTTAAGGTGGGTCGTGGGTGTGGGGTGAGGGGGGTCATGTTGTGGTAGCTGCTTTCTTTTGCAGGTGGGTATAGGAAGGTGGTTGGAAGTCTTAGACTGTACATTGAGGGCGATCGGTGTTGCTTGAGGAAGATTATGAGCGGGAGGCTGTTCGCGGGGATGAACCGGCGGGGGAGGGGGAGTCTTGTTCTTGGCGCCAGAGGTGCTGGTGGTGTCTCGAGTTGGAGAACAGGGGCTTATGATAGCGGGTGCAGGAATGGTGTGGGTGTTCATCTGGGGGTCTGGTTGTCCGGGTAGAAGGGGTGGGTTGGGTGGGGGAGATGAGTGTGAGCGGAGGCATTCTGAAGTGAGGGGAAGAGGGAGTCAAATGCCTCAAGGTTGTCATTGTTAGCTTGAATCAGGAATGTGCTGTTGGAGTAGATGGTCACAGAGGTGTTCCCGCTTCTCGTCGTACGGTTAGGGATAGAGAATGATAGTTTGCAGCTATGGGGTGTATTGGTAGTTTTGGTAATGTGGAGTTGTGATATGAGGATGGAGTTCCCCTTTTCGGGTCTTTCCGTGTGAAAAATGAGGTCCATTATTTGGCCTTTATAGGAGCAGTGATATATGTCAGCAAATAGTGATTCTGGGTATTGCCTGATCAGTTTATGTTTGAGGTTTTTTCTCGCTTTGGGTGAGAGGTTGGGGGGGAGACTAATTGAGAAGGAGTTCGGGCCGTGCGGTTTTACGTAGCTCGACGTGAGGGGGTTGGCGTAGGTTGGCGTGATAGAAGGCATTTTAACTAAGCTTGAGGTGGGGCTAGTTCCTTTAGGGCTAGGTGTGCTATGCTATCACAGGGGTCAGGTGGGTTGTAGTGGTGGACGGGACTGATAGCGTGGTCAAGCCGCTTCCTTAGGGGTTGGTTGGTTGGCTGCCAGCCTGCGGTCACTGGGGGCAGGAAGAGTGTATGAGCGGTGAGGGCATTGAGGTGCGGCTCGTGTCATTTTGTTTCAGGTATGGGGCAGGTAGTTGCTGTTGTCTTGCCGTTGAATTTTTAGTTCCGTGACCCCTCGGGGTTCGAGTTTCGAGTTCCGTTACCCCCCAGAGTTCTATTGGGGTAGCCACCGGGTGGTCAGGCAGTATGGGTCTGGCAGTGTGTGGATAGGCGCAGCAAGACAGGGATGTGGCGGGCCAACGTCAGTTCTTTTTAGAGATTAATGAGTCTGGACGCAGAGTTGGGTGGACCAGCCTCTTCTTTTTGAGTTGGTCGGTGACTCGACGGTGGGGTTAAGTAGATAGAAGTAGAGCTGGGTTATCTAAGTAGATGGAAGTAGAGCAGAGTCGAGCCAGCGTTGCATTATAGAGTGTCTCTCTCTAAGGAGCAGGGGGTCTTTGCAGTCTCTATGATGCAAGAGTCTTTTTGGCGGCCATTTTAGGGTTAGGCCCCGAGTGCTTTTGGTTTGGGGAGGTGTTAGGCTCTGTGATGCAGGGGCCTTTGTTGCTTGTTCTAGTCGAGACCGGCAGGAACAGAGTGTATAGGGAGCATTTAGGGTGAAAGGGGACTCACCGGAGCAGTCTGTTCGTTGGTGAGAAGTACTACTTCTGTGCGGCCATCTTGAGGTCAGGCGTTTCAGAGCCCCTCGATTGCTCGTAAATTGATTGTCCAGTGGCGGTTAGTGTGATTTTCCAGAGGTTATTTGTCTTGTGTTTCAGTACTGGATCGCTCTACAAAGCGGCAGTTTCCGTGGAGGACTCGCATAAGCGATGGGTTATCATTGCTGGTTCAAGCGTCGGGGCGGCCGTCTTGGGGACAGGCGTTGCGGAGCTCTGTAGTAGCTTGTGGTCCGCTTTCCGAAGTTCCTCAGTTTGAGGATCGTTACGGGCCTTAACTGTCAGGGCTCTCTTGTGTCCACTGTGGGGTGCCTTTATGTAGCGAGCAGTCTATTGCTCATGCCGGGTTACCGTTGTCAGATCCACGTCGGGGCGGCCATTTTGGGGACAGGCGCTGCGGAGCTCAGCAGTAGTTCGTAGTCAGCTATCCAAGCTTCTTGCAATGCAATGCAATGCAGCAACTTGCTGTGCTGAGGTGCGTGAAATCCTAGTAAATCCGGGCCTCATTTTTCAGCATTTCACTTAATGCTTCAACTACCTTTTCTGGCATTCTGGTGTACTGCTCCACACACCCTCAAGGTGCCACTGAGTTGGGCATGGAATTCTCCAACTTATTAAACTTTTTGTCCTTACTACTGTTGAGGATTTTTGTGCAATTTTGTTTTAGTGCATCCTTAACAACGTGCATCATGCACTTTTCACAGTCAATTAAACAGTCACACCCTGATATAGTACTGTTGTCTTTAAAAAGCGAGTTTCCTATGATGTGTGGAAACATGTTTTCCTGATCCATGTTAACTAGGCCTCAATTTGGGCCTAGCAGCCATGCTTTTCAAATTGGATGTCACTGTTGTCTTCCCCCTGCACATTATACTGTTTGCTATTTCTGCAGCACGCAGTCAAGCAGAATCATAATTGTTTATTTCCACCGTCATTGCTCATACTGTTCTCAATTAATCTTCCCTGGCTCAGTCACAAAACTGCAACTATTACGTCACGGTTCTTCCGCTAGCTCACTGTACACTATTCATTCATAATATGTTTCTGTTGATTCTGTATCTAGTGTGTCCCACTATATCCCAATGACATTAGCATAGAGTGGGATAGTGCTTAGGTGTTAAGGCAATATGTCACTAGAGACTGTGCTCTGATTTGCTGTGACGATAACTTAATTGATCATGCCATGATGATTCTGCAGTTTTGCTAATTTCATATGCAAAAATGATGTATAAAAATCTTTGAGTTTGGGGTGAGTGCAAATACTTTCCTTAAGGCTTAGATGCTGCTAGGGTTGCTGTCCATTTCTCTTCTGAATTGCTGCCCACTTGGGATTTAAAATATTTTTTGATTTTGCACTTCTCTGTAATGCCCTATTTGCTGAAAACCTTTATGTCATTGACTCAGTACCACATTTCTTTTGAATTTTTGTAATAAATGCTTTCAAATATTTCACTGATCTCCAACTCAGTTATTGAGTGTGTCCCTTTACTTAATTGACTGTATATCTGATATATGTGATGTGCTGGGAGGTGCCATACCTCTGGGACACATTGCCTCATAAAATTGAGATTTAATACTGTCTCCGATTCATCGAATTGTAGGTGTTCTTTTGAAGTCAATTTTGGAATGTCAAAATTGCTGCATCCCCTGTGCCCACACTGCCTCTAAATGTATTGCCCTAGGGCACTTCAATGTGTTGGGGAATTTACCAAACTAGCATCCTCAAGTAATCTGTTGGGATCTTGTGCAAACCTCGGCTTCACACAAATGATAACTGCATCAACACATTAAGCATGTCATTCTAATGACCCCATCTTTACCTTTGATGAGTTTATGTTAGACCTGATCTATCCCAGAGTGACCTGATCATACCATATAGCAGCCCTCTTGTTCTCCTTAAACTTAGAGTTACACAACACTAGCCTTTCCCCTCCATGGTAATTTGAAACTTATATTTTAAAAGGGTAATGAGAACAATACTTCAACATACCTGAAAAAGGCAACATGTCTATTACTGGTTAGTGCACAAGCAAATAATGGGCACTTTAACCACCCTGATTACCTTAGCTTTAGATGTACTGGTCCCCATTAAGCTGTCTGACTCTCATTGTAACAGACCCTCAGCCCCATAGTACACTTGTGCCTTGGTTGAAGCTAAACAGGCCTCTAAATTATTAGAGCAGGCCTGGTGTCACAATTACTCCAAATGCTGCAACTTTTCTTTTCTGTGCTTGTTCCACGAAGTTGTAAGAGGAAACGTTGCAGCATTTGGAGGCACTTTGCAGCAAGGATTTTAAGTTTGCACCGTTTTGGAAGGCGAATAAAATTGTGACATTGGGACTAAAAACGCCATTAAAGCAGAAAGGAATTAACACCAGTGCACATGTAAGGATACCTACCTGGTGCATTCTGGGGCCTGCAGTCAAAGAAACGGGCTATGGGCACATGACCACTCGGAGCTAATAAGCACACTCACCTGTGAACAAGGCAGAGATATGCTGAAACGCGTAAGGATTTGAAGAGTGTGCTGTATGCTGCAGCACAGACGACAAATAAAAGTCAGCTTTTCCATAATTCGAAGTTGGGCTCTGTTGCTGTTCTTCTGTGAGGTATCATATTGACAGGATCTCCATTCCTGTCCCGAGAGCCCACCCTGCAGGGTCGGGCCCCCAGTAAATGGAACTGTTTGTAAGCATATATATATATATATATATATATATATATATATATATATATATATATATATATATATATATATATATATATATATATATATATATATATATATATATATATATATAGGTTTGCTGAGGCCAATTCACGGAAAACTGCAACATGGTGGAAAATACGCTACTGAGCAACATTTGAGAGGACACCACAACAGCGAGTTTCCCGATGTCAATATCACTGCATTATGGGACTTGTATGCACTGAGCTTCATGGTCACGTGAGGACATTGTTATAAAGCACCTGTGTCCTATTACCTCCATTCCTATGATTAAGGCAGTCGCCGAAACGCGTCAGGAGAGTGTACCTGCAGCCACATTATTAAACAAACGTTGCAGTTTTCCGTGAATTGGCCTCAGCAAACCTTCTTTGCATTTGATTAACGGGATGTCTGTCCCCGTCAGCTTAGGCCGCCCTGCAGGGTTGGGGGCCCCCGTCGACAGAGGATTGTGTGACATATATATATATATATATATATATATATATATATATATATATATATATATATTCACTGAAAAAACCTTAGGTTTCAAGCACGTTATAGTTAGAAATTAGCATTTAAAAAACCTTACAAATTCACTGAAAAAACCATAAGTTTTAGGGACAGTTATAGTTAGTTGGACATTGCACTCGTACAAAACCCGTGAAATTCCCCCGTTATAGTTAGTTCAGGTAACTATAACTCGCGCCCTCGCAATGCACTGCTGATGACGTCACATATTACATCACTCATGACATGGTCAGTGACATCACTGATGACATCACTGATGACATCTCAAATGACATCATCCAGTGACTGTGTGTTTCTGTAAAGTTTAAATATGTTTAATATATATAGGGAAAGGCGTATTGAAGAATGAGTGGGTGTATAAGTGTCTGAATGGATGATTTAGTAGGTGCGTGACTAACTCTATAAGTGAGTGATTAAACGTATCTTACTGAATGCATGGGTTAGTGACTAAACTGGGTGAATGTCTGTATTGGTCTGTCTGTTGCTGTGTAAGTGGCAGCATGGGTTTGTGAATAGCTACATGAGTGTCTATATGAGTTATTGATTGGTTGGCTGAGTATCTGTATGGGTGCCTGAGTGTTTGTGTGGGTGGGGTGTGTGAGACTCTGTGCATAGATGTGTGAGTGGGTGATTCACTAGGTGGATGGTTTCAAGAGTGCATCTGTGATAGACTGTATGGGTGGGTAAGTGTGTGTAAGAGTGTGTTAGTGAGTGAATGTATGTCCCAGTGGTACGTGTGAGTAACTACGTATGTGAAAGGCAGTATATATGTGTGTTGGAGTATATAAATAGCTATAAGCGAGAGTGTGTGATTGTGAGAGTGACTGTATGGATGAGTGTGTGCTTGTATCAGAGATTGTATAAGAGCGTAAGAATGTGCTAGTATTTGTATGAGTAAGTGAGCTGGTGTGTGTATAACTGAATAGGTGAGTAAATGGGTGTGTGCTTAATTTTTTGCATGACTGACTAGGTGTGTGAGTACCTCTATGGATGAGTGGCGGTGTGTGAGTGTTTATATAGGTGTATGAGTGCATATAATAGTCCTGTACTGAGTGACTATAAGTATGAGTGACTGTACGGGTGAGTGAGTAGATGTGTGTGTGTAGACCTAAGAATCAGTGAGTGTGTATATAGTAATTGGTGTTGGAGTGTCTATGGTTTTGACAATGGCAGTCTGTAATTTACAGTGGGTGTATCAAAAGTTATATTAGGGTGTGAGAAGATGCATCAAATTATCACATGGATGATGTCATCAGTGATGTCATCAGTGATGTCATTTGAGATGTCATCAGTGATGTCATCAGTGATGTCACTGACCATGTCATGAGTGATGTAATATGTGACGTCATCAGCAGTGCATTGCGGGGCGCGAGTTATAGTTACCTGAACTAACTATAACGGGGGAATTTCACGGGTTTTGTACGAGTGCAATGTCCAACTAACTATAACTGTCCCTAAAACCTATGGTTTTTTCAGTGAATTTGTAAGGTTTTTTAAATGCTAATTTCTAACTATAACGTGCCTGAAACCTATGGTTTTTTCAGTGAATTTCAAAGGTTTTTTAAATGCTAATTCCTAACTATAACATGTCTGAAACCTATGGTTTTTTTCAGTGACTTTCAAAGGTTTTGTAAATGACAATTTTTAAATGTATTAATTGTTATATATTTTTTTTGATACTGATTTACTACATTTTTTAACCTATTTATTTTTAGATATTTTATTTTTTAAAATACATTGTAATTACATTATACATTACATTACAAAATATACTTTCTCAGAATGAATTACTTTAGTTTAAATACTTTGCAAATAGGCAATAGACTTTTAAGTACAGTAGTTACAGTTGTTGCAATGGGCAACACAATTTCAAACACAATGCAACATTGAGCTCAATGTGAATTTCAAGTTAAATGCAATTAGTTACTTTATGGATTACTTTTCTAACCACAGGACTGGATCCTAGATTCAGTCCTGGGACATCTCCTGTAAACAGTTGAGTAAAAGCGTTTTGGTTACAGTAGTGATTTTTAAGGAATATTATTGTATTTTAAAAGTTGACACAGAAACTTTTTCACATAGAATCACCAATGTTATCCTATGGGAGGAAATTCACTTAGCAGGTAAGTAGTGTTATCGTTACTTTTTCTTACTCAGTGGTGGATCTTGGATCCAGCACTGGTGCATCTCCTGTAAACAGTTGAAAGAATGCGTTTAAGTCATACAGGTGATTTTTAAGGAATATTTGTAGTTTGTGAAAATCGACACTTGAAACTTTTCTGCTGAAAACCAGAAAATGGATTCCTATGGAAGGAAATACAAGTTACTGGTAAATACGGTTAGAATTACTTTTCAGGGTCAGTGCTGGGCTAAAAGATGCAGCACTGGGTTCTCTCCTGATAACAGGTGAGTAAATCGGAATTCGTAGTTCGGCTGATTTTAGAGGAATATTATAAAGTTCCAAAACTCCACACTTAGAAGAATTTCCAAGTGAAACCAGTCAATGTTAGCCTATGGAAGGACATTCAAGTTACTGGTAAGTACAGTTAAAATTACTTTTCAGGATCAGTACTGGGCTCAAAGATGCAGCACTGAGGTCTCTCCTGATAACAGGTGAGTAAATCAGAATTCGTAGTTCTGCTGATTTTAGAGGAATATTTGTATGTTTCAAAAATCGACACTTAGAAACTTTTTCAGCAAAAAGCAGGCAATGATATCTTATGGAAGGAAATTCAAGTTACTGGTAAGTACGGTTAAAATTACTTATCAGGATCAGTACTGGGCTGAAAGATGCAGCACTGAGGTCTCTCCTGATAACAGGTGAGTAAATCGGAATTCGTATTTCGGCTGATTTTAGAGGAATATTATAAAGTTCCAAAACTCCACACTTAAAAGAATTTCCAAGTGAAACCAGTCAATGTTAGCCTATGGAAGGAAATACAAGTTACTGGTAAGTACGGTTAAAATTACTTTTCAGGATCAGTACTGGGCTCAAAGATGCAGCACTGAGGTATCTCCTGATAACAGGTGAGTAAATCGGAATTCGTAGTTCGGCTGATTTTAGAGGAATATTTGCACAATGGTGAAGGGAGGGGCGGGGCCTGAGGTGACATCTGTGCAAACGCGCCCCGTGGCGCGTTTTAAGTTGGGGGATTAAGTCCCCTTGAATCATGAGGGTCCCTGGGGTCCAACTAGCCCACCCTGTACCTCCAGTATGCGCCAGGGAGCTGCGTTGCAGAGAGGTGTTCAGAGGCCACGCCCCTTTTTGCACCTCTCTGCAACGCAGCTCTGTGGTGCTTTCTGGACGTACCTGGTGGGCTAGTTGGCCCCCAGAGACCCTCAGGATTGAAGGGGATTTCATTCCCCATCTTAAAATGCGCCACGGGGCCTGTTTGCACACATGTCACCTGAAGCCCCGCCCCCTCCCTTCACCACTGTGCAAACGCGCCCCATGGCGCGTTTTAAGTTGGGGGATTAAGTCCCCTTGAATCCTGAGGGTCCCTGGAGTCGAACTAGCCCACCATGTACCTCCAAAAAGCGCCACAGAGCTGCGTTGCAGAGAGGTGTATAAAGGGGCGTGGCCTCTGTACACCTCTCTGCAACACAGCCCCCTGGCGCATACTGGAGGTTCCTGGTGGGCTAGTTGGCCCCCAGGGACCCCCAGTATTCAAGGGGAATTACTTCCCCTTCTCAAAACGCGCCAGGGGGCGCGTTTGCACACTGCTGCAGGGAGGGGGCGGGGCCTCCGGCACAATGCCGTTTTTTTTTCTCCTTTTTTTTATGGGAGGGGGCTGCGTGGCCCCCTTTCCCTTGGCCACTTTTGGCCCCGGGGACCCCATCTCCCGGGGCCTGAGCATTTTTTTTTTTTAAACGGGAAGGGGGCCGCGTGGCCCCCCTTCCTGGGTTTCTATTGGCCCCGGGGACCCCATCCCCGGGGCATGCCCTCTTTTAATAAAAAAAAAATATTTGGAGGGGGCTGCGTGGCCCCCTCCTCAGGCCATTTAAGGCCCCGGGGACCCCATCCCCGGGGCCGGCCTTGCCCTTTTTTTATTTTTATTTTTAATTGGGGAGGGGGCTGCATGGCCCCCTCCCGGGCCACTTATGGCCCCGGGGACCCCATCCCCGGGGCCTGGCCTCTCGTTGGAGACTGTGGGGGTCCCCAATCCCCCCACAGTCCCAGCCGACTCCCCGCCTCCTGCGGGAGCCGGCATTGCTTTTCCACATGGGGAGCAGCTAACATGCTGCTCCCCGTGTGAAAAGCAGTTGGGTTTGCATTTTGAAAGAGAGAGCAGGTTTCCTGCTCTCTCTTCAAAATGCAAACCAAGTTTGCTATGACAGGACGGGAGCCGCGATGCTCCCGTCCTGTCATAGCAAACTACAGTGTCCCGGGGTAGGCACCCCGGGACACTGCAGGAGCCGGCCCTGGGGGTGGTGGTCCCCAGGGCCATCACTGGCTCCAGGAGGGGGCCGCGTGGCCCCCTCCCAACTTGTTCAAAGCCCTGGGGAGGTGGTGGTCCCCGGGGCTCTGAGGGTCCGTAACGGACCCCCATATTTAAATATTTAGTGCCCCGGGGAGGTGGCGGTCCCCGGGGCAGGTGGGGGCTGGAGCCCCCCACACAGGTTTTTAAAATAAAAAAAACAGCCCCGGGGGTGGCGGTCCCCGGGGCAGCGGGAGGGCGCACAGCCCTCCCGCCATCATTTTTTTATAAAGCCACGGGGGGTGGCGGTCCCGGGGCTTGGGGGCCTTAGAGGCCCCCCATAAACAATAAACCCACCCCCCATATGCCCCCGGGACTTGGGCCACCCGGGGGCAAATTTGCATCAAAGCGCGGGAGACCGCGCTTCGATTTTTTTTTTTTCGGCAGGATCAGCGCACCCTGAGCGCATCCTGCCGATTTAAAAAAAATAAATAAATGCTTTTTTCTGCCCAGGGGGTCCTTGTGGGACCCCCTGAGCAGACCTAGGGGGTCAGGGTGTTTCTACCCTGCCCCCTTTTTGTGCTTTGCGCACTTGTTTCTGTCCCTCGGTTGAGGACAAAATGGCTGCCAACACTTCCTGATTTGGAGTGTTGACAGCCAATTAGCATGCAGCTCGTGATCGGGAGGGTACGCGGACCCTACTCGGCCATAGATATATAAGTGATTTTATTTGTGATTTTCTCAGAAACTACTGAACGGATTTACACCATTTAAGCAAAAGGCATGACACTGAACCAAGGGCTACCTCTTTGCCAAATTTGGTATAATTCCGTTCAGCAGTTCGGGCTGTAGCCGCGATGAAAGGATCCTATGGAAAAATGAATGGGGAAAACGCGTTTTGGGACCCCCCTTTTTTCTCGGCCCCCGCTTGACGAATCAACCCAAGACTTTCAGGATAGGAGCGGAGCGGAGCGCCCCAACAAGTTTGAAGCTTTCGCGAAGATTCGTCAACCGGCGCAAGAGTTATTTCAAATTGAATGTTGCGGATTTCCTATGGAAAATAGGTTTTAACTATAACTACCTACTGGCGACCGCCAGTAGATAATATATATACATATATATATATATGTATATATATATATATATATATATATATATATATATATATATATATATATATATATATATATATATATATATATATATATATATATATGTATATATATTACCTACTGGCGGTCGCCAGTAGGTAGTTATAGTTAGGACCTTGTTTCTATTCAAAAAGTGTTTTTTCTTTTGCCAATATCTTTGGCGCCGGTCGACGAATCTTCGCGAAATTTTCAAAACTAATGGGGCGGACCGTTCAGCTCCTGTGTTAAAAGTTTCGGGGTGATTCGTCAGGCGGGTGCTGAGAAAAAAGGGGGGGTCCCAAAGCCCGTTTTCCCCATGTTAATTTCCATAGGAATTTTGAAACAGGTTACAGCCCGAACTGCTCAACGGAATTACACCAAATTTGGCAAAAATGTAGGTCTTGGTCTAGAAAGCGTGCTTTTTTTAAATGGTGTAAATCCGTTCAGTAGTTTCTAAGAAATTCAAAAATAAAAAAATATCGATATCTGGGCGGAGCCTAACCACACATCTCATCGTGAGATCTGATTGGCTGTCAGCACTTCATCCTGGAATTGCTGGCAGCCATCTTGGGACCAATATACATGATAGCACCCCATTGAAATGCATTGTAGTGAATAGAAGGTTTTGAGGGTCACCAAAAGGAGAACTATAAAGGGTGATAACAGACTTTAGTTACATTAGAATTCATTTGTTGATGGTACCATACTAATTTTAGGAATTGTGGTGTGTTCAAAAGTAATTTTACCCTGTGAAAAATCTTCTGCTGGGATATCATGAATCATGTTTGGGAGAAAACTATTTTCTCATGCTTGTCCCATGGAGGTTTGGAAGGTGCTCCAGAAGCTAAAATGAGAGCATATTTTCTGTAAATTCACATGTGAGAATGAAGTCTGACATTCTCAGTAAAACATGTACATCCAACAAGGGCAGAGACTGTCAGTTGATTCCTTTGTGTCCTACTGCAGCTTCCCAGAGTGTTCTAAAGAACAACTAGAGCGCTAACAGTCTTACTTATGACAAAATTATGGCACACCTGAAGCCATCTTGATTGGAATAAACTAATAACACTTAAAACTTTTAATTTAAAAAGGAACAAAATGAGGGGGTTCATTTGCCATAGAAATTATGGTTAGTGCTGCAGAAAGAAAAATTAGGGCACATTTTGAGTGACTTCTCAAATCCTCTTCTATTTCCTTAAAAAATTCTGACATGCAGACTGAAACATGCACTTTCAATACCAGCAGCAGACTTCCAGTTCTATGTCAGGACCGGAGGCTCCGATTATGCTTCTCATTTTTAATTAACTCCCTGGTGAGCAGTAGCTTTACTACAGTGATCTAATGAGCAATTAGAGTGCTAACATTCTGAATTTATGGCAAATGTGTGACACATCTGAATGTCTTCTTGATGGATTCAAAGTAAAAAACTGAAAGCATTTCCTACTGACGAAAAGAGGAAATTAGGAAACTTCATAACAAATAAGTCTCCCAAGATGGCCACCGGAGAAAAAGGAGCCCAAATGTAGCACAAATATCACCCAGATGTAGCCCACATATAGCCCAATGACGGGAAACTGCAACATGGTGGAAAATACGCTACTGAGCAACATTTGAGAGGACACCACAACAGCGAGTTTCCCGATGCCAATATCACTGCATTATGGGACTTGTATGCACTGAGCTTCATGGTCACGTGAGGACATTGTTATAAAGCACCTGTGTCCTATTACCTCCATTCCTATGATTAAGGCAGTCGCCGAAACGCGTCAGGAGAGTGTGCAAATCACTTTTTATTTTTTGTTTTTTTGCAGTTTTATATAGTGCAGACTGGTCAGGTATTGGAGCGTTGCATCTTACTTGGACCCCGTATTGCGTATTTTGCACAAAGTACTTGAGATTGATCTTGCGAAACATTATTCTGTTAACCTGAAGTTGCTCTGAGCTGGGCTTTGTAACACCCGTTTTTACATACTGGTTTTAATTAATTCTCATTGTATTAAGAAAGAGGATTTACTGTTTTTATGTACACTTTTATGATCTATGTTTGTAAATCAGATCGAAAAATGTTTATTGAATTGAAGTCTCCCAAGATGGCCACCAGTGAAAAAGGAGCCCAAATGTAGCACAAATATCACCCAGATGTAGCCTACGTAAAGCCCAATGACAGAAGTGTGGAAAATTCCAGAACCAGTTTGGGCACTTTTAGAAGTCAGTTGGTAAGGGTTAATATGTCTAACCAATAGAAATGTGTTTTATAATTTGAAATAATGTGGAAGGAATGTGATTTGTTACTTACATGTATTTGTGTGGAGAAAGAGAGGGAAACTTTGCCATTACTGGTTTTGCCTTGCTGAGAGTGGTGCATTACATTTATTGTGTGCATAAGAAAATCTTTTCTGAGTTTCTAATATTTTATATTCTATAAATCAATTTGGAAGGTGAGTTATAAATTTGTGAGGTGTATTATGTGTAAGCTTTATTTTTCAAGTTAAATAATTAATCAAGAACTTTGATGTTTGAAATATATTATTAAATGTAGAGATGTTTATTGTAGTTTGTTTTATTGTAGTTAAATGTTGTTTGAAATAGATTCTGTATAGTATTATGTGAATATTGGAATATGGATTAGTGATTATGGTAGTTTGTTTTAGTGTGTGGATATGTATATTTGTAGTATACCGCATAATTTTAGCTGTTGCTTTAAATTTGGAGATGGCGTCTGTCAAATTTTAAGGTGTGCATGGACCTCTGTCTCAAGTATGTATGCACTTAAAAAATCATCCAAACAATACCTATCCACTTACAAAATCACCCAGGCACTACCGATGCACTCCTGCAATCACCCAGGCACTACTCATCCACTCATGCAATAACCCAGGCAGTACCCATGCACTGCTCCAATCACCCATGCACTACCCATGCACTCCTCCAATCACCCAGCCAGTACCTATGCACTTATCCAATCACTCCACCAATACCCAAGCACTTATAAAATTACCACGAACTACCCTTGCAATCTTACAATCACCCAGGTACTACAGATGCACTCATGCAATCATCCAGGCATTACCCATAAACTAATGTAATCAGTCAAGCATTACCCATGCACTCTTCAATCACCCATACATTACCTGTGCACTCATGCAATCACCCAGGCAGTAACCAAGCACTTACAAAATCACCCAGGCACTACCCATGCACTCCTCCAGTCACCCAGGCACTACTCATCCACTCATGCAATAACCCAGGCACTACCCATGCACTCCTCCTATCACCCAGCCAGTACCCATGCACTTATCCAATCACTCCGCCAATACCCAAGCACTTGTAAAATCACCATGCACTACCCTTGCACTCACAATCACCCAGGCACTACCCATACACACTTGCAATCATCCAGGTATTACCCATAAACTCATGTAATCAGTCAGGCATTACCCATTCACTCTTCCAATCACCCATATATTACCTCTGCACTCATGCAATCACCCAGGCATTAACCAAGAACTTACAAAATCACCTAGGCACTACCCATGCACTCCTCCAATCACCCAGGCACTACTCATCCACTCATGCAATAACCCAGGCACTACCCATGCACTGCTCCAATCACTTATGCACTACCCATGCCCTCCTCTAATTATCCAGACACTACTTATTCACTCCTTCGATTACCCAGCCAGTAGCCGTGCACTCCTCCAATCACCCAGTCACTACCCATGCACTTATAAAATCACCATGCACTATCCTTGCACTCCTCCAATCACGCAGGCAGTACCCATGCACTCATGCAATCATCCAGGCACTAAGGAAAAGAGAGAAAAAGCAGCTGGGTCATAGGTGACTGCACCACCACGACTAGTCACTATGATGTTGACAATATTGCCCACCTCAAATGGTCTGCTGCCTATAAACCATGCATATAACAGTGTTAAATTGATTGGATGAGAGGCAATATATAGACACAGGCAATTAAAACAATCCAGTACGCGAAACCACATCAAAAAAAGGACATTTGCATATCAACAATTTCTGGTCTTTTTATTCTCTGATGTGCTTCATAAGATAGAACCAGCCAACGCGTTTCGCCCAAACATGGGCTTCTTCAGGGCAATAACGAGGAGGAATAAAGTATATCCTCAGACGTTGGATCAAAAAAGAAATTGGAGCAAGTCCTAGAGCAACTGGGTGAAGATCATGGTAAAGCCTTATCCAGTAAGTATGCGTAGGGTAGTGTATATCAGACGTTATTAGCCGTGTATAAACGAGGAGCCGTGTCCGGGAAACGTCCTGTGACCAGCAGGATGATTGGAAAGGCACTACCCTTGCACTCATACAATCATCCTGGCATTCTCCATAAACTCATGCAATCACTCAGGCAAAACCTATGCACTTACAAAATCATCCAAACAATACCTATCCACTTACAAAATCACCCAGGCACTACTGATGCACTCCTGCAATCACCCAGGCACTACTCATCCACTCATGCAATAACCCAGGCACTACCCATGCACTGCTCCAATCACCCGTGCACTACCCATGCACTCCTCCAATCACCCAGCCAGTACCAATGCACTTATCCAATCACTCCACCAATACCCAAGCACTTATAAAATTACCATGCACTATCCTTGCACTCTTACAATCACCCAGGTACTAACGATGCACCCATGCAATCATCCAGGCATTACCCATAAACTAATGTAATCAGTCAAGCACTACCCATGCACTCTTCAATCACCCATACATTACCTGTGCACTCATGCAATCACCCAGGCAGTAACCAAGCACTTACAAAATCAGCCAGGCACTACCCATGCACTCCTCCAATCACCCAGACACTACCATTGCAGTTATACAATCACTCAGCCATTATGCATGCACTCCTTCAATTAGTCACGCGCCATAGGTTTCAGGGACGTTATACTTAGAAATTAGCATTTAAAAAACCTTAGAAATTCACTGAAAAAACCATAGGTTTCAGGGACGTTATAGTTAGAAATTAGCATTTAAAAAACCTTAGAAATTCACTGAAAAAACCACAGGTTTCAGGGATGGTATAGTTAGAAATTAGCATTTAAAAAACCTTAGAAATTCACTGAAAAAACGACAGGTTTCAGGGACGTTATAGTTAGTTGGACATTTTACTCGTACAGAACCAGAGAAATTCGGCTGTTATAGTTAGTTGAGCTAACTATAACTCGCGCCCCCGCAATGCACTGCTGATGACGTCACATATTACATCATTCATGACATGGTCAGTGACATCACTGATGACATCTCAAATGACATCACAGATGACATCACTGATGACATCATCCACGTGATAATCTGATGCACCTCATCACACCCTAATTTAACCTTTGATACACCCACTCTAAAATACAGACTACCATTTTCGAAACCATAGACACCCCAATACCAGTTACTACATACCCACTCACTGATTCCTAGGTCTACACACACATCCACTCATTCACCCATACAGTCACTCATACATGCAGTCGCTCATCAATACAGCACTATCATATGCACTCATACACCTATACAGACACTTACACACCGCCACTCACCCATAGAGTTAGTCACACAGGTAGTCAGTCATGCAAAGAATCAATCACACTCCCATTTACTCACCTATACAGTTATACACACACCACCTCACTTATTCATACAGATACTAACACATACTTACTCTCTTGTACAATCACTGATACAAGCACACACTCATCCATACAGCCACTCTCACAATCACTCACTCTCACATATAGTCATTTATATACTCCAATACTCACATATACTGCCTTTCACATATGTTGTTATTCACACATGTACCACTGAGACATCCATTCGCTCACCAACACACCCATACACGCACTCACCCACCCATACAGCACTTCACAGATGCACTCTTGAACCCATACAGCCAGTGAATCACCCACTCACACATCTATGCACAGAGTCACACACCCCCCACTCACCCACATAAATACTCAGGCACCCATAGAGATGCTCAGACAAACAATCAATAACCCATATAGACACTCATGTAGCTACTCACCAACCCATGCAGCCGCTTACACACTAACTGACATACTGATAGAGACATTCACACAGTTTAGTCACTAACCAATGCATTCAGTAAGACATGTTTAATCACTCACTTATACAGTCAGTCACACACCTACTAAATCATCCATTCAGACACTTATACACCCACTCATTCTTCAATACACCTTGGCATATATATATAAAAAACATATTTAAACTTTACAGAAACACATAGTCACTGGATGATGTCATCAGTGATGTCATTTGAGATGTCATCAGTGATGTCACTGACCATGTCATGAATGATGTAATATGTGACGTCATCAGCAGTGCATTGCGGGGCCGCGAGTTATAGTTAGCTCAACTAACTATAACGGCCGAATTTCTCTGGTTTTGTAAAAGGTAAAATGTCCAACTAACTATAACGTCCCTGAAACCTGTGTTTAAGTGACTCCCTTGGCAGAGTCATAAGATGCTTTAACGTTACAAATATGTTTAGCTAATCATACCTATCCACATTTAAGGCTGGATAGAAACTGCCATCGTGCACACCGCAATTTCGGCCTCTGCGCCAGTGCGACTTCTGTCTTGATGTCACACAGTTATTTAAAACTGAATACAGGCAACAGGATGGTCACGGTTCTGGTGAGACCACCCTTTGGTTTGGTTATTGTCCTGGAAGTTAGATGTTTTAGGCCAGTGTCCTACTTTTACAAAAGCCACCAGGATACCATATTTATAGAGATTTGCATGGGTTTTTAGATGACAATATCTACGGATTTGTCTCAACAGTCAAATAGCTATTACTTCATAGCATTGGTCTATTATGGACTCCGTTCCTTTACAGAGAGCAGTATTTTCATCAGGATGCTGCCAGTATTCCCTTTTGGCTCACTCATCTATTAATTAGTCATTCAGAGGAAGTCCCATTTCTTTTCCTGGGAAGAAGAAGGCAGAGTTCTGGGTCTCCCGGATGATTCCAACTCCTCCTTTGCTCTTTCCTTTCTGTGGTATGTATAAGGAGCCTAGGAAGCTGGGTGTTGGTTCTCCCTCCTTTTCCATCCCTGATTGGCCCTTTGGGAATGTCCTAATTTTTTATTGGATGTCTCTGGTGTGGAGGATCGTTGATTACTGGTAGGCTATCCTGTTTTGGGTTTAAACCTATAATAACTAATAAAACCCCATCGAAAGGCAAACAGCCCTCATCAGTGTAAACATAAAAATACTGATAAACACATTCACAACCACCAACTAAAAGGCCATTTAAAGAAAGAAAAGGGAGAGACAATGAGCCATTTCTATTTGTTCCTAAAGTGGTAAACACAATGTAACTTTGTGATACAATGTAGCAGCAATAAAGACTGGTCTAAGATTGTTCTGCTTGAGTTTTGTTTTTCACTGATTGGTGAAATGGCTGGCTCATAAGAATATTGACCAATATGTATTATCACATTTACCCATATACAAAGAATGGGTAAAATTGTTTGATACATCAGCCCCCTTTTCTAACAAGTCAGTATTGACAGCATGTCAACTGGTATACACCTCAGGCTTTAAACATTCAATGCAATGTGTAGTGACAGGTACTTGCTAAAAGAGTGCTGTCGCCATGCATATTGGATAGTGGTGAAAATATGACACAAGACTTTCCATATGCCATCAAAATTCATAGCTGCAAGGTGTTCTCTTGTTATGTGGGATACCTTCATTTATTCTTGGCTTTTTACGCAACCACACATTACTGCTTGTGGGGGGTTGAGCCCATAGTTCAAATGTTAACTTCAAAATTTCCCGTCCCTCCCAGAATACAAAGTGATATATGTTAAAAGGTCAGTACTGACTTAAAGTGAGACATTTACAACGTGGACACTTCACAGCTATGGATGTCCACACAACAGCAGCACCACCATAATGTAGTCAGGCAAAGAGTGCAGAAAAGGAGTGGTAGGCACTTTTAAAGCAAATAGTTTCAGGTGCCTTAAACTGTAGGGCTGCAAATTAATCTGGTGTAGTTCAAACTTTTAAATGTTTCACAAGGTACTCCGCTTTAGGCAGAGGTAGACCAACCCCAAAATGTCATACCATTCAGTAAGCAGAATGTGAATGACCCCCAACTGTGTCAAGAAATGTGTTTATTAAAACATTTGAATACAACACGCTTACCTGTTTAATCTAGTAATAGTCCTGCAAACCAGACAACGTACTGACAGAGTGTGTGAGAGGTAATGAGATGCAAGAGAAGGTAATGGGATGTGAGTATCAGTGACAGTGCTATACACAGACTTTTTGTGCCTAAAACAGTCTACATATGTCCATTGGAAACAATGTCAATGGGAAAACTCTACATACCCTAAATTACTTCTTTAAATGAAGTATGTACTTTATTCCAATCACTGCAACAAAAAACGTTTGGAAAAACTGGGAAAACACAGTGTTTGTATATTTTTGTGGTTAAGCACCTGAACAAACAGTAATAAGCACTGATTTCAAAGGGGTTGGAAAACACTGAGAAACCACCACTTAAATCCACAGAAAACAAACACTGAAAACAGGACAGCCTGCTTACTGGATACTCTATCTTTGGCCCCATGCTATCCATTTAAAAGGGTCCTATTCCTGCCTTTCCTATTTTTTGGGGGGCCTTTCAAGGATATTGGAAGACCCGGGTATAAGTTTCTTTGAAGAATAATGAGTGAGAATTCTATTATACGGAAAAGCCCTGGTTCGCATACCATCATAGCTGGCTGCTGAACCGTTCATAGGAGTCAGTTTGCATGTTTATCCATCACAAGGAAAATGATGCATCGGGAGATCAGGTACCTGTGACGGTAGGCCACACAAACTAGTGCCACCCACAAATGCATTGCATTGTTGGACCGCTTTCCCTTTCTGAGCCACACCCTACCGATGGGAGTCAACTGAAGTGACAGCATGTTGCAGTTTTGCAGGACTCTAACTTTAGAACGTATTCTGTAACAGCAATATGAATTGAAAGTCAGTGTTGGGATTTATTACTGGAATTCCCTGAATTGAAGTTTTGATGGCTGGTACCCTCACTTTCTGGTTCACATACCCAAGGAATGCTGCACAATGCAAGGATAGTAAGAAATTTAAGAGTCTTTTTGACTATGAATTATCCTTCAAAACCCAAGTGGCTAATGTATCTTTGCCCTTTTTCTTCCATCCCAGACTAAGAAGATGATATTACCATTTTTAGCAGGAAATACACATTAAACAATTCTTCAGGCTGTAGTGGGCTATTGGCTTGATTATGACAATGCTTTATATTTGGGACTTCCTTCCCATACTATTTCTCACCTTCAACTAGTTCAAAATACGTCAGCCTGTCCTCTACTCAAGCTGTCACGAGGACTCTGTTTTGAGGATTCCACTGGAGGTTGCACTGGCTTCCTGTCCACAAGCACATTATGTTCAAAAGTCTCTGAATCAGTTTCAAATCCTTGCAAAATTTAAGACCCTTTTCCTATGCCAACTATTTTCCTGATATTACCCGGCGTGTTTCCTATGCTCATTCTCCTGTTAATTCTACTTAAGATTAGAAAGTGATGCCAAGGTGGTTGTGCTTTTTCCTGCCAAGTAGCCAACTGTTAGAATTATCTTCTTTTGGAGCCGCACTCGGCTATTAATTAACCTGTAGAAATATGCTTCACACATGGCTTATCAAGTTATAACTATCATAGTGCAGCAGGATGTTATCTCAGGACGCTTTCTTGGTAATTACGTGCTCTACAAATATCAAATAAGATTATTAATATGAGGCCATCTCTGTTTAAACAGTCTGCTTTGCATGAAATTAAATGTACAGTACCCATCATTATTTGAATGCAGACCTCATTCAGATAGGCAACATTATCTTGGGAGAAAACACATTTGGTATTGACATCGGAGAGCAGAAACCTTGAGGATAGAATTGTCTTGGACAATGAGGTTGTTGCTTGAGTTAGAAATCCTTAGAACGGAAGACAAGAGGCATTTGGCAAAACAGGAACAGTTTGGTTAATTAAACTTTACGGCCGGGAGAACAGTTACAGGCACGAGGTCTTAGGACTGTCTCAATTTACAATCAGTATATGTTTTTCTTTTATATGAAGTACAACAGTTCACAAAAGTTTCTGGCGTACCATATATGGTGAGTAATGTTGGTTGCTGCCTTTGGAGTCACAAATTGATGGTCAAGAAATGGTTACTACAGGGGGGTCTCGAACTCGCGTGGACACAGTGTGGCTAGTAGATATCGTGTTCAGATGTCTGGCATGGGGAGCGCATGATCACTATGTGTGCTAGGTCCTGATTGACTATGTGTTCCTAACTCATGTGGCATCAGACTTTATGGTTCCTTATGCTCACTTTTGACTACAACTACCTTCCTAATTACTTGCATCCTACCCAGTTTGAGAACTGTGTTTTTATAGCAGGTGATCCCCAATTGTATAGCCCCGCATACCAATAGAAACACAATGATAAATGGCAACGGTTATTTACATTAACCGGATATCCATTGTGGGAGCCAGGAGAACCAATTTGAAAACCACTCCTCCTCAGGGGCACCTCCCTCTTCACATATGCTTCTTTGTAGATTATGCAGAGCTTGATGGCAAGTGTCAGTATTCCATTGTCCATGTCATTCCCTGGGATGAACATGCAGCAGGTGGCTCCGATCTTGGCACAGACCCCTCCCTCCATTGCGGTCATTAAGTCCAGTACATAACGGCGATACATTACCATGAGGCAGTGGTTAATTTGCAAAACAAATAAGTGCCAGAACACTAGTCAGGAGGACCTTGCACCAGTCCATTTCTCCTGTTAACGCCACCTAAAACAGAACCAATTACTAACCATGAAAGTGGGGAGAGGATGTGGTGTATTGGCCAGAGCTGCCGACTTCGGAGCTGGGGAACCAGGTTTGAGTCTCGGCGTCGGTTCTCAGCTCAACATCCTGTGATTCTGGGCAAATCACTTAATCTCCCCGTAAATGAATGTGTTATTGATTAAGTTCCGGTGCTGGGCACCGGAAACCGCCGGCTCAAATTAAGCACTGCCATCAGGCGGATTGCTCGCATTTCTTCCTTGATAGAATTAAGGCCGAGCTCAGTGCTGTCATCATTTTTAACATTGCCCACCAGGTGATTTGTAGCCAGCTGGTGTTAGCTTTTGTCTACAGGCTGAAGAAAGGTATAAACTCCCCTGCCCCAGCTTTGCTTCTGTGAACAGTCTAAATTCTTCTGGAATGTCCTTGAACCGTGCCCAGCCAAAATAGTCTGCCGCTCTCCTTTCATGAACTTGGTGCAGCAATGTGGTGTTTTTCTTTAACGGGTGCTGTTACAAGTCTGTTAGCCTTTCTCCAGGAATGACCAGGGTCGGGTTGTGCATGGTGACCAGGAACACAGTCCTCTCCATCCGGGAACCAGCTGAGTGTAGGTATGCTTGCCGCATTTCCAATAATAATCCATAAGGGTGGAGGTGTCAAGAAACGGCAAGCATAGATGCCTTTGGAATTAAGACATCGGGGTTGTGAATGTTCACAGCCCGACGATGATAATCAGGCTAGGAGACTAGAAGTCTCATGATGCCGCTGGAATAATGCCCGGCTAACTTGGAGGAGCGTGACTATTTAAACAATGTTCACACGTCGACCGGTGTTCATAATTATTGAATCTCCATTGAAGTTTGTTGTGGCGCTGTGCGGGACACGCTAAGAGAACGAGAAAATTGCTACCTGCATGGAGGCTTGTGGTTGGTCTGACGGTCTGTATCGAGTGTGGCTGAGGACTGTTAGCCGATCTAGTTCCCAGGCATTTGTTTTCCCCCTGGGGGTATTCACAAGTTGGAATCTCTCCCTTCTGGCATCTATTTCCTAGGAGGCACACCGGCTGGTGTGCAACACACTGCTCGCGTGAGGAGCGCGTTGGGAAGTGTGTTTTTTACTTCTTTAAGACGCAGAACGCTTTGTGAATTTCACCAAGTTTCTGGAGCTGCGCAGTGCGGTTCTTGGAATCTGAGGAGAGAAACTGGGCTCAACTTCCAACGAGACTAAGTTAAGTGAAGCAAGACGCTTTTTTCCTTTTTTTCTCATCTTCCTGACTATAACACTATCCCTTTTGCTGAGAAGTCAGACTTTGAACAGAGTTGGTTTTCTCATTTATCTGAGTCCATCTGCTGTGGTGCCATCTAATTATCCATAATTTGGATTTTATGTCTGAACCTTATGGGTGTGGCACTTTATTTGTCAATGAGCTATTAATTGGCATTCATTCCTAAAAAGACAGATGGTATTTATGTTTTCTCCTGAATACGAGGCATGCAATATAATAAGTGCTTAAGAATGACTGTATAAGAAAAGCTGTGCTTACCTGTCATTTGTTTATATTATAGTATTCTTTCATGTTTTCCGTGAGGAAGAATGTCTAAGACCATGCACTGCGTAGAAGAGGGACCAAAGGCCTTAAGGAATACACTACGTAGATGGGTACAATCCTTACCGGATGATACACAGTTATCTTTACAGAGAGAGTGAGAGTGCATACAATAATGGTCTTTATTTGTCTTACAGGTCTCCTTCCTTGCAGTTCCTTTGCCAATACCCTTAACTCACTCGATCGCTCCAAGCTTCTGTGCCTTTATGGTAAGCAGAATTGGGGATTTTGAGGGGTGGACCAAATTTGAGCATCGTACTGATCCCGAGGAGCTCGTTCACAAATATCAAGACCTTGACAGGAGGTACCCCATTGCATATCTGGAATATACAATATCACCCTGCAGTTAGCATTCATGCCCATCAGAAGCATTCCTTTTCCTCTGAAACATAAGGAATACAGTGTAAGTTCCCGTACAATCAGGGGTTGATCTTTCCCTTCAAACCAAGTGTATCCACCCACCTTGGTGTCTATGATTTCCTGACATGTGGCAGTCATACTTTCATTCAACCCTCCCCCATTCGACCCATTTCATTTTTATCCCAAGCTGGACAACCCTACATAGGAATTCCATCTCTGGAGACCACTTGTTGTTTAAGAAGACCGCCCTGGATACAGAGCCACTCTCAGTCCACAGATGGACACTGGAGCAAACCTGTTTTTACACTGAGTTGGGGGTTTTGCTACCTCCAAAAATTTCTTCTCCGGGAATCTTCGGCCATGTGATATCTTCCCCTATGGTACCCTTCCTACGCATCCTGTCCAGCTCAGTTTGGATATCAGCGAGTTTGGTGAGGATGTATAGCGCTGTTGGGTTGGTGCCATATAGGGTAATGTTTACAACTACCCTGTGTGGTTCTATCTTGTTTGGTTGGATCTTGTCTCTTATTCTGCATAGCAGTGAATGAGGCAATTTGCTTTCTCGGGGGCTACTTCTTGGGACAAGTGAAGCCTATCTGTACCTACAGCATGTGGGATCAATGAGCAGACATAACATGACCTGACTGATGCTTGGGAACCGACTGTGGTCTTGTGCTGGTACCATGTGTTATGCAAAAGGGTGCTGTGCAGTGCATGTGGAATGCTAGTGCTCTGTTTAGTGTAATTGTAAGTGACGTACAAGAGGTCCTTACGCAGGTGTTGTAGTTCCCCTTTAGTGAATCTCTTTTGACTCGGCAGTTCCTCAGTAGTACTCAAGTGTAGGACTACCCATAGTAGGCAGATCGTACATAGCGATATAAATATACATAACTTTTGTCGAAAAACTGCAGTTCGAGGTATGGGTCCCTTGGGAGTCATATGTGCTCCTCCGGTGGCAGTGTTTCTTCTGACCAATTTGAAAATGTTTGCAGTATTTAGTTTAAGGGTGTCTTCCCCCTAGAAGGGCTCGATTGCACCTTGGAACTGTGCACCCACACGGGTGTTAAGCAGACCCCTCGCTGAGGGCCCGTGGGCTTTCCCTCCTTCCATTGGTGCAATTTCGGCAATGTTCTTTTTTCCTTTGGGTCACGCAGGTTGACGACAAGCCGGTGTTGGTGCACTTTGTTGTCTTTGCCGTTACCTGTTTTTGAAAGAACTTTGTTGATTGTTAATTCAGCAAGTTACATATGCTCAGTTATCAATGGTTTCGGAGACTCTGTATTTTACCCTAGGGGTGTGATCCCATCAACCTACTAGTCGCGAACTAGTGAGGTATCCGAAAGCATCCCCCATTAGAAACATCTTTTAGTGATTTGGGGATTAAGGGTGATTATTATTATCTAGACAGATTTTATTTTTATAAGCCGGTGAGCCCCCCCACCCACCACCAATCCTACTTAGGGCCTAATTACGAGTCTGGCGGTCCAAGGACCGCCAGACTCATGGTGGCACAGCAGTGACAGTTTGCGACCACCACATTACAACCCTAGGGGTTGTGCTGACCTGGGACCGCCGACTTCGCCAGGGAACCGCTGTTCCCTGGCAGTTGCACAGTGGTCAAGAGTCATCTATATGCTTGACAGGACCACCGCGGTCCCGCCAAGCATATTACGACTTTCATCTCCGCCACTGATTTCATGGAGGTCTTTCCTCCATGAAAACAGTGGCGGAGATAAAAGAAAGGGGTCCCTGCAGGGCCCCCTTGTGCCTCACAACATGTGCCCCCCTGTGTGCATGCACAGAAGTTCAGCACGGCATGGACTTTCGAGTCCATGCCGTGCTGGAACTTCCTTTGACGTTCCCATTGGAGTACCTATTTTATAGGCACTGCCGTGGGAACGGCAAAGGAATGACCCGCCAATGACAAAAAAAGTCATTATTTGGCAGGTGGTTCTCACGCGGGTTTGGCGGTGCGGTGGCGGAGCGGTCCCGCCGCCGCACCGTCAAACTCGTAATCGAGCCCTTAGTGTTTTCAGACCTTCTCCAACATTTTGGTTCTGGGTCGTCAGATCAGTGTTAGGTAGGCTTGTGAAGTAGTCTCATGAGTACAGGGAGGGGTAGAATTGTGGCTTAAGCAGTACTCCATGGGTGTCACTAGTTTTACCAAAAGCACCTCACTCTGTGCGTACATAAGAGTGCGGTTACTGTGTGGGCCCTTTCCTGAGGCTATTTTCCTGTTTGGGGCTACCTGGTTTTGATATTACCCCCAGTTGCACTTCCTATGAATTGTGTAGTTTAGTCCTTATGTGATCGCTATATGTGTGTGGAAATGTGGGAAGAGGGGGACGTGTTGCTGTTTGGTGGTGCTGGTGTATGCCACGTGCCTCGTGAACACATTTTCACCCTTGTGCATCTCCCTGTTCCCGGCACTTGGTGTGCAACGTGGCCCTCACTTGTGGCCTCAGATACCTGGCTTTGGCTGATCTTGACCCCACCTTTTTTATCTGAAATCTTCTTTTTGGGCTAATTGTGGGTGTTTTTTTTTTAGTTTTGGGTGTTTCCTTGAGCTGCATCATTCATTGTTTCCCTTGCCCCACGGGAAGAGCATCAGAGGCTGCTCTGAGGATCTTCCCTCCTCACCTATACTGCTACTCATGAGGTTGGCAGTCAGGGCCGACTGTTTCCTTGATAGTGACTGCAAGGTTGTAGCAACATGAGTGAACTATGCTTGGAATGGGGTTGAGCATGGGCAGGGCACACCCAGTGCCCTGCGATCCATCTGGAGCAGAGGTAGAGACTGGGAAACCTCCGTCCCTGGCACCCCGATCTCCCTTGGACCCCATCCTGCCTTTAAAGGTTGAGTGAACCCCCAGCTGGAGTCACAAGTTCGTCATCATGCTAAGGTAGGTTGAGCAGTTTTCGAAAGCACAAAAATTAGGGACATTTCACAAAAATAGTAGTCAGACTTACAATTTCACATTGCAGAGGGGTGCAGAATGCCTTGAAGACAGCACTCACCAAAGGAGCAAACATAGACCCCCTAGGCACTACAGGGCATAAAATAACTACGGTCTCATAAAGGCTAGTTCAGTGAGGTCTCTAAAAAAAAACCTGGGAAAATCTGCCTGGACAGATTACCAAAAAACCGAGACTGTCTGGGCAAATCTGAGACATCTGGTCACCCTATACCGAAACCTCTTAGCTTACTAACTCTCGCAAGTGGGGGTTGTGGAGTTTTATGGTCTCATCATCCCAGGCGCAAGAAGAACATTGATCCTATCACCAAGGATGGCTTCATACATAAAGGGAGGCCTCCTTTGATTCTGAGGCTTTTTAGAGCATTTGGAGGCGCTGTCAGGACTACAAGCCATGAAGGAATTGTTGAGCAAGGGCATGATGCCCGAAAATGGGGACCTTTTGGGTTGGTGATTGGAATGCGTCCCATTTGACTTTGGCTGCGGGACATGGGTGTTGGCTTTTTAAACACTTTTCTTTCCCACCCCCTCGTCAGACTGCCCATGCCCCTGGGGTGTGGCCAATGATCCAGACCCCGGGGGATCAGCCGCAGAGTGGGGCCTAGTTTCTGTAGGCGCTTTAGGCAACCTGATTATATTGTGCTCCCATGGAATCACCATTGATGCCGAACTTAGTGTGGACACCTGGCAAGTAAAAAACTTTTTGGACCTCCCCAATGCTTCACATACAATAATGCAGTTCAATAATGGTTGACAGAAAAAATTACTTTGTCAAAAAAAATTGAGTACGTTCTCATCGCATACTATCCTCTATCAAGAGAAGACTAATGTGGAATATATTCCTAAGTGAGCCGGATAGTCTGCCACTATCTGCTCCTAAACAAAGGTGGTAATCATAGAAACCGTGTCATAATAACTCTGGAATCACCAGCCACTCTTGGCCACACACAAGTTACACACAGTTTCCTGGGTCCAACTTTTCCCTATCCGAATTCCGCCCTTTAACGCCCAGGTTCAAGCCAGATACCCCTCCCACTCTCCTTTCAGATACTATGAGTGTTAAGAAACCTCTTTAGCACTGGGAAAATGTTGAACTAAAAAACTATGAGACTGAGGTGTCAACTCCTGCCAATCAGGATAGCTATGTCACAAAACTCAGCGCACTGGGCATATAGTCACTTTAGCTATCGTCAGCTATCAAACAAAGGTGACTACTGCAGGAACGCCTCCGAGGCCACCGTACGACTGATTTAGTTAGGACATATAAAATAGGTATTATGCCAGACCCTGTCAGTGGCGGGGCACTCAGGATATCTTTTTATGCTTCTCCCTAGTTTATCATATGTCAAATGCTTTAGTCTATGTTTTTTTGTCCACAACACATTTTATTGGCATTTAATACAGTACAGACAGGGAACATCCAGTACAGTGGGACGGATTGTCTCCTATTAACAAATATATTCATGTCCGATAAATGTGTCTACACATACGGCTGTAATGCTTTGTATACCCCATTTTAGACTTGAACTTAACATTAAACAATATGCATCCAAGCACCCCGCATCCCTCCCCAAAGCCCCCGCTATCTTCATTGAGTATGTATCGTAGTCTGACCCATATCTGTAGATACGTATTCACGCGCTAAGAACCTGTCATCCGATGATTGATGGGGATTATTTAGTGCTTCTAAAGGCAGACCTCTATAGTCAGCCCATCTCTGCCAGATTTTTGTATGTTTCTGGGGGCATCCGCGCGCAGCAAAAATTGGGATTTCCAGCATCATATTAAAGTCCATGCCTCGTTACCAGATACTAACGCGGGGGGTGCTTCTGCCTTCCACAATCTGGCAATGCCCCGCATAGCTAAAGTGAGTCCCAGAAACAACAGGTGTTGCTTGTATATATTCCCACCGATACCCTCCGTACAGTGTAATAATATGAACTTTGGAGATCTTGGGAGGTCCCATCCCAGCACCTCCCCAGGCATCCCAGCACCCCTAACCAGAAGCGTTCCAATACCTTGCAAGACCATGTGGTGTGTAAGAAAGAGCCTTCCTCCCGTTTGCAGCGAAGACATTGAGGGGATGCAATTAGCCCGGCTTTCCATAACTTGAGCCGTGTATAGTATGTTTAGTATGTCCTGTGAAGGTACTTGAATTGTATGAGTCTAAGACCTGTGGATATGGCTGCCCCCCTGGGTGATTGTAAGGCTTCGGTTCAATCATATTCATCTATAGATCCCAGATCGGTCACCCAGGGTGCTGGGGTTATTTGTGGTTAGGGTTTGATAAATTTTTGTAATCTTATGATCTTCCAAGCCACCCATGAGTAATTTGCCTTCTAACGGATTGAATTCTGGGATATCAGAGAGGTCGTGAATATATGGGTGTATGGCGTGAAGTAGCTGTAGATACTTATAAAATTGACTGTGGTGCAGTGCATATTCTCCCTGCAAGTCTTAATGATTTAAGGACCAGCCCTCGCACTATATCTCCAACCGATGAGATCCCTATTCGGTCCCATTGCGTAAAGCCTTGTACATCTGCCATCTGTGGAAATAGGCAGTTGTGCCATAGTGGGGTTTCCCTGGTAATACGTCCCCACCTGACGAAGGGATTGTCGCCAAACTATAAACACTACCCTAGTTGCGGGCGGAAGTATCATAGAGGTCGATCTATTGTACAGATAGGTATATTGGGAAGGATCCCCCATTATCCATTGCTCAACTCCGTACGCTGGATCTAGCATAGAGACGTACCACCATTCATTCAGGATTTGTAAATGGGCGGCCGCGTGATATGACTGGATGTCTGCTGCATCTATCCCGCCGCAGTATGTAGATTGGAAGCAGGTGTAATGCGGGACCCTGGCCATACTACCCCCCCAAAGAAATTGGCCCAGAATCTCGTTGATTTGCTTGAACCACCGTTAGGATATTGGGTAGGGGTGAGACTGTAATTGATACAGAAGGCGTAGGCGGGATACCATTTTGAAGATAGCTGATCTCGCATACAGTGATAATGGAAGACTGGACCACGCCTTAACTTCCGCCTTCACCCGCTCTGTAAGAGTGCCAATGTTTCGGTCCCATGAGAGAGATTGCGCATCCACTAGGAATACGCCGAGATATTTGAACCCGTTCGTGACCACTGTAATTTCTTGAATCCAACGTCCCTGACCCAGAGATCCCCGAATAAGCCAAACTAGGGATTTTTGATTATTTATACATAACCCGGAAGTCTCCCCAAAGACCCGCATGATCTTGAGTATTCTTGGTCCGGATCTATCTGGATCTGTAAAAAAGAAAAGGACATCATCTGCATAAAGTTCAATGCAATCTGAAATTTCGGGTTTCCATTCAAACCCGCGCATTACCGCATCACGCCGGACCCAAGCCGCCAACGGCTCAATAACTAATGCGAAAAGAAGGGGGGAGAGGGGGCAGACCTGCCGGGTGCTGCGGCCGATCGGAAACCGCTGGGATGTAGCCCCCGCAACCCTTACAGAAGCCGTAAGGTCTGTGTAGAAAAGCTTTATGAGGGCTATGAAATTGAGGCCCTTATTTAAGTGTTTTAACATTGTGAACATATATTTCCAGCTGACCAAGTCGAATGCTTTGTTGATATCGGCTAGGAGCAGTGCTGCTGGTCGATCCAGTCAGTCAACCGCAGCTATTGCCCGCCGTATATTGTGTCTGGTTGCCCGCTTTGGCATAAAGCCGGCTTGATCCGGGTGGACTAGGTCCTGCATGAGCAGGATGAGTCTGTTCGCTAATATTTTGGCCAATACTTTTGCGTCTATATTTAATAGTGATATCTGCCTATATGAAGAGCATAGTTCAGGTGGGAGGCCAGGTTTATGGAAAACCACGATGTCAGCAAGCCTCCAGTCCGGAGGTAATCGTTTATCTTTCAGGGCTTGAGACACAGTGGCCAAGTAGCGGGGTCCCAGTATCAATATGAATGACTTAAAATATTTGCACGGGAACCCGTTGGGTCCTAGCACCTTACCGGGATTCATATCTTGCACAGCTATTGTTAACTCCTCTAATCAAATGGAGGTTTCCAGGGAATCTTGAGTGGATTGTGAGATAGCTCTAGGAGGGATATCTTTAAAGAAGTCTTCTATTTGGGAGTTGGTGATACGTTCTCGCTTTGTATATAGGGTTTCGTAATATACAGCAAAGCATTGCGCAATTGCAGCTGGATCCGTAAGAATAACGCCCAAGTGTGATTTGATCGCGGGGGTCTGGATAGATTTCAGAGAGTACTGGCACAGCCTATGAAGGAGTTTACTAGACTTGTCTCCCCATTGGTAGATTCTACTTGGTGTAGCAAGCCACATAGCTTTAGCCTCATCCAATAATTCTGCCCTGTACTGCTGTTGTAATAGGGTCAACTGTCGACGGGGGCCAGCCCCATCTCTATTCAGGTTCTGTCTCTCCATGTCTGGTATTTGAGCTTTTAACTGTATTATTTTTCGCTTTTGACAACGTTTTTCTGCGGTCCAAAAACTTATATCGGAACCGCGGATGGTGGGTTTCATCGCCTCCCACAGCATCGTAGCTGAGGAGGTCGATCCTTCATTAAGTGAGAAGTATTCAAGAACTGCCCCACGAAGGCATATTTTGCCATGAGGAGAGGCGCCAACAAAAGGGGGGCCTCTTAGGGCCAATCAATAATTTAGATTGTACAGGGAAATGATCTGACAGGCCGCGGGCAAGAATATCAGCCTTGGATATCCAGAGGGCGTGTTCTCGAGTGGTGAACAAGTAGTCTAGTCTCGAGAAGGAGTTATGCACTGCTGAGAAGTAGGTATATCCTGCAGATGTCATGTGTAATGTTCTCCACACATCAGTCCATCCCAGCAGCTCCACCATGGGACCCAATCTAGAGACCTTAGGAGTATTTGATGCAGTGGGGTGTCGCCATCTATCATTTTGGGCAAAGAGTGTTGTTCCATTCCCCTCCAATTAAAGCTAAGCCCTCTGGTATAGACGTCCACAAATCTACAATGTGATCTACGAAAGTGTGTGAGAGAGGGGGAGGTGCATATAAACTGCCCAGCACGATAAATTCGGCCCCGATTTGCCCATAGTTGAAAATGTATCTGCCTTATGTGTCCGCCCATGTACGAATGTGTTTGAAGGGAACTCGCTGATGAATCAGAATGGCAGTGCCATGGGGCCCTCTTACAAACCCAGAGTGGAATGTATGTATGTAGCCATATCGGGACAGACAGGGAGTTTTGGACCCAAATAAGTGGGTTTCTTGGAGGAGTGATATGTCTGCTCCCAAGCGCTTTGCTTGTTTTAGCACAGCCCCTGCTTAATTTTTATCTAATATGCCTTGGATATTCCAGGTAATAACATTGAGATTAACAACCAATCTTGAGTCGCTCGAGGTTCCCATACCTACAGAGGGGTTATATTATCATGGGACCCGTAATAGAGTGGGTGCCTGCAGCAGTGCGTGTGATGCAACAAGAATTAGAAAAGGAACAAAACCCCCAACCCAACTCTCCCCCCTCCCTAACCCTCTCCAATACCTCAGAGAACACTGTAGTGTCTGTCGCAGGTGAACAACTGTGCACGCCCCAACAGGAGGCTGACATGTGGTCCCTCCAATGTTTCCCAAAACTTCGCATTAGGGCTGAAGTCCCCCAAGGCCGGAGATTGTCCACTTGGGTGCGGTAGCCCTATTTTGTGCCGGCATCTGTAGTTCCTTGTCTCTGAAATAGATTAGGAGCGACTCAGTCTGTTTTGTGAGTGAGTGACGTAGCTGGGCAGTGTGATTAAGTGCCAGCGCCTCCCGTTTGTTTAGCTCCTATTGACCTCGAGCGCCAGGATGATCGTGATCTGTGTCGGCGATCTTCTTTCTTGGTATTGTGGCTATTTCGTGGGTCACTGGCTGACGAATCCGAGTCTCTCGTTGGCGGTGTGTGCAGCATTTCATGTCTAGCTTCGTCAGTCCACTGAAAGACTTCCTCTGGGGTGTCGAAGAACAGAGTGTGACTGCCATAACTGGCTCTCAGCCGTGCTGGAAAAAGTAACATGTATGAGATTTGTAGGTCTCGGAGTCGAGCTTTTGCCACAGTGAATGATTGGCGTTGTTGCTGTACAATCCTAGTATAGTCTGGAAAAATCATCACGCGGTGGGAGTCGTAGGTAAGGGTGCCCTTTGTTCGGGCCACACGCAGGATGTTGAGGAATCGTGCTATGACCGGGTGCGGTCGGGCTCCAGGTGGTGGTTTTGCTAGCAGCGCCCGGTGGGCGCGGTTGGCCACGAAGCAAGTTGACAGTGAGTCTTCTGGGATCCAGGACTTAAACCACTTAGTCAGAAATGCGCCCGCATCTTTACCCTCGCACCCCTCGGGGAGCCCCACAAAACGTAGATTGTTCCCCTGAGCCCTGCCTTCGGCATCCTCCACTCGGGTGGCTAGGCGCTGCGTGAGTTTCTCTAGTAAATTCACTTCGCCCTGGAGGGTCGTGATAGCATCTTCTACACCAGACACTCTGGTCTTCGCCTGAGTGATTTGCTCAACGGCATTGCGCAGGTCCTGGCGCAATAGCATAATGTCTGACCCCACTGCTCCAATTTTGGTGTCCAGTGCATCTCTTTTTTTTCACAACATGATTTTATTGTTGACAACCAAGACAAAGAGGATGCCTCATCTGGCACCCAAAGTGTACATAAAAGATGGCAAATATAGATATCAACATTTTCAACACGGGCATGAAATTGATCATGCAAATAATGAATTACAAAGAAAAATAATAACAGAAAAACGAATAGCTGCGCCACGTTGCCTCTGCTAGACAGGGAGAGATGTTGCATATATAAGGAGAGTCCATGCCACCTGTAGTCACATCCAGTGTGTATACTACGCGTAGTCCAGTCCACAGGATTCACAACACAGAGTCAGCAATATCAGACGGGGGGAGGGGGCTCCAGATACAAACCCCTATAGTCAGTCCACCTTTTCCAGATCTTGTAATGTTTCCGAGGGCACCCTCTCGCTTCAAAGACCGGGATTTCCAGGCACATACAGAAGTCTATAGTTTGATTGGTGGGTGTAACCAGGGTTCACACACAATAGGTCATGACCCAATTACGGGTTGTGGCACAAACCAAAACGGTGGTTTCACCCAGATGCCACCTAAAACAAAGTAATGTGCTGTGTGATTGGTTTTATGCTCTTCCGAACGTGGATTACAGGGGTAGTTGAATCCCCAAATTCAGTTTCCAACGTCATATATGTTGAAGAAATTGAGTATTCGTCTTTGGTATTCTTTTCTTTTTATTCAAAGTCATGTGCAGGGACAGAAAGACAGCCGACACGTGTTTCGCCCAGGGGCTGACAAGTTGCGGGTCCGGTTGCGGTCTGAATGTGCATTCAAACCACAACCGGACCCGCAACTCGACGTTTGCTTTTCGTCCACAGACTTGGAATTATATCCAACGCCATTCGAACGAGATTATCTTGCCTTGAGAAAGCCCTGGCTTGTCAGCCCCTGGGCGAAACACGTGTCGGCTGTCTTTCTGTCCCTGCACATGACTTTGAATAAAAAGAAAAGAATGCCAAAGACGAATATTCAATTTCTTCAACATATATGACGTTGGAAACTGAATTTGGGGATTCAACTACCCCTGTAATCCACGTTCGGAAGAGCATAAAACCAATCACACAGCACCATACAGAAGTCTAAGCCCTTTTTCCATACCCCAAGCAGCGGCGGGGGTTCCGCCTTCCAGGCTCGGGCGATGTCTCTCTTTGCCAATGTAAGGCCTAAAAATAAAAGGTGACGCTTGTACCTGTTGCCACCCAGGTCCTCTGTAATATGGAGCAGGGCCAGCCTCGGGGAGGAGGGAACATCCCATCCCAATACTTCAGATAGACAGGTAAACACTCCCTTCCAGAATCTCGATAGTGTAGGGCAGGACCACACCGTATGTAGGAAAGTACCCTCCATGGACCCACAGCGCAAACAATGCGGGGATGCAATTAGCCCAGCCCGCCACAATCTGTGCCTGGTATAATAAGCTCTGTGGAGATACTTAAACTGGATAAGGCGCAGGCGGGCCGCGATCACTGCACTGCGTGGAGACTCCAGGGCCTCCACCCAGTCGTCTTCTTCTAAGGGGCCTAAATCCTGCTGCCACGCCTCCCTAGTTTTATGTAAGGTGGTGGGTGTGTTATTGATAATTGTACAGTATATTTAGGTTATTTTATGATCGCCCAACTCACCCATAAAAACCTTAGCCTCAACGGGGTTGAATACGGGTATCTCCGTTAGGCGGGATATGTAGGGGGTAAAAGCATGTCTGAATTGTAGATAGTTGTAGAATTGCGTGCGGGGCATATCATATTCCATTTGTATGTCGAGAAAGGATTTGAGGGTGCAGCCACGTACAACTGCCCCCACCGTGTCTATCCCAATGGCTTCCCAGCCCCTAAAGCCGGGCAATCGCGCCAGCTGTGGCAACTGTCCACTATGCCATAGTGGAGTTTCCCTGGTGAGTCTCCCCCACCAACCCATCTGGCGGAGCGCAGCCTTCCAAATCCGAAAGATCGTGATGGTGGCAGGTGGTAGCACATTAAGCAGTGCCGTTGAATAGAGAACCATGTGAATATCATTGTCCCCAGCAGCCAACGTTCTACGGCGTATGCCGGGTCTCCCCGATCGCCGTACCACCAGTCATTGAGGACTAGGAGGTGTGAGGCCATGTAGTACGCGTGAACATCTGGGGTAGCCACTCCGCCGGAGTAAGTAGACTGGAAACATGTCCTCAGCGCAACTCGCGACGCGCCACCCCCCCCAGAGAAACCGGGCAAGGATAGCGTTTAGCTGGCGAAACCACGTCTGCTTGATGGGATAGGGGTGATTTTGTAATTGATAAAGAAGGCGGGGTAGGAAGACCATTTTGAAAATGGCGGATCTGCCAAAAAGAGACAAGGGCATATGAGACCACACACATGTCTGGTCACTCACCTGTGTCCATAGGGGGGCAAGGTTTTTGTTCCACGCCACTGACTGGGACGCGGAGAGAAAGACGCCCAAATACTTGAAGCTGTCTGGAACCACCACTACTTCCCGCGACCAGTCGCCCATTCAATCCCCACCCGCAGCAGCCACAGAAATGATTTCCCCCGATTCATGTATAGACCAGAGGTCTCGCCAAAGATTTGCATAATGCGAAGAAGGCGCGGGCCAGTCCGGTCAAGATTTGTGAGAAAAAACAAGACGTCGTCCGCATAGAGTGCTATGCGATCGGAGATTCCCGGTGCCCATTCAAAACCACGCATCTGGGCGTCTATTTGAATCCAGGCCGCCAACAGCTCCATGGCGAGCGTGAAGAGATAGGGGGAGAGTGGACAGCCCTGGCGTGTCCCCCGCCCAATAGGAAAGTGTCTGGATGCCGAGTCGGCCTCCCGGACCGAAGCGGTTATATCTGTATACAATAGGCGAATAAGAGTCAGTAGCCGGGGGCCAATGTTAAGACGATCGAGCAAGGCAAAGAGATAGGTCCAGCTAAGGGAGTCGAAGGCCTTATTCATGTCCGCCAGGAGGAGCGCGGCAGGGCTCCCAAGTCTATCGACCGCGGCTATAGCATTATGCGCATGTCTGATATTATGCTGCGTAGCACGGCCAGGCATAAAGCCAGCCTGGTCAGGGTAGACCAATTCCGTAATGTGTGGGACCAAGCGATTGGCAATTACCTTGGCCAAGAGTTTGGCTTCCACATTGAGTAATGAGATCGGGCGGTAGAACGAGAATTGTTCCGGGGGGCGACCCGGCTTCAAGAAAACGACAATTTTGGCGTGCCGCCAGTCCGGTGGGAGACCACCACTCTCCGCGGAAGCCTCAAGAGCCGCCATGTAGGGTTTTAAGAGCTGCGAATGGTATTTCTGGAGAAACTCGCAGGGGAAGCCATTCGGGCCTGGCGCCCTGCCCGCACGCATACTAAGCAGCACAGTCAACAGTTCGTCCATGGACAAGGGAGCATCCAGCGCGTCCGCGCCTCATCGGATAGGGCCCGGGGGGAAAGTAATCTATAAATTTCCGAACGAGTGCCACGGGCAGAGTCTCATGTGGAGCGTACAAGTCTGTGAAATATGAAGCAAAACAGTCAGCAATGGCGGACGGGTCCGTAAGAACGGTTTCGTCAGGGCCACGTATGCATGGGAGCGTCTGAGGGCGCAGCGTCTGTTGACACAGACGATGCAAAAAGGCACTAGATTTGTCCCCCCACTGGTATATCCGGCTGCGAGTGGCGAGCCAGTATAGCCGGGCTTCATCTAGAAGTTCTCTGGCGTTTGTCTGCTGTACATTCAGCAGTTGTCTGCGCGCAACTCCTCCCTCCGAGCCCCTACCCGCGCGTACCAGGTCAAGTAGCTGGGCCTCTATTTGTATTAATTTGTCGCGGCGCTGCCGACGCTTCACCGTACAGAAGGCAATATCCGCTCCCCTGAGAGTGGATTTCGACGCCTCCCATAAAATAGCTGGAGAATCCACTGAGCCCGTTTTCAATGAAAGGTAGTCTGCGAGAGATGTATGGATATGTGCTCTATATTCATCAGCTCGTAACAGCCACGGCGACAAGCGCCACCAAAACTGGGAGCGCCTGGGATCCAATTACAAGAGAAGGAAAACCGGCGAATGATCCGATAAGCCCCTAGGGAGAATGTCAGCCGCTAGCAGTCTATGGGTGTGTGCCCCTGAGAGAAAAAGGTAGTGTAGCCGATAGAAGGACTCATGGGCTCCAGAGAAATTGTTGTACGCACATGTAGTGGGGTGAAAGGTCCTCCACGAGTCCACCCATCCCAATCCCTGAACTAGGGTTAATAATTTAGAGTCCTGGGTCCCCGCTGTTCGAGCCGTGGCACGCCACCTATCTTGTGACAGGGACAGAACATCGTTCCAATCTCATCCAACCAGGGTTAACCCCGACGGGAGTTCTGCCCAGAGTGTCGTCAATTTTTCAACAAAGGACCACGAGAGGGGGGGGGGCATAGATACTACCCAGAATAATGGGTTCCCCATACAGTGTCCCATATATCATAACAAATCTACCCTAAGGGTCCGACCATGTCCTACTGTGAACAAAGGCGACACCGTGGTGTATAAGGATTGCAACTCCCCGGGAGGCTCTAGTGAATCCAGCGTGATAGGTATGTGCAAATCCAAACCTCCCCAAACAAGGCGTCTTAGTACCCGCTAAGTGAGTCTCCTGCAGGAAGAGGATGCCCGCCCTGTGGCGCTTAGCTTGGCGCAGCACGGCTCCCCGCTTGATGTTATTGAGCAGGCCGTTCGTGTTCCAACAAAGGACTCGGAGCTCTCTACTCCCGACCCCATCTAGCTCTCGTGGCATGACCGGCATTGGCGAATTAATACGGAAATAGCGAGTTGAGTGGCAATGACACCTCCAGAATCGCACATGACAGAGAACACAGTGGCATTAACAGAAAGCAGCAAACAACCCAGCATGAAATCCCCAACCACCACCCCCAATACCTCAGAAACATAGAAGTATCTGTTGCGGCGTGGTCCAGGCCAGAACCCCAACAGGGGGTAGCGGCAAGGAGCAGCCAAATGGATCCCCTGTACAAGTCGCCTGCACAGAGAAACACAAACAACAGAGGGTCAGGGACTTTTGAGACAATGCAAGCCTGCAGGGAAATATACAGTAGGTGACAAATGGCATGAATAGTTACAGTTCTCGAAGCTACATCATTCAGGATGCTGAGAGTTCTGGTTGATCTTGAGGGAGTCTCTTATTGGATTTGCTACGAGTCTTGGACCTCCTCTTGGATCGTGATCGACGTCGCTGTCCGCCACCCTCTCCCAGGGTCCACTGGATGACGAGTCGGAGTCAATCATGGGCGGGGTGTGGGGCTTAAGCCGGACCGTCTCCTCAAGCCACTGGAACACCTCCTCCGGGGACTCAAAAAAGTAGGTGCGTGGTTTGTATACCACCCGCAGGCGGGCCGGGTATAGTAGGGAGTACGGAAGCTTGAGACCCCGAAGGCGAGCCTTAGCCTACAGGAAGGACTGTCTGCGCTGCTGCACGAGCCTGGTATAATCCGGGAGAATGAGAATACGTTGCGAGTCGTAAAGAAGAGAGTCCTTTGCTCTTGCCTGTTGAAGGATTACATCTCTGTCTCTGTAGTTAAGGAGACGGGCGATGATGGGGCGGGGCGGGCGCCCGGGGCGGTTTCTGCAGCAGCGCACGGTGAACACACTCCAGGACAAAGCATGTGGAGAGCGAGCCGGGTGCGAGCCAACCCTTGAGCCATATGGCGAGGAACTCCACCGCATCATTTCCCTCACACCCCTCCGGAAATCCAATAAAGCGAAGATTATTGCGGCGAGCGCGCCCCATCCGCATCTTCGACCCGCGTTGCCAGGCCCTGCATAAGGGATTCAAGGGTAGACACCTTCTTCGTCAGCGTGCCCACTGTGTCCTCCACATCTGATATGCGGGATTCCGCCTCCGTAATACGCTGCACAGCATTGCGGAGATCTTGCCGGAGCAACAGGACGTCCGCGCCAACCGCACCTATCTTGGATTCCAACGTTTCCCGCGACTGCGTAATCGCCGCCAGCAGCGCTGCATTGTCTGGCATCTGGGGCTCCAGACCCCCAGCGATGTTACCGAGGCCGCAGCTCCAGCATACTTGTCCAATGTACCTTGCTTGGCAGACGCGCCAGGCTGCTTAACCTTAGCCATTATAGAGTTTCACGGGGCCAAGAGGGCGGTTCCAGCCGCCCAGGTGCCGCAATCCCCCACCATGTATGCCAAGGGTCGCGGGCGCTGTGAGCCAGGTATATCTTCCACGACGAGGGGAAGAGAGGGCCAGACCAGGTGGGGCACCCGTACCCACAAGCCGCACCAAGCCTGCGCTTGTCCGCTTCCGTGAGCTAGGCACCCCAGTCTCCCCTAATGGGTGTCTAGGCACAACTCCTGATCCACGCTGCAGTAGGTGTACAATCCATACGTCAGTATCCCCCAGTCGCCGGAGTCGTCCACAGCACCCAGGAGAGGGGCAGTGCAGCAAAGCAGCACACAGGCCGACGTGGGAGGGCACCGGGGGGAACAGCGTCGGCGGCCAACACCACCAGTCAGGTAAGTCCTCAACGGCGCAGTGGAGGTGGACAGCAACAGCCGCCTGTGCGGCAGGCGGCAGTGCAAGGACTCC
Source organism: Calotriton arnoldi (assembly GCA_963921515.1). Classification (NCBI taxonomy): domain Eukaryota; kingdom Metazoa; phylum Chordata; class Amphibia; order Caudata; family Salamandridae; genus Calotriton; species Calotriton arnoldi. Next base: position 1,979,956 of record CAWUFW010002424.1, on the reverse strand, counting down.
AGGGAGACCCAAACTCCAGAGGATGGCCCCAATGTCACAGATACAGAGGAGGGTGATGTTCCCTTCAGGGCGTGTACAAGTAAGGGCCCCGGTGTCTGCACCCACGGCCCGAGCGAAGTCCAATCCAGACGACAGGATCCGCAGCTGAGACCTTAGAGTCCATGCAGCTCCCGCACCACAGCAGGCCACCAAGCGAGGACAGGCTAGAGCGCCCACGGCCCCGTCCCACCACTCCCGACCACGCAGTCACCACCACACGGCCTGGGATGGTGGCCCCACTGCTGCACCCAGCTGCCACTCACCAGCTCCGCGGCAATACCAGAGCGGGACCGGAACTCCCAGGCTCGATCCGTCCACCAGGGTCGGGACTCCTGTGGCAACACTCGCGGCTTCACTCTGCGGGCAAAGGATGCCTCCACGCGATCGCGCCGGATGCGCCCCCAGGCAGGCAGGTCCTCCACCGCAGGGATCCGGACGCAAGCCGGAGGCGGCTCGATGTCCCGGCCACGTCCCCACGCCGTCCAACCGGGCTCAGCCACCCAGAGCAGCAGCCGCAGCCCTGCCGCACCAGGCCCCAAGCAGGATGTAGCTACAGGTGCCAGCAAGTAGGTGCGCAGTTTGCGGTCACCAGGCCGCCACGCCGACAGGCCTCCACCCCGGATGCACAACCGGACGGGTGTTAGGGAACACCGGCCACTGCCCCCCGCCGGCTCAACACAGTCACAGACTCCGGGGCGGGAGGGCACACAAGCTGATAGATGAGCGCCAGTAGGGTAGGCACAGCGTCCCACAAGCACCAGGGCGCCACACCGCCAGGCCGTCACACCGCAATCCGGACAGAGCGAGCCCGGGGAGGACACCGCAGCTGCAAAATGTGATCACCAGGCAAATGTGAGCTCCGAGGGACAAGGATGCATGCTGAGAAACAGGATAAATGGCAGATTATTTGCAGGCTGCCGGAGCTGTGCTAATGCAAGTCTGCCATGTTAGACGGCTAAGCCATGCCCCCCCAGTGCATCTCTTGACTGGGTTTTGGCAGCTAGCAATGCGGCATTATCTGGAACGCCGCTCTAGCCCCCTGGCGGAACCTGCCGGCTGCCCCCCTGTGTTCGAGCCGGTAAATTTATCTATTGTGCATTGCTTCGTAGTCCACGCCGCACCTTTATCCTTCGACATGGCTGATCAGAGACTTGCCGACAAGGTGATTCTCTGGGCTTTCCTGTGCAGTCCAGAATGTCGCCGCCAGCCAGGTGGGTGTGTGATGGGTGCTTCAATCCCGGGGCGGGAGATGTGCCGTGCGCTAAGGGGAGTACGCCTCACCCACAGGCCGCACCAGAACCTAGTCTGGCCGCTTCCGCAGGTAGGGCCAGACCCCCCACCTCTAACGGGAGCCTTAATTTCACACTGTTATTGGGGAGCTCGGTATTGTGCTCGCTCTTCTGCTCGCCTCTCCCTTTAGGGTAGGAATGCTAAGGTGAGCAGCGACCGGATCCATGAGTCGTAATAATGTTGAGGACTGTTGTATGTTTTAAATTATCCCCATAGTTCACAGATCGTCGTCGTATGTTGCGAAGAGGGGGGGTTAACAGGGTCTTCCAAACCAGCCCCAGCGTCTACATATGGGATCTTGTCCTCTGTCTCCCTTGCGTGGGGGTTTTCCATAGACATTTGCGGTCGGCTAGAGACCTTCAGACCTCGGGCCTCGTACTCACTGCGGGCGGCCGGACCCGCCGCCTTTATCCGTACCGAGGAGCTGCAGCACACTGTCACCGTCTCAGGGAGACTGGCCGATCCTCTATTTTCTTCCAGGAGGCCAGAGTCCCCTCTGCTGTTCCAGGGAGCAGCTATGCTGTCCGTGCGGGTGGCCGCCACGTACGTCGGGAGCCTGAAATGCCGGTGTGGGGATACCCCGGGAGGCCCTCCTACGCGTGCCCGGCCACGCTGGCCCAGGGACCCGCCTCGTCTGTTGTGGATCGGGTAGCTCCTCTCCACTACTCGGGTCCCTTGGCCCCGCTGGACCTCACATCTCGTGAGGGTCTGCACCTCCCTACTGCTGTCAGCCACAGACAGATTCCTCCACTGCAGGCCGCACCACTTCAACACTGGACACTGGACAACTGGGTAGCCTGCGCAAAAACGCGCTGTCCGAGCAGCGTATCTGCAGCGATCTCCACTCGTCTGGTGTCTTTCAAAATTCGATGCTTGACAGATGTCGGCAGGATATATGTCGGATTATCGTGGGGCTAAGGGAGCTGTACTAGTTTGCGACCACCATGTTACGCGGCTTAGCCACGCCCCCTTAGTCTATGTTTTAGGTTCGGATGTAGTCTCTTACCCTATGTGACAGCTGCTTCAGGATGGACCTACACCCCAGGAATTCAACATAACTTCCAATCAATTGCGATGTCTGCCCACCTTTCTCATTGCGCAAACGTGAATCCTTCCAGGCAGGTTCTGCTTCCTTTGGCTGTAGTCGGATACGAGATCCCAATCCTCCTATCTGGCTTGCCAAAATGTTGCTTGTTAGAAATCCTTAGAAAAGACAGAAGATAAGAGGCGTTTGGCAAAACACGAACAGTTTGTTTAATTAAACGTTACGGCCAGGAGAACAGTTACAGGTACAAGGTCTGAGGACTGTCTCAATTTACAATCAGTATATGTCCTTCTTTTATACAAAACACAACAGGTCATAAAAGCTTCTGATGTACCATATATGGTGAGGAATGTTGGTTGCTGCCTTTGGAGTCATCAATTGAAGGTCAAATGGTTACTACAGGAGGGTCTCTACCTCATGTGGACACAGTGTGGCCAGTGGATACTGTGTCCAGATGTCCGGCATGGGGAGCGCCTGATCACTACATGTGCTAGGTCCTGATTGGGTATGTGTTTCTAACTCATGTTGCATCTGACTTTATGGGGTTTTTAGGAGCGCGCAGACCCACACCCTCCATGTGTGCTTTATTGGGGCAATCTACCCTGACAACTGCAATGGTGCTGTGCCTATTTGTGGGATTGATCAAGAGTTTACTGCCCGAGTGTTTGCCTGCCAGTAATGCACCTTCCCACCTGTGGCCTATCAATCAGTAGTCCTGGGCCTAGGTCTCAGGGTCTGGTTGACATATTTGCGAGTTGAGGTTGATGTGAAGTTCAGAATGGGCAATTCTATTAATAAGGAGGAGATTTTATTTTTACTGATGAACGCATCGATTTCCATATTAACAAGGTCAAAGTGGACACATCCACAGAGAGCTGTGCAGCACTGTTATATGCACAAACTCTGAGGAAAAAGTGGGTACATCTTATTTACCCAGGGCACGTGATATAGCGCCAAGGTATGGTGAAAACTGAGAATTTGCTTTAATGCCCCAAGCACACTTGGAGCATGCATGAAGCAGACAAGGTAGTTGCATGTGTGGATTGCAGGTGAAGATGTAATGTAAGAACTTCTAATGTTTTTGAAGTAATTAGTCTCATTAAGCATTGGATTTTATTATGATACCTTCTAATGGCTTTTCTATGTCAACAATAAAAGTCCTCCAAAAGTTTTCTGGTTTTCATTATCTTGTTATTTTATTGGTATTGTTATCATACCTCTCCATAAATCCAGATAAACATAATCCACGCTGTAACCAACTGCCAATCTGTTTTTCATGGGAAAACGGTTTATCTAGACTGTAAAACCCATGTGAATGCAACCACTACAATGACCATTTTAACAAAAGTCTGCGATACATATATTATCATCTTTCATTGGGTTGTAGATGTTATTAGAACATTGGAATGTTGGGAGCTCCATTGAAGACAATGGAGTTGCTCTGGGCTTATAATGGCTGGTATAAGCCCAGCGCTCCAACATTCCAATGTTTGTCTTTTTGTCTCTCCATTTTTAATTTAGAACATTCTACCCTTAGTAGGTGGAATGTTCTAATAGCTTTATAGCCCTTCTGCCTCAGGCTATACCGGCTGTTAGAGCCCTCTCCTCGCTATAGGCCTCGCCTGCGGCTCGGGCCTATAACTCGGGATCAGGGCCTTTAACAGCCGGTATAGCCCTCGGCAGCGGGCTATAAGGCTATATTAGAACATTGGAATGTTGGGAACTCCAATGGAGTGCTCGGGCTTCTAATGGCTGGTAAAAGCCCAGCACTCCAACATTCCAATGTTTGCCCTTCGGCTCGGGCCTTTAACGCTGGAGTGGGCCTTTAATGGCCGATGAAGGAACAGCAGTTCATATTTGTGGACTTCAAATTGGCCATTCTCTACAGGCAGTTGGTCATCTACTAGCTTCCTCGCGGTATCTCTGCCCACCTCCAACAGATGGTTGAGAAACACAAATGAGCAGTGGGGAAGGTCCTTCTGAAGAGATGATGCACAGAAAGAGGTGAGCCCCAAATTTTCAGAATGCACTAATATACTCTCAAGTAAGGCACTTGTTATTGTGGCGAAGGCCCAAAATGAGGAAAGAAGTTAATAACGGATCTGGGGGTTATTTACAAAAGAGTGCACCGTGCTCGAGCATCGTTGCACAGTTTTAGCTTTGGTTTCAGCAGTTTATAAGGGTTAGTACATCAACACATTACTTTATATTGTTTTCCGCCACACACAAAACCATAGCAAATTACCGTCTCGGGCCTGACCGCAAGCTTGGCAGATTGGAAGTACCCGGTGGAATTCCACTCCACACGCTCACAAGTGGCCGGTGTTCTAGCATACAGTTTTACTGAGTATTCAACACCAGACTCAATTTTTACCTGCTGGAAAAAACACAGCTGATAAAATCACTTCAGGCTTTGGCTGCATATGCAGATAAGCCTCTGTGCCTGACACTGCCGAGTTTTTCAGCAAAGGAGGAGCAATGAGGAGCATGCATTGCTCCCCGGCCAGAGCACATCTTTCCCCTCACAACCCCCATCCCTCCATCTCCCCCAGCACCTACCCCTCTATCATTTACCACCTTGATAGCAGGTGGTAAATGTGAGCAATAATCCTCCCAGTACAGGAAAACCATGCGGATGTATGCCTGATAAAACCGGGGCCCAGATTCTGAAAGGTGTTGCAACGCAGCGCAGCACCCAAAGAGGCTGCGATGCGTTGCGTGACAGGAAGAAAGCAGGAGAGCGCCATATTCACAGAGATATGGCACTCTCCCTAGCGCTGATTTCAGTTGCCATGCACCAGGCACACACCTTAGCGCCATAGCGCCATAGTGCATGCCTCAGTCTAGCATGTTTTGTACAGGAAGGCTAGGCTTCCTGTACAAAATACTATGCCTAGACAAGTTTAAAACCTTTTCCTAATTTGTATGTGTATTGCACAGTGCAGCACGCATGCAAGGTCGGAAAAGAAAGGAGAAATGAAAACATTTCGCCTTTTAACGCCTGCTTTCCAGCGGCGTTAATTTTTGGTGCTAAACCCTGTCTACTAATGTTAGTAGATAGGGTTTAGAATCAAAAAGCATGGGTGGTTCCATGGGATCGCCCATGTACCACCCATGTAACGCCCCCTTAATGCAAGGTAATGCAAAGCAACATTTCGTGCTGCTTTGCGTTACTTTTCCATACAAACCAACACTAATACCAATTAGCATTGGTTTGTTAATCCCCAAATAGGTTTGTAACGCTAACCCGACGGTAAACCTTTGTGAATCTGGGCCTGGGTCTGCATAGTTATTCCTCGGAGCATAACTCATAATTGCATGGTACTGGTGGGGTGTTATCTCATGCAATATTACTTTATTTTGCAGAGTTTGCCCCCCCACCCCACCCCCGACAGTACAGTGTAACTCGAAGTTGGACCCCCAGTGTGCTCACACTGCAGGGATGCTGCTAAATAATAATGTACATTTAGACATCAGTTCTAACAAACTAAACTGGGCCACTTTATTGTGTAACTCAAACAATGGACATGTGTAAATTTAATGCCGCTGCTATTGGGTGTGCCTGATACTGCACTGTGCGGTACATTAATATTCACTCTGGTGACTTTCACTCCAGGCCTACACCAGTGCGTGTGCTGAAATCAGCAGTTAATCTCCCTTTGGGGCTTAAGAGTTTAGTGCACTCTTAAAATGCAATGTATTGTCAGGGTAAATAGACTGTTGACGTAAGGGTCTTACTTGGCAGATACAAATAAAGATTGGCTACTTTGACTAGTTTTCTTGTGTAACTTCATGCCCCCCATTAAAAACATTTTTGTCACGTGATTTGCAGTGGAAATTAAGGCTTCATACTCTTCGTTATGAACGACGCTCATCACAGCTTTGAAAAGCCGAGTTCTGTCACTTAGCAAATTTACTGTACACTGTCGAGGAACATTTCCTGTGATGCCTCTCAAATAAGAAGTCACCCTCAAACTGGAGCTGGAAAAAAGATACCGATCTCAAATCTTATCTGTCAGATGCAGCTGCATTTGCACTCTAATGTCTTGGTGCCAAGTGCACTGGTAATAAATCCCGTTTTGGGCAAAAAAACGTATTTTCTCTAAAAAGAAGGCAAAAATAAGTTTTAAAAAACGGGCCAGAATTTGAAAAAAAAACCTTGCAGGAAATAGTGCGGTAAGATCGCTTCGCCACGTTATTCCCCATTCCAGGTGTGCAACATCGAACCGTCAAATACAGGTGAAGTAATGCTACCTGGTATCAGCAGTAGTGGGTGTGGTACGAATGCACCTTTCTAGCTGGCCACTCCTGAGGGGGCTCCAAGAGAGAAAATATATGTTCACATAAGCATTGAGAGCAAATTAGGCTAACCTGTAACCTACAGTATTTCTGCAAGTGTGCAAATGTGTGGTGGATTTTTGATATGTATTTTAAACGCTTTGCAAACCAAAAACAATGCCTTCTTGTCTCTTCCCCTGTTTATCTTTCTCTCCCGATCTTCCTATGAACAGTAGTACGAATGATGTGGATTCACCAGGGTGCTGATGCAGCCAGTGACAATGCAGCTTCATTTTGAGAAAAACACTGTTACACAAAGAGCTGAATCTTGTCAGTCTGATTTGGTGTGCATGTGTAGTGCAGTTAGAGTAAATGGCGTTCTTGTTTAAGCGTTATATAGCCTAATTTAAATAAAAATTACAATGTATGTACATACTATTTGTAATTTGTCCAAAATCTACCAACATAATTGTGACTTGGATAACTTTTAATAACATTAATTACAAAGGAGCTAAACACCTTTCCTGTACTGTTTAAAGATTATTTGTGATTTCTACTTTGCTTTGTGAGGGAAGGTGACTGAGGAATCCCAGAGGGTTAGCTCAATGATTTGAACAGGGGCCTCTTAAACAAAATGGTGGCTGGCTCTTAACCGATGTATGAATATAGCAGGTCATGAATTTGAATACAAATTGAGGCCGGCTCAGTCTTACAGCCTCCCAAAAGTTGGCACATTGAGTACCATATGAGGCTAATAATATCTGTTATTTACAGTGATTAGAAAGGCATAAGTGCAGTTTGAGGCACTATATAAAATAAGGTACTATTATAATAAAGGCACGGAACAGCCTCACAGCTCTAAATGGTGTAGGACCATGTAAAGTACAAGTCATCCAGAAATTCAAGAAAAAGATTTATTGTTGAAACACCGAGCACCGCATCACAGGAACATCCTGCCTAGATCTCCTCCTGTCAGTAACTACCCTTCCAGCTCCAGATCAAGGTTCTGGAACTAGTAATGCATGCGCTGAGCAGAGCGAGGACATATTCAAAGGTATACAAATATACACAACATATGTTCATGGCTAAAGTGTAATACAAAAGTATATTCCAAGACATAACAGACCATGCTTATTTTGGCTCAGAAATGTGTACCTTGCTTGGACACATAGCTTTGCAGAGTTCTTGAATGTGCGAGCAGTCATACTTATAGGAGGAGATTAGCTGCTTGACCCACCAGTATAGACATGGGCATTAGGCCGAGGGAGACCAAATTTCCAAATGCTTGAGTGGCACTGTGCAGTTTAAGCTGTGGTTTCAGTCTTTTATAAGGGTAAGTACATTGACACATTTCTTTACATTGTTTTCCGCTACGCACTAAATCTTAGTAAATTACCGTCTCGGGCTCACAAGTGGCCGGTGTTCTAGCACCCAGTTTTACTGAGTGATCAACACCAGACCCAATTTTTACCTGCTGGAAAAAACACAGCTGATAAAATCACTTCAGGCTTTGGATGCAAAAGTAGACAAGCCTGTGTGCCTGACACTGCTGAGTTTTTCAGTAAAGGGGGAGCATGTATTGCCTGCCAGGGCACATTTGTCTCCTCACAACCCCCCTCCATCTCCACCCAGCACCTACCCCTCTAACATTTACCACTTTCTTAGAGCAGGTGGTAAATTTGAGCATTAATCCTCCCAGTACAGGGAAAACCATGCAGATGTATGCCTGATAAAACTGGGGCCCAGATTCTGAAAGGTATCATACAACACAACGCAGCACCCAAAGAGGCTGTGCTGCGTTGCTTTACAGGGAGAGAGCAGGACAGCGCCATATTCACATTGATATAGCACTCTCCTCCCCTCTCCCTAGCGCTGGCACTGATTTCAGTTGCAATGCTTCAGGCACACACTTGAGCGCCATAGTGCTAGGGTGCGTGCCTGAGTCTAGCATAGTGCAGCACACATGCAAAGTAGGAAAAGAAAGGAGAAATAAAAACATTCTCCTTTTAACCCCTGCTTCCCAGTGGTGCTCCTTTATGGCACTAAACCCTGTCTATTAATGTTAGTAGATAGGGTTTAGCATCAAAAAGCATGAGTGGTTGAATGGGATCGCCCATGTACCACCTATGTAACGTCCCCTTAACGCAAGGTAATGCAAAGCAGGCTTTCACACTGCTTTGCGTTACCTTTCCATACAAAGCAACACTAATACCAATTAATGTTGGTTTGTTAATCCCAAAATAGTGTTGTAGCGCTAACCCGGTGCTACACTTTTGTGAATCTGGGCCCAGGCCTGTGTAGCTATTCCTCATTCTAGGTGCATAACTCATAATTGCACGGTACTGGTGGGGTGTTATCTCATGCAATATTAATTTATTTTGCAGTTTGCCCCCCCTCTCCCCCGACACTACAGTCAACCATGAATCGGACCCCCAGTGTGCTCACACTGCAGGGATGCTGCTAAATAATAATGTACATTTAGACATCAGTTCTAACAAAATAAACTGGGCCACTTTATTGTGTAAATTTAACGCCGCTGCTATTGGGTGTGCCTGATACTGCACTGTGCCGTACATTAATATTCACTGTGGTGACTCTCACTCCAGGCCTACACCAGTGCGTGTGCTGAAATCAGCAGTTATGAACGACGCACATCACAGCTTTTAAAAGTTGGGTTCTGTCACTTAGCAAATTTACTGTACACTGTCGAGGAACATTTCCTGTGATGCCTCTCAAATAAGAAGTCACCCTCAAACTGGAGCTGGAAAAAAGATACCGATCCCAAATCTTATCTGTCAGCCGCAGCTGTGTCTGCACTCTAACGTCTTGATGCCAAGTGCACTGGTAATCAATCCCGTTTTGGGTAAAAAAAAGTTTTAAACAAGCATTTGCAATGCAATAGGTCTCGCATTTGTGAGAGTTTGAGCTATTGGCATTGTAAATGACAATGCCTTTTATTTATGTGTTTTGAAAATCTGCAAGCGGTGCGTAAACATGCACTTTGTACTTATAGTCCTTGCTTAAGAGAAGCAAGGCTGGCAGTAAAGAGGCGCAGTTACTGCCAAACTTGCTTCTCGTAAGCAACGGCTATAACTACAAAATATACATGTTTACGCACTGCTTGAAGGTTTTTAAAACACATAAAAAGCGGTCATTTACAATGCCAATAGCTCAAAGTCTCGCAAATGCGAGACCTATTGCATTGCAAATGCTTGTTTCTGTTAGGGACAGCCCAAGACAGCCTGCAAGTGGCAAGTGGGAAACAATTCAAGTGACCTCCATATATTAGGAGGAAACTCCCTATATGTCAGTGCCATTTTTGTTTTCCCCAGAACCAACATCCAATTCTGGTTTGACCCAAAAAAAGGGTGCGCAATGGGGCAAAACCAACATGGCATTGCTCTGCAACGTCTCTATCTTCTGAGAAACCGGTGGTGGGTTCACAGAAGGCGATGTGATTCCTGCCAGGCAGGTGGGTATCTCTCAATGTGGTGGGAGTTCTCTGCCAGGAGAGCTGAGGCTATGGTCTCTACTGACTTGTCAGGTTGCAGGTCGGTTTCCCAAGCTATAAATTAACCTATTAATCTCCTATCCTTCAAAGCTTAAGCAAAGTGCCCATTACTTCTACAAACCCCTCTAATGCCAACCAACGGAACCTCTGCCAGTGTAACCTTTGGTACACACCTGTGAAAAGCCATGCCTCATAGATGATAAGCTTCACACATCCTAATTCAAATATTCAGAGTAGCCTACATTCTCTTCTTTGGACCATATTTCAAACTATTCAGCCCTAAAAGCAGCCGGCTGTCTTCAACATTACCTAGAACTGCACTGTGAAAATGCACGGTCCTGTCAGCACTGCTGCGCACCCTCATTGGATGTGCCCCTACAGACCAGGACAGTTTGGCCAATGGCAACAAAGGCACAAACTCTCCGATTTGTTGTCTGCACTGGTGAGTATGGATAAGTTTCAGCCCGCTGTTCCCTCTTTTGCTTTGAGAAAAATTGACCTGCTTTTGATGAGGTGATAGACCCCCTCAGTGGGATACACGCAGAAAGTCAACCCTTTGTATGGTAGTAGCTGAAGGTCGTTGGCATCCTCTGCTTCATATTTCAAAGAGCGCCCTTAGGGTGCACCGTCTGTACCCCCACTTCCATGTGGCACATAATTAATGCACTGCCCGTGATAGCACCTTTGTGGTAATTTAGCATGGAAACATGGGCCAAAGTGTCCATCATCTGCAAGGTTGCGGGGCCATTGCTCCAATCCCTATATGCACTGTGTGTAGTAAATATACAAATAAGGTGCACCAGTGGGAGACAAAAATCTGGACCTGGCGGAAAGGTAAAACTGAATACGTTTGCATGTTTGTTTATTCGGCACCAGACAATGTTTGTGAAAAATTGCAAAGACAGCATGGAAAGCATGCAGCTCCCTTTGAGCTTCCAGAAACATGTTATCATTGTTACACAAACCGCAAAGAACCCACTGTTGTTTCATAATTATTCCTTCGCCAGCCTCATAATTTGAAAGCATCGTGATATAAAGTTTAAGCGACAAATATCTAGGTTCAGCGAAGAAGACACTGGTTGTGGGGAGTGGAAAACATCTGACATACGTCATGCGTAGTCCCGCAGGAAGCCACAAAAAGAGACATCATGGGATTTGAGAGGCAGGATTTGGACATTGTTTTTTTTTTTGCCTCTCAACAAGTCTGGGAATATAAAGTTTGACATGCTCATCCGGAAAATCATGGCCGAAGAATGTTGCCAGGCATCTGAACTACATTCGGCTTTAGAGGCATAATGAGGGATATTGCTGCAAAGAGCAATTTTTAGGCTTATGTCAGAAGTTAATCGATCATAACGTGAAGGGGCAGCCTCTCTGTCAGTCCAATGACCAGCAGACAGGTGGGGGAGCCTCACGCAAAGGTCACCAGCCAGCAGAAAGGCTCTCTGTAATTTGCACGATCGCCACTGACCCGCGTGATCTGCCGAGTTTGAATCGAGGCAAAGGGTCAAAACAGCTTTCCACATTTTGGAGGTTGGTAAATCGAATACCATTAAATCGAGCAACTGTAACAGCGCACACAAAGAGTACAGGGTGATATGAAGCAATATATATGAAACAAGTTTTTCCTAAAACACGGCAGGTGAAATAGGCATGTGGGCAGGTTAGGGCTGTCAAGGCACATGCCAGAGTTAAGACAGGTGTTTGGAAATAGGTTGTTCTCTCCATTTGATGTCAATTTTTTGCCAGCCATTCAGTCCTTCACAAGGTTTTTAGCTTCCAACCAGCTACTGACACAGCTGGCACGGGATCGCAGACACCATATTACCCACTGTTATGTCAACTGGCCTCCTGGTCTACTTTATTGCTATTTCTGTTAATCACAAGTTAGCGAAAAGCGGAGCGAAGCAGTGATTCACGCACAGCCTGTGGAGGTGTAAAATATTAAACACGCTGGAAAATCTCCACCAGAAAACTTTCCACACAGACATCACAGCGAAGAATGCCGCGACTGTTTAAAAAGAGCCACAACAAACCTACTTTCTTGACCTAAAAACGATGTAGGTTTGCATGCAAAACACAATTGTAAATACATATAGCTGAAAGCAAAATGCGTTAAACAAAAGAATTGAGATGATATTTGGACATTAAAAAACATCTGGTGTCTGCGGGTATAACAAACCATTGTGCTGAGGTTTAAGTTACTTACAGCGAGTCATCACTTACTGATATTGCACGGTTGTAAACAGCTTCTTACCTCGTGTTCTACGTTTTCATCAAAAAGAAAATACGGAGTGATCAACAGCTTCCCTCAAATCAGTTTAAGGACCAAAGCCTAGTGGTACAAAAACCTGTAGCCACGTCTAAAGAGAATGCACATCCTGAAGTCGGAGAAATGTAGGAGGATGAGCAGTTGATATTGAAACTCTCTCTCTCCACCCTTCTCCTCCCCAAACCGCTCATATGGGAACTAAAGACATCCAGGGTGATCTGATTTCACCCCGCAGCAGATCCGGGGCAGATAACACCATAAAAGAGTGGCCATTATTGACAAATATTTGGATCTCACAAGCACTGACCCTGCTTTCCAAAAACAAACTTTAGGGCACATTTAAAGGGGACGTCTTTGATTTTGTTTTTTTTGGATGGATCAACATTTAAATATCAGTCTTTAATAAAAGGAGGTGGGATAAGTATCTTTCCCTGCCCCCCCGAATGCGTTTACAGAAAATTTATTTTTAAGACCACAGAACATTACAATGCATTTGTTTTAATACTTAACCAGAACTTGTAGACCAGCTAAAGGAAAAAAAGAAAAAAATAACGGACCCTTACTTCTCTAAAGAAAGTTAATGATGATGTAATAAGTACTATGTAACTATACTGTTTTAGCAGGCATTCTCCGACATAGGTAGGAGTCCGAAACCTATACAATGAAGTTCTATCGAGTGTCACCTTAGCCTAAATAGGTCCAAGTACAGCACCGGCTAGCGTTAAAAACGGTCAAAGCTCAAAAATGTAAACTACATTGAAAATGGTTGTTCAGTCGACGATCTCGTCTTCCCCCGTGAAGCCCACCCGAGCGGCTCTGTCGGTTCTTTACGAACTCTCTGCTAATGAACAAGATGTAAATAAGCATGTTGGATCTCTGTTTGACCACCTAGAGCACCGGCAGTGGCCCAGGGCTACCTCTCCACAGCGGAATCCTCAATCTTCTCCCACCCCCAGCACAGAATCAAACTGAACGCGGAGCGGCAAATAACTAGGGGTGCCACAGAAACGGTCACATGGCACCGCGCTGAGCGTACCTCGAGTTAGGACAAGAGGATTTTGCAACAGGGGGTCTCCTTTTGCCGTTACCTTACCGCTCACACACAAACAGCAGCCAGCCACTAGCTGGAGAGCTTCAGACCTCCCACCTCTCCTCCTACTGCGGTTGCGGCCATACTGCACCCTGTGCTTCCTGTCCCCGCCCCTCCTCTGAGCATTTGCCCACTGTTCTCTCCAACTGTCTCCGCCGAGCCGGTCCTCGCTCTGAGCTTGCGCATTGTCTTTCGGCGACAGCCTGTTGCGATATACCGATACGCACAGTGACGTCTGCAGCAAATGTGGCGGGCTGTTACGTTACATTCGCTTACAAGCGAAGGGAATACTTCTTATCTAACGTTCGCAGACACATACCGTAAAACAAGCACAGAATCAAAACCTGTGGTGCGCGCGCACCACAGAGGAGCCGAACGCGGGAATAGAAACCTGTGGTGCGCGCGCACCACAGAGGAGCGGGGGAGGGAGAGCGGCAGCGAGACGAACGCGCGCTGCTGCGTGTTCTGGCCACCGACGGGAATGGGCGCGGCAAAGGCGGGACATGCGCCCGCCTTTGACCAATAGCGTGCCGTCCCCATAAAAAAAACGGACGCACCAGCCAATGTGGGCTTCTGAAAACAAAACCACACGCACGAGCGTGTAGGTCGTTTTCAGAAGCCCTTTCTAGAGGTCTCGCGCTGCGCGAGCAGTGCCGCGCACTGCAACGCTAGGCGCGAGACCTAAAAACGGGCCAGAATTTGAAAAAAAAAACCTTGCAGGAAATAGTGCGGTAAGATCGCTTCGCCACGTTATTCCCCCTTCCAGATGTGCAACATCGAACCGTCAAATACAGGTGAAGTAATGCTACCTGGTATCAGCAGTAGTGGGTGTGGTACGAATGCACCTTTCTAGCTGGCCACTCCTGAGGGGGCTCCAAGAGAGAAAATATATGTTCACATAAGCATTGAGAGCAAATTAGGCTAACCAGTAACTACAGTATTTCTGCAAGTGTGCAAATGTGTGATGGATTTTTGATGTGTATTTTAAACGTTTTGCAAACCAAAAACAATGCCTTCTTGTCTCTTCCCCTGTTTATCTTTCTCTCCCGATCTTCCTATGAACAGTAGTACGAATGATGTGGATTCACCAGAGTGCTGATGCAGCCAGTGACAATGTAGCTTCATTTCGAGAAAAACGCTGTTACACAAAGAGCTGAATCTTGTCAGTCTGATTTGGTGTGCATGTGTAGTGCAGTTAGAGTAAATGGCGTTCTTGTTTACGCGTTATATAGCCTAATTTAAATAAAAAATACAATGTATGTACATACTATTTGTAATTTGTCCAAAGTTTATCATCCTAATTGTGACTTGGATAACTTTTAATAACATTAATTACAAAGGAGCTACACACCTTTCTACTTTCCTGTACTGTTTAAAGATTATCTTTGATTTCTACTTTGCTTTGTGAGGGAAGGTGACTGAGGAATCCCAGAGGGTTAGCTCAATGATTTGAACAGGGGCGGCGTGTGGCCAACCGCCGAACATGGCGGTCGTGTAGTTGCGGAGCTCCCGGCCCGGGATCCTCTGTCCGCGCCATATCACACATTGGGGGACGATGTCCGCGCCCCAAAAACACTGAGAAAGGCGGCGAGATCCTGCGGATCCGAAACATACGTCGGAGTAACACTCATTCGGTGTTTAACTCCGTTGCGGAGGACGTGCCTGACGACTCAACTTTTAACAAAATGGTGGCTCCCGACTTTTCCTGACGATGAAGAACACACTGATCCCTGCTTGCATGGGGAGCCGGATCACTGCACCATCATCCCCTGGCTGACTCGGAGGCGGGGGATGTCTGCTGCCCCGCCGGGCGCCCAACAGTGTGTAGAGCGAGGTGAGCTGGGGCATGCTGGGATCGGTGACGCCAGGACTCAGAGGACGCCGCAGGTGCCCTCCACTACACGACGCCGACGCTTGAGAGGCCCACCGGCGTGACACTGTGCCAAGCGCCGGACCTGCAGCAGACCTGACAGGAAAGGTCCGCAGGAAGAAATCACTGCCTCCAGGCGATCCCAGAGGTGAGAAGTGCCCCGAGCCCCCACCGGATGCCGCGATACCTGGTCACAGCATACCAGGAGCAGACTGAGTTGAGCGGCGCCCGCAATAGGAGCAAGCTGTTGTCGGACCGCCGTATTTAGCACCGGGGTGTGGGGTCCTCCCCTGGTGGTGCGCAACCGGGATACAGGCCAGTGGAGGTTGTGACTCGGGGGGGGGGTCCACCTGAGTGAACTGCTGCCCCTGACCTTCTGATACTGCGGAACACCACCGGCGCATGTAAGACGCCGGCGCTGGCCATCGGCCGTGAACCGAGAACAAGAACCTGTCCGTGGTGCATCGACTGGAATCCAGCTGTGGGCAGGGCAGGCAGCACCCCATACCGACTGCTGAGGCCCACACCGGGACGGGGCAGCGGAAAAAGCCCATGGGTGTGTTGCGGTTTGGCCAGACCCACCTGATGTGGCCCGAGGTAATGGATCTCACCAGTGACACACTGCTGCAGCCCTAATAGCATTTGGGGAGTAAGCTACAGTGACATTTGCACTCTGCCGTCCTAGGTGGGGAGACTGCTTGTCCCGAGGACCCCTTGCAGTCCTGGAGCAGACTGAGGAGATCTGGCACAGGACGAGATGCCGCAATGGCTGGGGTCCCCACGCCCGGCCCTGGTCGCAAGGAAGCACATCTCTCAAGATCTAGACATTCTCCACTCCTGGACAGCTGATCGCTGTGACGAGGAAGGATTTAGCTGGACCTTCAGACCCCCTAGTGATTCACCATCGGCTCCGGGGTCCTGTGCAACCCCACGTCACAGCCGGGAACTGCACGGCCGCTACATCGCGTAAAGTGCTCCCGGCGTAGGGAGCGGAATCGGGCTGGAAGCCACCATTAGCCACTCCAGTGCGACTGGCGTCCCGACCTACAGTCCCACTGTTTTCCACGGATATATAATTATTAAAAATGACGCTGACCCGGCGGGCAGCATTGCGACGTTTCCCTTTTTAGACACAACATTGACATCCTTCTCGGAGGGGCCAAGAGAGACAACTACTGAGGTGAGGAGCTAGCCGGGTGTGAAACAAGTGCCAGACCATACAGCGGGGCCTCATTGGGGGGAAAAATTCACCACAAAGGTGACGTTGTATGAACAATAACCACAGGAACACACCAAACTCATAACCCCGCACCAGACTCTGTCACGAACCAAAGGCAAAATGGGACGCACAAAGGGTAGGAACCAGGAGACAGAAGACTCCAGGGCAGCCTCGGCCACCACATCCACTGATGTGGTTCCCCCCACTGCGGAGTGCGCACAATCAGACAAACTAGACCTTATCTTGCAGGAAATACGGCAGTCATGCGGACTAATGGAACAACAGCTGGGCTCCCTCACAGCAGATATTGCAATAATCCGAGATGACCATAAAAAACTCGCTGAGAGGGTGACTGCCAACAAAGCGGCAGTACAGGAACTGCTCCCAAAGCAAAAAGAGCACTTAAACGAACTGGAGCAGATGCAACACCAGCTCGCAACTCTACAAGAACGGATGGAAGATGCGGAGGGACGGTCACGTCAAAATAACATGCACATTATTGGCCTACCAGAGAACTCAGAGGGTCAAAATGCAACGCTCTACATAGAAGCCTGGCTCAAATCACTCATGCCACCAGGACGCTTGACTGACACTTTCTGCATTGAGAGACCCCACAGGGTCCCCACACGGAGAAGAGTACCGGGCATGCCGCCTCACCCTATCGTCGCCAGAGTGCTAAATTACAGAGACCGTGACCAGATATTGCACGTGGCGAGAGAAAAAACACCAACCACGAAAGATAATGCACGCATTTCCTTTTTTCCTGATTACACACTCTAAGTGCAGAGACAAAGGGCGCAATATCATGGAGTCAAGCAACATCTACAGGCTATAAATCTGAAATATGCGCTCTTATATCCGGCGAAACTTAAAATTATACATGATCAAAAGAGTAACTTTTTTGACACCCCAGCAGAGGTGTGGGAATGGATTGAGCACACCTTACCTGACCTACCTATCAATTCGGCCCACAGGCAGACAGAGGAGTCACAACCCAGGTGACGACAATCCAGCGGCAACGTTCTAAACCCAAACGATATGATGAAGATTCGACCCCAACACCCGCGCAGGCGTTGGAGGAACAGAGAAGGGCCATCATTTCTGCAGCCACCTTCAGAGAAACGAGAGTAGTCACGGACGATGAGTCATCTACGGGATACGCAGCTCAATCGGAGCCAGACCATAGCCCACCACTGTTTTCTTCACTGTCATCACAAATGGTGAACGAACTTCTCAACTAAAAGACTCAAGTAAAGTCAGCCTGCATGGACACGTTTGACACTTCTACGGCGTGCTTCCTGTGGTGCGGTTCGTAAGTAATACAAATACCGATGGGGGAGACGATTCCTGGTTTCCCCGCCGGATAAGGTAAGACTGTCATGAAAGCAGCCTGTGAACACTATGTAGAACAGAGGAACTATATTAGTCCCTCACCGGGGGGCGGACGTCTGCTTTCTTATCCTCCCCCAGAGACTTGAACACTGACTCAGGGCGCGGGCGGTGGGACCCCGGGGGCGGGAGCTGGCACCCCCTTTTGTTCTGTGGGAGGTTATTTTTGGAGTATTGGAAGCTCCCAAGAGATACATTTAGCCATGGCCCACAATGCAGTAGCAAGTTTTAGATTTGTTGAGTTAATAAGCATTGTTTCTATTGTTTGGTCGAACCAAGTTCCGCAGTTGGACCGTGTATTGGGGTGTTTAACAGGGATGCTGACGGGCCGTAACTCACAGAAACTCCGCACCAAGTGGATTACCTTCATTCACTTTAATGGCTAGGCTGGGAACAATACAACATTATAACTGCATTACATGGACATTAGGGAATGGGATCACCACACAAAATACACAGAGTACACGCTCAATTGACTTGGCGAAAAGCACAGATAGTGTTTCTAGAAGAGACACACCTAACCACATTGGAGGCCACCAAACTACAGAGTAGATGGAGAGGGCAATTGTATAACACAACCTACTCTGCTTTTGCCCGGGGAGCGGCCATATGGTTACGATCTGGGGTCCCATTTGCAGTACAAGAGAAACGTATAGATAAGGAGGGCAGATACGTCTTGATTCGGGGTACACTGGATGGTAATCCAATAGTGCTAGGAAATGTATATGCCCCCAATTCGGATCAGGAACCCTTCTATGCCCAAGTTAGTATGGCACTGGCGGATTGGACAGACGTTTGCTGGATACTTGGTGGCGACCTTAATGTGGTTGCTGATACTGTTTTAGATAGATCCCATCTCCCCCTGGTTGGGTCCCAATCAATACGCCAGTCCAAAACGTTGCAGAACTGGGCACAAGGATGGGCCCTGATGGACATATGGCGTAGCCACAATAAGGGAATGAGAGAATATTCATATTACTCCGCCACACATGATCTTCACACACGAATCGACCTTATATTCTGTAGTTTATCATTCCTTACGCAGACCACTCGAGCAGCCTATGTAGGCTAAACAATATCAGACCACAGTGCATTGGCGATCACATTCACATGGGGGCGTGTCCCAGCCCCGATCCCTACATGGTGACTAGATCCCCGCCACTTAGAAGATGGGGTATATCAGGAAGCACTAGTGTCTACCATAACACACTACTTCGCAGAAAATGCTGGTACAGCGTCTTCTGTAGGACTGGAATGGGAGACATTCAAGGTAGTACTAAGGGGCACGCACGGCTATTAGCACCTCCTCGGGAGCCCGACTACAGGTCCACCGAGACTTGCAGGACATTGAAGACAAATTGCACACACTCGAAACTAGGGCGGCCCGAGATCCCACGGCAAAACCGGACCTCCAGGAGGCCTGCATAAAATATGCGGAACTACTGGACCAACTACGTATAATAGACCACTGCACTTACTTACACAAAACGCAAGCACAATCAGAACCACCAGGCACCTTACTGGCACGGATCCTTCAAAATGCTCCCCCCCCCCACGCCAATAATGGAAATTTGGTCGCCACAGCATACCAGGGCCATTACACAAATAGACATTAATAAAGCCTTCTATGACCATTACAGGGCACTTTACACCGCCCCACCACTGATTGACCATCTAGAGATTAACGCCTACCTAGAAACAGTAGAACTCCCGCAGGTGTCAGTAGAGAACAAAAAAATGCTAGCTGAACCTATTACTCTGGCGGAAATAAAAGCTGCAATCAAGGGCCTCCCCAATAACAAAACCCCAGGGCTAGATGGCCTGCCTGCAGAGTTTTATGCCACCTACATGCAACAACTTGCCCCTCAGCTGAAGCAACTGTATAAGGAAGCCTTTGAGACAGGCGCTTTGCCCCTCTCTACAACACAAGCACTAATAACCTCCCTTCCCAAACCTGGGACTGACCACACTAAGTTGTCCGCATACCGTCCGCTCTCCTTGTTAAATACTGAGTATAAGATTTTAAGTAAAATACTAGTCAATCGCTTGCAGCCCCTCGTACCGAAGTTGGTGCATATAGATCAATGTGGCTTCGTCCCAGGGCGTAGCACATCTTTGAATATACGCCGGCTGTGCAATATCATGTTCGCTCGTACCACGGAAGAACCAGAGGCAGGATGTGTCACACTAGATATCACTCAGGCATTCGACACATTGGGCTGGGACTATATGCTGGCCGTGCTTCAGAAATGTGGGATTCCACTGGGCTACACTCGTTGGATCCAACTGTTGTATCACCTACTCACAGAAAGGGTGCGAACAGGGTCGCACATTTCAGAACCATACCAAATACCACGGGGCACAAGACAGGAATGCCCCTATCACCCATATTGTTTGCTCTTGCCCTTGAACCATTGGCCCACAAACAACGGGCGTCATCGGCGGGATGGGGTATAAACATAAATGGCATCCACCATGCTCTTTCACTCTACCCAGATGACATCATCCTATACACCAGGAGACTGCAAAATAACTTGGACACTGCGACGCAGCTCTTTACACAATTTGAACACATAGCAGGGTTGGCAATTAATTATGAAAAATCCTTTGCCTTCCCCTTCGGCACAAACACGGAAGAGCTGACTATACCATTTGGAAACAGTGAAATAATAATAGCCCACAACACTTTCAAATACTTAGGAATTCACATTTATAGACCCAAAACAGATCTTATAGAAGGGAATCTGCATAGGGCGATCAGCTCCCTGAGGGCTCAAGTCACGTTTTGGACATCATTGCCCCTCTCGGTGGCAGGGAGATTGGCAATCTCGAAAATGGTAATGCTCCTGCGTTTACTTTACTTTTTTACAAACCTTCCAGTGATAGTCCAGAGAGCAGTATTTGCAACACTGAATACACTCCTGACCAGCTTAATATGGGGCACCGGCTGCAGGCGCCGGAGTTTAGCAAAGTTACAACTCCCATCAGATGCTGGGGGGATGGGGGCCCCGGACTTCTATGCGTATTGCTTATCATCGCAACTGCAATGGCTCTCGTATTGGTTGGCAGGCCGCAATCTGCAGGAAATCTTTTACTCGGAGCACATGCTAGCACAGGCACGCTGCATAGACTGCTCTCCCCAGGTAGTACTGTTCCGCACACTGCAGGAATGCTACTTAAAACCGCACTCACATACTGGAAGCAGGCATTAAACTACACTAATATTATCCCTGCGTATGCTCCTAATATACCACTATTGGGCATCCCCACCAATCTGGGAACACTCACCACCCGCAAGTTAGAACCCTGGTTGCAGGCCGGAGTGACAACAGTAGGGGACCTATTTGGGGACAAAATGTTACTCACGCACACAGATTTCACGAGCGAGCGGGGGGTCACGGAGACACTGTTCTTGACCCATGCGAGTCTGACGCGTTACATCAAAAGACACTGGGCACCCAACTGGACAGAACCAAATACGCATGAGTTGGTCCATCTAGTGTACCTGATGGGGACGGATAGCCACCTGACCCGCTGGTTCTGTCGTGGAATACGCACACACCTTCCATCCCCACTAACTGCAACACGCACTAAATGGGAACAGGACATTGACAGACCACTATCGGACAAAGAATGGGCAACGATTTTAGAATACCCAAAACGAGTATCCTGTAATACCCGTTTTAAATTCATCCAGTATATGATAACATACCTTACTCCGCATAGAATACACTGCATCTTCCCTACCATCCTGCCATCCTGCCCTAGGTGCCCTGATCAGGACGCAGATCTTTTACACATGCTTTGGTCCTGCCATGGGCTAGGGAGATACTGGGGTGGAATAACTGATACCTTAAAGGAAGTCATGGGAGACACAGGATAGCACACAGTAGAGACAAGTATACTGGGACTCTACAGAAGACGAAAAGAACACAAAGTGCGAGCTAAATTTGCAGATCTGGCTTTGCTTCTTGCTAAGCGAGGTATTACTAGGAGGTGGAAATCCCCCGTGGCCCCAATACTGCTCAGTTGGAAAGAAGAGGTGGAAAAATGATGACTGGCGGAAAGTGTGGCTATCCGACGGGAGGAAAAAAGAGGCCTAAGAAAGGAACTGATCGCCATGAGCTGGGACCTTTTGTGCGAATCTTTCAAAGCGGTAAACATATTCACTCCATGAGGCTCTGTAAACGCCATTCACACTTGCCACCACTAGTCCCCTTCCCGGACAGGAACTCCCACTCTCGCAGCCGAGACACGGGGATTGCCGTAGTCAAGACATCTCCAGGTCTCCATTCAACCTTACTCCACTGAGTGCCCACCCAACTGGACAGGCATCCCACTTTCAGCTTCTACCATCTAGGTTTTAGTCACAACCTTACAAATTTAAGTTTCTAAAATTCCGGGGCGGCCCGTCAGCTGGGGAGGGGGGTGGGGAATTTATAAAAATGTGAATTACTGGCTATACCTCGATCCAGGGAAATAGTACCATTGTTGTAATAGCAGGACGGGAAGAGATGCCATTTCAGGACGTAGGCCGAGCAGCCGGGTCCCAAATGAGACGAGAATATAAAGGTGGCACAAAGTTAAGATGTGATGTAACAATATGCAATTTATTTCACCATCATGTATATGTGTGAGATTCTGCTCTGCAGATATCGATTTCTTAAATTTTCTGTTTTGATGTACTGTAACTGGAGAAAATGAATAAAATCTGTTTAAAAAAACTAATTTGAACAGGGGCCTCTTAAACGAAATGGTGAATGGCTCTTAACCAATGTGTGAATAGCAGGTCATGAATTTGAATACAAATTGAGGCCGGCTCAGTCTTACAGCCTCCCAAAAGTTGGTACATTGAGTACCATATGAGGCTAATAATATCTGTTATTTACAGTGATTAGAAATGCACAAGCGCAGTAAGAAGCACTATATAAAATAAGGTACTATTATAATAAAGACATGGAACATCCTCATAGCTCTGAATGGAGCAGGACCATTCCCGTAGACTTTTCCTTCTCCCAATTCAAAACACATACTCCTAAAATGATGTAGCTGATTTTGGCCCAGAAACGTGTACCTCTCTTGGACACATAGCTTTGCAGAGTTCTTCAATGGGAGAGCAGTCAGACTTATAGTAGGAGAGTAGCTGCTTGACCCACCAGTACAGACATGGGCATTAGGCCGAGGGAGACCAAATTTCCATATGATGTCACTGGACGTAAATAATTCTGTATTCAATGAACTGTGGCATATGACTGAGAAGTTGTTTCTGCAGGGCAGTAGCCCCAAAAACGTGTGCTTTCTCAGCAAACGTCTGGAGAAAGTTGATGAATTTTTGTGGTATTTTGATAAAATGAATAAAGACATAAAGAGTTGACAGGTGTACTGCTCAACCTATGGGATAATGTAAATTTTAACAAGTTTAGATGGCCTTGTAGCACAAAAGAGGGGCACAACAAAAAAAGCATAGGTAAGCATGAGTGGCAGCCTTTAGGACCAACACGGAAATGCTAATTAGTGTGGCTTATAACTGAAAGTACCTCTTCAGTCACTGAAGGCACTCAATAACTCAATATGCATGCACTCTGCTACTCATCCTAGCATTCACACCTCAATGTAGCCACCCACAGACTCATTCTTGCATTTATCCACTTAGCCATCTACAATAAAACAGGCACACAAATACAATAAGCACATGGAAAAAAAAATTAAAGGAATAAAAGTGGAAAAAGGAATATGTGCTGCCACCTAAACCTGAAAGACGTATGCTTGCAATTAAAAAATAAATAAATAAAGAAGTGGCAGGGGTCTTGCAATGGCACAGTATACAGTGCATCAACTTGTATAAGAAATAAATAAGGCCTACTGATTCTGTCATAAAGTTTCATAATAAAACAATTTTTGTTATATTCTCTGACAAAACGGTTTCCAACTAACCAATCAGGCATAGTGTCTTTATAAGTGTCTTGGCACCATAACCAACTCAAGTCTATTGTATTCCATCTAAACTGTACCACAAGGCAAAATGGGTATACAGCCTTAAAATGACAGTTGGTCAAATAATATACAATACTACATAAAACAGCTTAATGAGGAATCTCAAATTGCCAAGCTTCTAACCCAGTGGTTTATCAAGGGGGTGACCAACACCAAACCCCTTGTCTGTGAGATTCCCTGTAACAAAATACCTGCCTACAAACCTTAACACAGTGTAATGGCAATCCAACTTAAAGGCCTATTGGCTTTAACATATGCTTTTTGCAATAAATAAGTCAGGCCTACTGCCTTTGTCATAACTATTTATACTACCACCTTAATCAGGGGCTTGTCGCCATAACTACCTTGGTCCTACTGTATAGAGCATAAGCTTTCCCACTAGCCATAAAGCACAATACAAGTATTCTTTCTCAGAGCAAGCACACAACTTCTGTCCAATCAAATTCTATACTCAAGGGATCAACATTTTGGCAGATCCAAAAAGCCTCTCTCTTAGGGCCCGATTATGATGTCGTTTGGAAACTGTCCCAAACGAATCGGGTGCAGACTAGTTTCCAAACGATTCGGGTCCTGCGAGTCCAAACGACTGATTGCGATGCTTCCCAACATCGTTCGGTCGGACTTGCATAGACTTCAATGGGAGCCTGTGTCCAGAACGAGAACACAGGCTCCCATTGAAAAAAGGGGTGGTTGAGGAAAACCTTGCACCCTGTGGGGGGCACCCCATGTTGCCTGCCACATTGTGCATGGTTGGGAAAAGGGGTCCCATGGGTACCCCCACAGGCTACATCCGTATGTCTCCGGATGAAGGGGGCCCGTAATGGGCCCCCAAAGACCAATTACTGCAGCTGTTTCGTCTCGGGCAAATCGAATCAGAATGGCTGTCCGAATCAGTCATCGTAATCGCTCGTCCGGAAACCGTGTCCATAGAGCTGTACGATTCAGCTCCGAAAGACTCAAACTGTCCCAATGCCTTTCGGAACAGATTCGGACTGCTCGACCGTAATCGGTTGTAGGGAAATCTGTATGGTCGGGAACAAGGGTCCTGAATCGGATTCTGCAATACCGAATCCCATCCGGAGCCCTTTCTAACGACATCGTAATCGTAGAAATAAAATAACAACTATGTACAAAATTGCAACTGCCTAGACAATATGCACTCCTTCCTAAAATGACATAACAAGAATTCCAAAAGTGCAAATCTTCTACAACAAGGGTTTGCCACAGATAGTGCTTAAATTGTGCCTGTGTTTGCCGGTGCTCAGCACCGGCACTTACTTTTTAAACACCAGCACTTCCTTATGAGAGTACACCAAATTTTAGCCCTCTCAGCATTTTTTGTAGCACAGCACGAATGTTGAACAATTCACTTTATTAAGAAAAAGGATAAACCTTGCACTTCCAGGCCAACCATACAGCTTGGGGTGACCTGCTATAGTCCAGAATGTCACACTTCTTTAAGTGTGATGGTTAGTAGGTTATGCTGGCAATGCCATTAGGCAACAGTGGCAGGAACTGTGGGTGTTACTGGCTGCAGTAGAATTCCTTGGGCCCTGACACTTATATTTTTACAAATAAACCACTGGCCAAAGGGGGGTAACCAACACCAAAACATTTGCCTACTATGGTAATCTGTGAGATTCCATGTAAAAAGTATCCAACTAGAAGCCTTAACACAGACTAATAATATTTCACCTTCACAGGCCTATTGATGTCAACATATGCCTTTCACAATAAACAGGTAAGGCCTGCTGTCTTTGTCATAACCTTATATAATAAACAAATCAGCCATATACCCTTGATCAGTGGCTTGCCATAAAAATCAAACAGGTCCTGCTGCGTTGAGCATAAGCTTTGCCACAGACCAGAAAGTGCAATACAAACACTTTTGTCAGCAGAAGCACACAGCTAATGCCCAATTAAAATCTATTCTCAAGGAAACCACTATTTGGGTAGAGTCAAAGCCCCTCTCTCAGTAGTGCTTCTTGAGCTCTTTTTCGCATAAGGTCTGGCGACAGCAGCACTGTCAGCCCAGACCTAAAAAAAAGACTGTGGGGTGGTTAATGTTTGAAAATTGATGCCGTGGCTGCTAGATTACAAAAGAGGTAAGGAAGAATAAATGGACCAAATGACATAGAGCAACTGGTTCAATTCCAACAGTCCTCCAGTGCTAGTAGTATTTGAACCCAAACACTGCACCAAATTGTATCCAAGAGATGATTTGTTTCAGACAAGCAAATCCAATGTGTGCTTATACCCATGAATGTAATAGCACTAAAAAACAAATCTAGCAAATGACTGATATCGGTACCTTATACATTTATGAATGTAGCTAGTCATGGTGATACAGAGAGAACGGATGCAGGTCCAACACTAAGAGCAGACCTTAAATGTTCTCGAAATATTTGGAAAGAGCATCCTTCAGTCTGCGGTGGCCTCCCCAGGTTTTAGTACACCTGGAATCCTCAAGCCCAGTAACACAGGACCATCTTTCTGCCGCCAGGTTTTAGAACATAAACTGAATCTTAGATTTACTGTGAGTACACTGAAGTCCACCTAGAAAGTGCTTTTCTAGTACCATCCACTGCTCTCATGGCAGCATCCCTGCAGGGTCTCCTGAAGATGTCTTTAATGCAATGCAGATGTGGCCTACCAGGACCAACGAGCTAAGACAGAGAACATAATGGGGCAGACTTCTTGGTTAAAACAGTGTGGAATGAGATCTCTTTGCATTCCCATACACTAAAATGGCGTATTTATGAGGTTTTGATGTAGGGCAGAGCCGTAAGGAATCTTGCTGCGCTGCCCTACAAAAGGGCAGGAAGGCGCCGTATCTATGTAATACAATGCCTTCCTGTCCTTTTCCCCACTGCCAGCGCACAAAGGGGTGCCGTGCAGCAATGCAGGCACCCTTGCACCATGGTGCAAGGGTGCCTGCATTGCGGGGCTGATTGATTTTGTGCAGGAAGGAACATCTTCCTGCACATAATCAATCACAAGAGGCGATTTCCTTTTTCTATGTGTGCTGCTGAACAGTTGCGCCTCCCTATTGCCACCCCTGGGGTGGCGTTAGGTTCTGATGTATTCCCAGGTTTACGATTTCTCGTAAATCTGGGAATGTGTCAGGTTCCATGGGTGTTGTTTGGGAACATCCACAGCAACACCCATGGAACGCCCCTTTCACGCAGTTTTCTGCGTGAAAGGGGCACATATTTATAAGGCCATGAAAAGCCACGTAAAGTGGCTTTACGTGGCCTTATAAATATGCTGTGGCACATTGCGCCACTGGAACGTCAAAAAAGTGACGTTCCGGCAGCGCAAAAGTGTTGGTAGGGCCTCATAAATGAGGCCCAAAATGTTTACGTATAAATATTCAAGGTAGAAATAATGAGTTGTGAATACATGGAAAAAGACAATATCAAACACTTTAATAAGAGCACAGACACTAAAAAATACCCTATAATGTCAGCTATTCATGAAGACTAGGATGAAATGTTTGAAAGAGTTAAAAATATTCATCAATTCCTGAAATATCATCCTAAGACACCATTCAGGTGCCAATGAAAGTTCTGTAAAAACATTCTTATATACCTAAAAACTCCTCGTTTGAAATAGCCAATTTAAAAGACAAGAATTTCTCTATCAGTCTTTCACATTCAAACCTCCCCATATTTGTTCACCCAGTGAGAGGTGGTACTTTGATCTGCATTGGATACTTTTTCAATCTACATGACAGACTGTCCACATTACTGTTTCTAAGATTTAGGTCTATAAACCACAATTACATTGTGCCCCTGCAAACAATCAACTGCTGCAACAATTTTACATTCGTGTTACCCTGGGGCTTTGATCTTGTGTCGAGATTGTGGTCTGCCTATACAACAGAATGTATTCCATACGTTACATTGTATCTATTTCAAAACACAACATGCTGCCAAAAGCTATCTTTTTACACACCCCTAATATCCTTGTCTGGCAAAAGCTTGTATGACAGATAAACTCTGTCAGTGCTTGTTGTTCTATTAAACACTGCTCCCGCCTCTATAGCAGAAGCATCAGGCTAGCAATGAAGGGCATATCCAGCTGTGGCTTGACCCATCCCAATAGAACTGCACATATGCAAACCAAAGAGTTCAGAGTCTTTAATCTGTGAGGTTCTTGGCCTTGCAACATGCTGAGGCTCTCCACTCTGCTACAGCCTAGTCAGAGGTGCTGCACAGCTTTCATCGGGCACACACAGGTTCCATGACACGTGAAGCCTCTTCTGGGGCAGGCTTTCACAGAGAGCCCAACATGCCAATGCTGTCATGTAAAGTCATCCATGCATGTTCAGTCATGGAGGTGTAAGTGAATTACCAGAGCTTGTCTGGCAACTCATGCATCCTGGAGCTTGTGCCTGTCTCAACCTTTGGTATCAAATTCAGCTAGTGATAATCTGTGAAATTCTCACCGATCCATCTGATGTTTGGACTAAAAGGATCCAAATAGCCCAAGAACAAGCAGCTATGACTATTAAACCTAGGGGCAGCGTTTTTCATAATTGTGTATTGGACGTCCGCCTCATCACTGCAGAGTTCGAGGAAGAGCATTCACGCAAAGGCTCAAGATCCCTGGTGTCAGCACCTTGGTTGGCAACCTTTAAAATGCCTGAGCAGCTAGGACAGTTTAGAGACTTTATTATGCCTTCTTAGCAGTTACAGCTGTAACCTCAATCACTCCCTTTGTCTCTTTGTCACTAAAGTGATGGTCTCTGCAGCCTCTACTCATCAAGACATTCTTAATAGGGAGAGATTGTACATGATTATTTACAAGTCATATCTAATCTCTGTGCTTCTTAAGTCTTTCGCTAGTCTAAGGAGCCAATTCAAAGTCAAAAGCCATGACAGGTGGAGTTAAGAAAGTGATAACCTGAGGCAGGAGGCAAGAATATGGGGGTATAATTACTAACATTTCATGCAACGCAGCACAGCAAATGAAGTTGCTGCGCTGCGTTGCATGAAAGGGAGAGAGCAGAACAGTGCCATATTTTCAAAGAGATGGTTCTGGACTACTCTCTCCTATGTCTGCCACACTTGTGGTTACTTCGTGCCAAAGGCAGCACCCTTTCGTCGTAGCGCATGTGGTCAGGTTAGTTTTCGTGCAGGAAAGGATATGTTATTGCACAAAAACCATCATTTGAAGCTTGTTCCTCTTTGTATGGGCGCTGCAGAACACCCATGCAGAGCAGAAATAACAAGGAGAAATAAAAATATTTCTCCTCGTCATGTCACCCTCACTTAGGCGCACCATTTTGTCTCAAACCCATGTTTACAAATCTTTGTAAGTATGGGTCAACATACAAGGGTGGATGCAGGGGAATGCCCATGCACCACCCAAGTAACGCCTATTTGATGCAAGGTAACACAAGGCAGTAGGGTTTGTGTGGCTTTGTAAATCCCAAAATGGATTTTGTGTCTGGGCTGCGCCAAAAAGTGATGCAACTCCGACGCAAAATCTTTATAAAACTGGGCCTTTGTGTGATTCAAGAGAAGAACTATTTGTTCTATTTTACATGCCTGCTTCCTGCCACAAAACCATTTCATCTCACCTTTGGGCTTCACAATTTTCTAGAGCATCCTTATATCTCCTACCCAGGAGAAATGAGAGTCTAGGGCGTGGAGTTCATGTCCCCTTTCCCTCTTGAGAGGAAAAGCTATTTGCAAGGCTCCTGCAGCCACCCCTGCCATAGCCTCAGGCCATACCCCCAAAAGGGCACCAAGGACATGATAACGGTATTATACCCTTATGATGAAAAGCTGGCATATGTTAGTTCCCTCATACATGATGGCATCAGCTTGGCATGTGATGGCAGTGATGGAGCAAGGACTCACAATGAGACTTGCTCGAAAGCAATCTTCTCACAGTATTAATTAATTTGTACTAAAACCTCTGTAATGTCTTTATTAATAATGTGCATACACAACATTTTATCCAAATGATGCTTGCCTATGTGTTTTCCACTAATAAGTAATCCTTGTCTAATCCAAAATGGCCGCTAAAGCGCGGGAATTCTACTGCGCATGTGTCAACCATGTCACGTGGTATGACGTCTTTCTTTGCTTGGAGGGAATCTTTTGCTTCTGTGCATTGTGTGCTAAAATGGCTGCTTAATGTTCTCACATGCTAAAGCTTTCGCATTGCTGCAATTAATAATGTGGTATTCTAATGCTACTAATGCAGGATAGATTTTTATAAATAAATGGGAGTAGAGCAGAAGTAGGGGGTATACAGTGAAACATTTATTTCTGATTTTAAAATGTTTCTTCTTTGATTTCTATTAGTTCGTAAAGTGGGCCTGGGTTGACAAAACGGCAGCTCAAGAAACCACGTGGTTGGAGCACGCGCCCTGAAAACTAACCATGCAAAGCGATGAAGTCAACTTGGAAGATGTCCAAGGACATGACCCACTGATCACCTTCACCGTCCATCTGAGATGTCCTAACAATTGATATTTTGTATACACTTTGTATTAAAATTTGTCGTGAGATGGGTGGGAAATAAAGCAAATGTATTAATTGAAAGGGGCGGTATTTTTAAACAATGGGCTTAAGAAAATTGAATTAAAATTGATATAGTGTGAGGATCAACCCCCTGTCCCCGTCCAATCAGAAATAGTGGGCCCATAATATTGAAACATTAAGGGGAGGTAGATGGGTGTAGAAGGGTATAATAGATATAGAATTAGCTAATTAGCTAGCTCAGAGAACAGATGAACAGATGCGGTAGCAGAGAACCGATGCTATTGCAGAACCGAGCAGACTGACCGCTGTCCGAAGAGGTCCTGAGGTGGGGGCGGCGGATTCCATTAGAAAGAAGACATAGAAGAATCGAGGAGGAACGAAGTATCAGAGAGGGGAGCGACGCAGGCGTCGTTGATAGAGAGGTCACCTATCCTGTTCTGAACCTGGTCCGGAGGTCTTGGTCTTCATCCTTCTTGGGACCCATCTTTCCAACTCCTTGGCCAAGGGGTTTGGTTTTTACACCTTTAGGTAACTATAAATGCGTAATCTTTAGTTGTACTGCTGTCTCTATCTTCTTCTTTCTGAGGGACTGTCATTTGATTAATAGGTGATTATATAGTGTGCTTCCTCCTTGATATGCAATTAAGTATTATGGTTTGTAATTTACTCTGCTAAAGAATTTAGATAAACATTTTAAAACTTCCTGAGTCAGTGGTTATTTCAGGTGGTTATTGAAATTATGTATTGTCTGATCTCATTTCAACCCCAATTATCAAAGGTCCTTTGGTAAGTCATTACTCTTCAATCAGAAAAGGTAATTGGTAGCAGGGATTTGATAAAGAGTACAACTGATTCCCACCAGCGGTGATTATTAGTTAGTGTGAATGAATGGGCCCAGGTGAGTATTTTGTGTATGAATGCTTGTTGCTAGTAACCCGCTGGATCAGTTTTCTGGCTATCAGAGGATGGTTTTTACTTTGTTAATTGGGTAATGAAAATTTTATTTTATGAACTAACATCCGTTGTGTTTTAAAGTTTTGTTTTATGTTGTCTAGAAATCCCCGAGGAATTTGAATAGCGGATGGTAAGTGGAAGCCATACTGCAGTGAGGTTATCTGTCAGACAGAAATAGTACTGAAAAGTTAACCAGGGCTATCAGTACTTGTTAGGGACTCTGTGTGTGTGAGTGACAGCAAAGGAATACGCTAGTGAAAATTTGATGTTATATCACCTAGAAAGGGTAACATTGAAGGAGTAGCGGGTATTTTCGAAGCTTATGTGAAGAGTAAACAGAAGGGTTTACTCGTAGTGTATGTCTAGTAAACGGAAGAGTTTTACTAAGTGTGAGGAAAATCTATCCTTTTCAATTTAGGGAAACTGACACGATAGCGAATGTTTTATGTTGTTACTGAATTTAAATAAGGAGCGTTGAGAAAATAAGTTTTGCGTACGATTTTTGTAAAGGGAGGGTCAGCCGTTGGAGTAGAGCTGACGTCACAAGCACCGCGCTGGGATTGGTCAACACAGCGAGGGACAGAGAAGCGCAGATTGTAAAGGAGGGGTCGTCAGACAGACGTCACAGAAAATCCGCGCTAGGATTGGTTCAGAGACAAATGTTATCTGGAATTTGATTGGTTGTCAGCATAGAAGTCGAAATCGTAGTGGACAGTGTAGATTATATGTGGAAACGTGATCCGACTTTGACAGGAACCCGTCCAGACAGGAGATTTTTAGGTTTTGGAGAATATAATTCAATACATAGATATTTACCTAAAATGTACGGAGAAAAGAGAAAAATGTCATTTTTACAAAAGATTAAGAATTATTTTAAGAAGGATAAGTCAATCAAAACTAGGGAAGGAATTATCATTCCACCAGCAAAAACGCCCGCCTCATTCATGATGATGGAGAGGGGTTATCATACTTGCGTATGGTTAGAAAATTGGATAGAATATACAAAAGATGACGGAATATTAGCTTTCCCAGAGAATGGAACTTTCAATGGGAGAGTTCTTCAAAAATTACGAATAAGAATGAATTAGAACCCATACCAAGATTAACTCAATACGAAGCCCTAGAAGAATGGGAAACAGAGGCATTTGAACGTGATAGACCCAGAAGCAATAGGGGTTATAGGGGATTTTTCCCTAGACACCAAAATGAGACACGAGAAAGTCAGATGAAACAGTGGAGACGAGCGATGCTTACTGAGGGTTTGTATCCAGTATTCATGACAGATG
Source organism: Calotriton arnoldi (assembly GCA_963921515.1). Taxonomy (NCBI): domain Eukaryota; kingdom Metazoa; phylum Chordata; class Amphibia; order Caudata; family Salamandridae; genus Calotriton; species Calotriton arnoldi. The sequence continues at coordinate 1,947,219 of CAWUFW010002424.1, read as the reverse complement.
AGTCGTTAGGGAGTAAATGCAAAGAAAAGACTAAACATATGACAGGGGTTGGAGAATCCGAAGATGAATTTATGGAAGAAATATTAAAGAACCCTCCACCATATCAGGAAGGGTCAAGTGGATGTTCCCCAAGCGCACCAATTCTGAGAACACCATTGGTACCTCAAGTACTGCATAATCCACCAGTTAATAGGGTACTTCAGGATAAGGAAAGAGAGTCTCTAGACAGGAACAGAGTAGAATTGATACAGAAAATAACACAGTTGAATGTACATCCTGATTCCCTGACCATACCTGTAACCATTGGTCCCGTGGTCCCTTTATATGGTGACAAAGTAAATTGCCCAAAGCCTTTAGCTATGCCTACACCTGTGGAGATTCCTAAACACGAAGCAGTAATAATTGATGATCATATCAGCGATTGTGAATCTATGATTTCACTAATGGATTTGCCTATTCGAGAGTCCGCAAATAGCACCCCCAGAAGAATCACACCTAGTTGCTCCAAAGAGGTAAATATAATAACATCATCAGAAACTAAAAGTGCAACAGTAGTAACTCCAGAAGACTTAGAAAGATGGGCACAAGGAATAGACAGACAAAGTTCACCCCCAAAGATTTTGGACATTTATAAATTAAAAGTCGAATTAGAAGAAATGATAGCAAGCAATGTAGGAGTAGATCGTTTAAATATTTACAGTGAAGAAGAACTATTGTTCAAATGTAGGAGCATAACCAGAAATGTAAAAATATTCCATGAAAAATTGACAGATTTGGCTTCAGAGATGGGAATTGAAATAAGAAAATCAAAGGTACTACAGAGACCATACCGAGCAGAATTTACTGACAAAGACTCAGAAAATATGAATACATCTGGTAGAAAGTTACAAGTTAAAGAATTAATGTCAGTATTACAGAAATGGGGAGAATTGGATAGATGGAAAACTAGATGGACCAAGAAAAAGGAAGACGCACGTTCAAGTAGAATGACATCTGAATATTTATTGAAGGAAACAGGAAAGGTAGAACAGATGTACCCGATGCGGGAGGTACCAGGAGGAGGGTACGTTCATGTCCCATGGAGCAGGCAAGACATTTTGTCATTTACAAATGATTTCCCAAAATTGAGAGAAAAACCAATTGAATGGTACAAGCAGGTTGAGAGGTTTGTGAAAGTTTCAAAAGTTTTGTTAAAGGACCTAGATGGTTTATTTGACATAGTGGTACCTGCCGATTAATGGACGGATTGTAAGATTACAATCGACTGGCCTAGTGAAGAGTATCCTAGGGATCCAAAGACAGGTTCCCCATCAAATGATGTAATGAAAAAGTATCACCAAGTAATAACTTATTTGAAAGGGAAAATACCACCAAAAAAAACAGATTGGATGAAAATAGACAGAACTACCCAAGAAGCAAATTAATCGGTACATGGCTACTATGAACGTCTATTACAGGTGTTCAAACAGTACAGTGGTTTTGCAGATATTGGAGACAAAAATATGAGTCAGTTTGTTTATCTATTTGCTTATGGTCTAAAACCAGAGATTTGTCAGATGATTAAGCAACACATGTTATGTTGGCAGGGAAAACCTATTGATGAAATTTTGAAATATGCTAAATATTGTGGAGACGACATTGAGGATAGGCACAAGAAACTACAAGAAAAAGTGATGTGGGCTCAAGTGAAAATGGCTGAGCGACAGGGAATTAATCTAGATAATCCAACAGAAAGTCAGGGAAAAGAATCCGGAATGAATGGTGATACAGGGAACAGTGGAAAGATAAAAGGACGATTGAGTAGAGAAGAGGCTAAAAAGAAATTTCCTTGTCATGGGTGCGGAAAGTTGGGACATTGGAAGAACGAATGTAAAAAGATTCAAAATAATAATGGCCCAAATCATAATTTAAATCCACAGACGCAGAATGACTCACAGCAGGGTGTAAATCCTCAGAGTCAGTTGCCACCTGCCCCTATACAGGGTAATGTAAGCAGAGCAAAGCACGGTACAGACGTTGGATATCAAGGAGGAAGTGGTAAGAATGAATATGTAACTTCACAGTTTCTTTTACAGGATGATTTTAATCCATATGACTATCAATGACGGTGCCTAAGAGAGGGGGAGAAGGAGTGCGTACTTGGCGCATCCTTACCGGTAGATCAGTCAGGTCCATATGTTGAAGGGAAAGTAAAAGGTAATGATATCACTTTTCTGTTGGACACTGGTGCTACCCGTTCTACTGTAAGAACAGCAGACATCCCAGACCTCCCTCTCTCTGGAGAAGCTATCCAAGTTGTAGGTGTAGCCAACCAAAAGATTAGAACTCCCCTTACTGAGCCCATGGAAGTAAGAATAGGAAACTTCTGGGAAATGCACCAATTTGTGGTGTGTGATTCCAGTCCAGTAAATTTACTGGGCAGAGACTTACTGTGTAAAATGAATTACACTATTTTTTGTACACCGGATGGTGTTGCAATCCAGACCCCGGATGAAGATCATGTTTACAAATTCATGATAGCCAAACAAGGTACGGAAGTAGATGAGATGTTCTCCTTGATAACCAAAGATGAATTACCAGAAGAATTAAGAACTACCAGTGAGCTCTAAGGTATGGGATTTTACTGGGAAAGAAGTAGGTCTTATGGCAAAAATAGACCCAGTGAAGATCACTGTAAAAGAAGGCGCAATTTTCCCAAATACTAGACAGTACAAAATGAGTGCAGAAGTAAAAGCAGGAGTTACTGAGGAAATTGGCAGAATGATGAAACAAGGCATATTAAAAGAAGTCATGAGTAGCCCTTGTAATTCGCCAATTATGGGTTTGAAAAAGCCTAGTGGAAAATATAGGATCGTTCAGGATTTGCGGAAAATTAATAAAATTGTGGTACCTTGTTGTCCTATAGTACCAAATCCTGCAGTGATCCTATATCAGATACCTTGGAATGCAGAATGGTTCACTGTAATTGATTTATGCCAAGGATTTTTTTCAATTCCATTGCATCCAGATAGTCAATATCTGTTTTCGTTTAAATTCGAAAACCATGTCTATGTGTGGAATAGAATTCCTCAGGGGTACACAGAAAGTCCCTCCATTTTTAATCAGATACTGAAAAGGTGCTTGGAAAAATTGATAATGCCCAGGAACTCAGTCTTGGTGCAGTACATAGACGACTTGTTAGTCGCATCAAGAACTTATGACGATTGTGTTGCTGACTCAATAGCATTACTAAATCATTTGGCTGAGGAAGGACACAAAGTGTCACCTGAGAAATTACAATTTTGCACAACAGCAGTTAAGTATTTGGGACACCAAATTGAAAGAGGAAAGAGAAGAATAACGTCTGAGAGAATAAAAATAATTAAGCAAATGAAAATGCCAGTAACACAAAGAGAGGTGAGAATGTTTCTTGGAATAGTAGGATACTGTCGAACAATGGATTGTAGGGTTTTCACTACTAGCGAAGCCTTTAATTCAGTTAACCAAAAAGAAAGCAAAAGATCCAGTTGAATGGGATGATGAAAGTGCCAGTGCCTTTGTAAAATTAAGAAATGCATTATGCGAGGCACCTGCGCTGGGTATGCCTGATTACACAAAAGAATTCACACTATTTTGCTATGAAAGAGAAAATTGTGCACTTTCAGTCCTAACCCAAAGACATGGACTAGACAGGCGTCCTATAGCATATTTTTCTGCTACATTGGACCCAGTGGCTGCAGCATTGCCAGGCTGCTTAAAAGCAGTAGCTGCTACCTGTATGAGCATTGAACAAAGTGAGTCAATAGTAATGGGATATCCTGTCAAGGTGTTCGTCCCACATGCAGTTGTAATCCTGTTAACAAGAACTAGAACTCAGCATCTCACACCTAGTCGGATGACATGATATGAGCGAATAATTTTAGGAGCTGAAAATGTAACAATAGCTAGGTGCACAATTGTAAATCCTGCTACCTTATTACCAGATCAATATTGTGAAGAAGTTCAGGACGACGCAGAACATGACTGTTTGCAAGTCACAGAGTTGTGCACCAAACCGCGTCCTGACATACAGGAAATGCCTTTGAAGAACCCAGACAGGGAACTGTTTGTGGACGGCTCATACTTAAGGCATGAAGATGGCAAATTGAGTGCAGCCTATGCTGTATGTGAACTTTCTGGAATAGTCGAAGCATCCTATTTACCAGGAGTCAAATCTGCACAAGTAGCTGAATTAATTGCTCTGATCAAAGCCTCCAAAATTGGGAAAAATGTAAAAGTAACCATATTTACGGACAGTCAATATGGATACGGGGTTGTGCATGATTTTGGCCAACTGTGGATGCAGAGGGATTTCATGACTTCTTCAGGATCCCCAATCAAAAATGGGCAGTTTGTAAAGGAATTATTGGAGGCAATACAATCACCAAAAGAATTGGCAGTGGTAAAATGTGCCGCACACCAGTCAGGAGATGACTGGGTGGTAGCTGGTAACAGATATACAGACCTAATTGCTCAACATTGCGCCAGAAACAGATTGGCAGTAAACAGAGAAGTCGAAAGGATGGGAATCAGCTGCCAACTTATGTTATGTTCAACACCTGAAACATGGAATGATGTGAAACGATTGCAGGATGATGCTGAAGAGAGTGAAAGGGATGTTTGGATGAAAATAGGGTGTACCCGAAGAACAGATGATGATGTGTGGGTATATTCAGATGGCAGACCAGTCATGCCTGACTGCTTGATTTCACAAATGGCCAGATTGTATCATGAAGACACACATGTAGGGAGAGATGCCATGATCAGACTTTTCAGACAAAACTGGTACAATCCAAAATTTAGGGCTGCAGCAGAGAGTCTTTGCCAGAGGTGCTTAACTTGCCAAATGAATAATCCAGGAAGGAGGACAGTAATTGGTTTGGGAAAAATTGGAAAGGCAGAGGGTCCATTTGTGAGATTACAGTTAGATTTCATTCAGTTACCACCATGTAAAGGACTGAAATATGTACTTGTCATACTGTGTCTGTTTTCAAGGTGGGTGGAGGCTTACCCTACCAGGAGGAATGATAGCATAACAGTTGCAAAATTGTTGTTACGAGAACTCATTCCACGGTTCGGTTTCCCAGTAACTTTGGAATCAGATAGAGGAAGTCACTTCAATAACGATGTAATTCGAATAATTTGTGAAGCATTTAAAATTGAATAAAAATTGCACTGTGCGTACCGCCCAGAGGCTTCTGGAGTGGTTGAACAAATGAATGGCACAATAAAGTCAAGATTGTCAAAGATGTGTGCATCCACATCGTTAGATTGGCCAGATGCGTTGCCTCTTGTCTTAATGGGACTCAGAAGCATTCCTGATAGAAATACAGGATTGAGTCCGCATGAAATCATCATGGGAAGAGCGATGAGACAAGCCCATGTACCTGGAAATAAACTGCTGAACATAACTGATGATATGGTTCTAGATTATTGCAAAGCATTGGCTGACCTCGTGCGTTCTGTCTCTCACCAGGTTGGAGAAGACGCAGTTTCCAGGCAGCCTGAACAAGAGCATGATCTGAACCCCGGAGACTGGGTGGTAGTGAAGCATCACACCAGAGAAACGTGTTTATCACCCAGGTGGGGCGAACCTTGTCAAGTTATATTGATTACAAACACAGCAGTGAAATGTGCAGGCTTGCCTAATTGGATTCATGTAAGCCACACCAAAAGGGTGCCAGCTCCTGAAGAGAGAAAACCTCAGACAGAATCAATAGCTGAGGAAGCTGAAGGTTGGACAGCTGAAGAATCCCAAGTGATAAATTCGAGAGCAGCTGAAGAAGAACAACCGAGCACAAGTCAGGACTGGATACCAGTGGTTGATATACCTGAAGTCTTCATCAAAACACGAAGTAGAGCTAAATTAAAGGAAATTAGTGAGGACCAGATAGGCGAAGAAGAACCAGCTCAGGAAAGGGAGATCGAAACAATAAGAGAACCTGAGCAGGCCCAGATAGGGAAAGGAGATTGGGCTCAAATTGACAACGAAACAACAAATTTTGAGCAGGGACAGACAGGTTTAGAAGAACGTGGTCAGGCTGCAGAAGTACAAAGTGCAATAAGCCCTGATCAGAACCAGTTAGGACAAGAAAAACACGTTCAGGGAGAAGAAAACCAAGAAAACATCGAACAGGAAAGCATCAAGCATGAAAACGTCAATCCTGAACAGGGTCAGTTAGCAGAAACTCACACTCAGGCAACTGAAGAAACTACAACAAGACCTGAACAAGAGCAAATAGAAAGGGAAACTAAAATCGAGGACAAACAAATTGTGCCACACCTTGAAAATAAAGAACATTATTGAAAAAGATTTGGAAAGAGAAAATACAGTGCAAAACAAGAGAGTCAGAAAAGGTGATCATTGGCCTAGTGTGATTAAAAGAATAAAATATCGTATAGCAACACGAAGTGAAGACCCAGAACAAGTAAATGAAATAACAAGCTTATCTGGACAAACAAGTGGGACTGAAAAACGAAAAAGCAAAAGATTGAAACTCGTGAACAATAAGTTTAAAGGTCCTGATTGGACTTATATAATCCTCGAAGACTGTGAGAGTTCAGAGTCAAGTGAGAGTGGTGACGAAGGAACAAGTGCAGAACTGACTTATGAAAAAGAAGTGAAACCACCTTGATAACGTAAAGTCTTGAAAGAAAAAAAAAAAAAAAAGAAAAGAAATCTTCCTTGTCAAAATGCCTGACGACAGAGTTTCTGGGAGACCGAAACGGAAATGTTGTAAAAGATGCTGTGCTATATGCATATGTAGTCTGGTAGTGGTGCTTATAGTGTGGTTAGTTGTGATTGTAGCGATTCCTTACCTTATGATAATGGATAAAAAGAATAATAACGATACCAAAGGAAGGATAGATAATTTGAAAAGTGATAGAATAGAAATAGAAGCAGAAGATGCACCAGAATTTCATCACGTAGTAACAGATAACGATACTAGTTTAAATGTTTTTACTAAGTTATTGTTTCAGTATGTAGATACAATGGAAGTTAGTGACTGTTATGTCTGTATGAAGTTACCTGAATCAGTAGCAGAAGGTTTAACATATCATCATTTGCCTTTAACTTATGGCATATCATGTAGTGTACTAACTAGTTTATTTTATAGAACAGGGAAACTTCAGTATTATTATTCAAATATAGATGTGATATTTTCAGAGGTTCCTATTCGAAAGAATCTGAACCCAGTGCTTAGTAGTAAAGACGCACAATTTATGGGAGAATTTTTCTTAACAATGAAGTCGATAGACATAACACATGCACATAGAAGCAATTTAACATGTTTAATACATGAAGAGGAGAAGATATTTTTTAACTTAGTTGAAGATAGAAGACAGAATTTCCAAAAGAAGGCATCTGAGCAGAAGGCTCATCTTCCACCTTGGGCTGAGAAAGAGGGTATTTATACACCTGGCAAGGCTCAAGCTGCTATGGCTCTGGATTTTGAAAAGACAGGGAAAATTTGTCTTCATAGGTTAAAAACTGAATATAACAATATTTTTAGGTACCAGTGAATGTGAACATAATTTCTTAATTCTTGCAGGTTGGGGATTAAAAGGAGGAACAGATTCAGTTTTTCCTGGAATTTATTATGTGTGTGGGAATAAGGCTTACTTTAGGCTTCCTGCACGGTGGTATGGAAGTTGTTATTTTGGAATAGTTTTTCCAAAAATATACCACGTAAAAAGAAACAATGGGAGCAATGAAAATAATAGTGAATTAACACGTAGTAAAAGAGCTAGTTTTTCAGAAATTGTAGGTGATATATTTGGTGCATTGATACCTTCAGTGGGAATAATTCTGAACTCAAGGAAAATATGCAAATTGTCTACAGTGGTTGACCGTTTATCAACGGATACTGCTGGAGGATTTCTAATGATTAATGCGGAAATGGTTGCGATTAGATCTATGGTTATGCAAAATCGACTTGCTCTTGATATAATATTAGCAAAAGAGGGCGGAGTCTGTAAATTGTTGAAAACGAAACATTGTTGCACATATATTCCAGACAAAAGTGCAGAAATTGGAACATATATAAAGAATATTACTAAACTTGAGAAGGAACTGAAACCACTGGAAGTTGATAGTGTATGGGAAAGATTGACAAATAGCATTGCGTCAATTGGTACCTGGTTTACTAATGTAGGGAAAGGACTTATAGGTCAAATAATAGTACCCTTAGTAGGGATAGCAATAACAGTATTGTCAATAATGATATGGTGCAAATGTTGTAGAAAGAAGGAAACATATAGGGTGACAGGAAAAGGCAAGAAAAGGAAATTGGAAGAAATGGAATTAGAAGATCTGAGAAGTGAAATTTATAAGAAACTGAAAGGAGAAGATAAAAATAGACAATGTAAAAATGAAAATGTGACAGACATATGTTAAGTTGGCATCTGATTATAAGTAGTTTTGATGGCTCAGAAACGCCATCAGAGAGGGGATTGATGGAGCAAGGATTCACAATGAGACTTGCTCGAAAGCAATCTTCTCACAGTATTAATTAATTTGTACTAAAACTCTGTAATGTCTTTATTAATAATGTGCATACACAACATTTTTATCCAAATGATGCTTGCCTATGTGTTTTCCACTAATAAGTAATCCTTGTTTAATCCAAAATGGCCGCTAAAGCGCGGTAATTCTACTGCGCATGTGTCAACCATGTCACGTGGTATGACGTCTTTCTTTGCTTGGAGGGAATCTTTTGCTTCTGCGCATTGTGTGCTAAAATGGCTGCTTAATGTTCTCACATGCTAAAGCTTTCGCATTGCTGCAATTAATAATGTGGTATTCTAACGCTACTAATGCGGGATAGATTTTTATAAATAAATGGGAGTAGAGCAGAAGTAGGGGGTATACAGTGAAACATTTATTTCTGATTTTAAAATGTTTCTTCTTTGATTTCTATTAGTTCGTAAAATGGGCCTGGGTTGACAAAACGGCAGCTCAAGAAACCACGTGGTTGGCGCATGCGCCCTGAAAACTAACCATGCAAAGCGATGAAGTCAACTTGGAAGATGTCCAAGGACATGACCCGCTGATCACCTTCACCGTCCATCTGAGATGTCCTAACAATTGATATTTTGTATACACTTTGTATTAAAATTTGTCGTGAGACGGGTGGGAAATAAAGCAAATGTATTAATTGAAAGGGGCGGTATTTTTAAACAATGGGCTTAAGAAAATTGAATTAAAATTGATATGGTGTGAGGATCAACCCCTGTCCTTGTCCAATCAGAAATAGTGGGCCCATAATATTGAAACATTAAGGGGAGGTACATGGGTGTAGAAGGGTATAATAGATATAGAATTAGCTAATTAGCTAGCTCAGAGAACAGATGAACAGATGCGGTAGCAGAGAACCGATGCTATTGCAGAACCGAGCAGACTGACCGCTGTCCGAAGAGGTCCTGAGGTGGGGGCGGCGGATTCTATTAGAAAGAAGACACGGAAGAATCGAGGAGGAACGAAGTGTCAGAGAGGGGAACGACGCAGGCGTCACTTGGTAGAGAGGTCACCTATCCTGTTCTGAACCTGGTCCGGAGGTCTTGGTCTTCATCCTTCTTGGGACCCATCTTTCCAACTCCTTGGCCAAGGGGTTTGGTTCTCACACCTTTAGGTAACTATAAATGCGTAATCTTTAATTGTACTGCTGTCTCCATCTTCTTCTTTCTGAGGGACCGTCATTTGATTAATAGGTGATTATATAGTGTGCTTCCTCCTTGATATGCAATTAAGTATTATGTGGTTTGTAATTTACTCTGCTAAAGAATTTAGATAAACATTTTAAAACTTCCTGAGTCAGTGGTTATTTCAGGTGGTTAATGAAAATATGTATTGTATGATCTCATTTTAACCCCAATTATCAAAGGTCCATTGGTAAGTCATTACTCTTCAATCAGAAAGGTAATTGGTAGCAGGGATTTTGATAAAGAGTATAACTGATTCCCACCAGCGGTGATTATTAGTTAGTGTGAATGAATGGGCCCAGGTGAGTATTTTGTGTATGAATGCTTGTTGCTAGTAACCCGCTGGATCAGCAGTACATGTAACATATGAAGCTATCACCCTCACAGACAATGGCAGAGTACCTATTATATAATGGCATTCAGATGGCATTATCTGGCCTTTGATGCCATCGCCCTCGGTGTACGATGAAAGTACTACTAACATGGTTGCAGCATCCTGGCAGATGAAAGTGCCCTGGCATGTGATAGCATCATTGTGGCAGCCCATATGAAGACAGTACCTCTAACATATGATGGCATTACCCTCTCATAAGAAGGGCTCTGGCAAATGATGGCATGACCCTTCAATAGGATGCATCACACTAGCACACGCACGTTTTTTTTGTTTGTTTGAATCTGTTTATTAAAGTTTTTACAGTTTCGTACACAATGGCAGAGCAAGAAACAGACAGCATGGCATATGGTAACAACACAGTGCGATAATCATGTAGTGCCAACAAGGCATTCGAATCGTAGTGGTGAAGTGCACTAGTCTGGGGGTGAGGGTCTGAAAAGATTCAGCGCTCCCTCCATCATCTCCTTGTGTTTGCTTTGTTTGCCCTAAGTTGGCAGGGTATACCCAGACGTGGGCCTCTTGTTCACTTTGCCACTGGATTCAAGCTAGCCTGGCTGATGAGGGGTATTACCCCAAAACCGGTCCCAGGATGCCTGTTTCCAGTCCAGGGAAGACCTGGCTTGGCAGTTCGGGCTGGACTGTTCCCATGAGGAACAGGGTCAAGACTGATTTGCATATGGCTGGGTCTGATTTGGGGTGGTGAAGTAAGCTAAAGAACGATGATGGATTCAACCCAGATCTAATAGTGATTGGGGCTGAGTGTCTGAAAAGTTTCAGCGCTCCATTCATCATCTCCTTGTATTTGCTTTGTTCGCACTAAGTTGGCAGGGTAAGCCCAGACATGGGTCCCTTGCTTACTTTGCCACTGGATTCAAGCTAGGCTGGCTGATGAGGAGTATTACCCTGAAACCAGTCCCAGGATGCTTCTTTCCGGTCCAGGGAAGACTTGGCTTGGCAGTTCGGGCTGGACTGTTCCCATGAGGAACAGGGTCAAGACTGATTTGCATATAGCTGGGTCTGAACTGGGGTGGTGAAGTGAGCTAAAGAATGATGATGGATTCAACCCAAATCTAATAGTGACTGGGGCTGAGTGTCTGAAAAGTTTCAGCGCTCCGTCCATCATCTCCTTGTGTTTGCGAAGTGCACTAGTAAGCCTGTACAGTATGGGAAACCCTGGAGTCGAGCTCCAGAATAGGATATGCGACCAAGATATATATAGTTGCACAAGTAATGGGACTCCTATATGGCAACCCCTGCGATAAAGAATAGGAAAGGCGGAGCGCTAGTGGAGTCATAACTGACATTAGAAACAGAGTCATGAATTTTGATAAACGTGGAGTATTAAAATCCAAACAACACATCATTACGGTCCCAATTACTTAACAGCCCGCCACCATCCTTCCTGTCCATAATATCTGACAGATGCTGCGTGGATTAGTCACCCAGAAAAATGGAGTGTGTGTGATGGGTGCTAGTATAAATACAATAAGCAACATCAGTCCACAACCGTTGTCTGCTCAAACGATGCCTCTTCCACTGTGCTAGGGCTACTGCCCGGCATGGAAGAGTGAGTAGACTGCAAGTCAGATAAAATGGTGTCCCAGTAAGCAGCAATAGGGTAGTTTCGCAGCCCAAGTGTGTCTTCCCTATGCAGGGATACGCTTTTGGCTTGCGCCCAGTTGAGCATCGAATGCTACCAAGCTGTGACCCATGGGAGCTCCGGGGCTCTCCATCTATGGGTGATAAGACACTTAGCCATTATGAAGCCCAAATCTAGGGAGCAGGAGGTAACCCTATGTTTCTGTCTCCTGCAAAATAGTCCAAAGAGACATATCTCCAACTTATGCAGGTCAGGGCGCTCAGTGAAGGCAGACAATCTGGAGGTGATGTTGGGCCAGTATGTATGTAAGTGGGGGCAGGACCAAAGCATGTGCAGAAAATCAGCATCTATATGGGAACAGAGTGGGTAAGCTGCATCATCCCTGTGATAAAACCTGTTGATATTGACAGGCGTGAGATGAGCGCTATGTACAAGGTAGAGCTGAATAAGCTTGAATCGGCGTTACGTGGCACGTGTTGTGGGCTCTCCAATAAGGCAGCCCATTCCTTCTCAGTGCAAGGGCGCGCTAAATCTGTCTCCCAATGGTGATGCAAAAGAAGGAGCTGGATGGGTAAAAGGGTGGATGGATGAGTGAAAGGATGGAAGGATGAGTGAAAGGGTGGATGATGGGCGAGTGAATGGGTGGATGGATGAGTAAAATGATGGATGGATTGAGTAATTGATAAGTGAAAGGGTGAATGGATGGACGGATGAGTGAAAGTGTGGATGTAAGGATGGATGAGTGAGTGAAAGGGAGGGTAGATGGACAAAAGGATGGATAGATGAGTGAAGGAGTGAAAGGGTGGATGGATGAGACAAAGGATGGATGGATGAGTGAAAGGATGGATGAGTGATAGGGTCAATGGATGGATTCATGAGTGGATGAGTAGATGGGTGGATGGAAGGATGGATGGCTAAGTGAAAGGGGGATGGAGAAAGAAAGGGAGGATGGATGACTGAAAGGGTGAATGGGTGGAAGGATGAGTTACTGGGTGGATGGATGTGTAAGTGAAAGGATGTCTGGATGGATAAGTGAATGGATGGATGGGTGGAAGAGTGGATGGATGAGTGTACGGATGGATGGGGTGAAAGGGTGGATAATGGATGGATGAGTGAAAGGGTGGATGGAGGGATGGAAGGATACATGATGGATAGGTTTTCAAATGGTTGAATATGTTTGGATATGGATGGGCACACAGATGGAAGGACAGAATGAATGGTGAAAGACTGAATGATGGATGAAAGAATGATTACACTTTGTAGTCCCAATTATCTTAAGTAACATTTCCTATACATTGAATTTCACATTTATATGAGTCATTGTCTCTATATAATATGTGCGTGATGTAATGCACTCCGCAACCCTGCTCTACATACTTGGGATGAGAAGCACTATAAAAGAAATTAAATACACATGAGAGAGGGTCTATGTGAAGATGAGGGGCATCATTGGAGGGTGGAAGCAAGGCCGGACTGGCTGGACCGGGCATCGGGCGTTTACCCGGGAGGCTGGAAAGGTGGGGGTGGGAGGGTATGTTATTGGGGTCTGGCACTGCAAAGATCCTTGTATATCCAGAAGTTTTCAGGCAACCCTAAAAGCAGCCTCACTTATATTCAGGTATGGTTCACCACTGTCTGGTGACTAATGTACCTGCTGGAGGGAGGTGAGAGTTTGGTAGCACAGAGGGTTAATATGCCTGCTGCAAAGAATGTGTACCATGCATATCAAAGAATATTATTTAATTTGCAGATCTCAGTGGGTTACTACTTTTGTTACTGATATTCTTTTGTTACTGTGCAGTTCATAAGTTACATATGTAATCTAGCACTGTGAGCTATGAACTGCCATCAAAGAGTTGCATGCAAGCTGCATGGTACAGGTTACAAAGTTATGTTTTCTTTTCAGTCTTTCATTATCATGATGTTGCTAAAAAAAGGTTTAATAGGGTAGGAATAAATTCTTATCATTAAAGTTAACCCTAACCAAAGTGTTATGTTCTGAATCCTGAGTTTGTGCTTCTTCAGAACAAGCACTCTTAAAAAATGCCTACCAGTATAGGTGACATGTGCATCCTACACCTTGTAGTGCTCTTTGCCTTATGTGAAATGTTCTATACACTGATTTACACATGTCTCTGTATGTGTGTGTGATGTAAAGTGCTTCGACATCTTGCACTGATACGAAGGGCTATAAAACAAAAGAAATACATATGAGAGAGGGGCTGTTGAGAGATGAGAGGCACTGTTGGTGATAGTGAGGGAATCATTGAAGAGCCCCATCAAAGATTGTCGTATTCTGGTGCACAGTAAAATAATTATTTACTATGCTTTAGAAGCTAATACAATTGATATATAATGACAAATGTGTTGTAGAATGCACCATGTTTTTCCAAATTTTCTTGGGGGTGCAAAAAAAGGCTGTAAGCTGTCAGTTTGTTTGTAACACAAAACAACTTTTAACCCCTTCGGTGCTTATGACGAGCTGGACTCGTCATGGCACACAGTGCTCGTGTGCTCATGACGAGTCCAGCTCGTCATAAGACCACCCACGGGGGAAGCGCTGGCGCCCCCCGTGGGAATCCGATCGTCGGTTTTTGGGGAAGGACTTCCCCTGCCTCCCCACCCCCCCGCCCTCCCCATCAATGACGTCAGCGCGCGGGCGCGCTGACATCATCGTGAGGGTTCCCTTTCTTCCCCGACGCGCTGGAAGCCATTTGCTTCCAGCGCGTCGCGAAATCAGGTGAGTTTTGGCTCGGGGAGGGGGGGTTTGAATGAAAAGAGGCATCGAGGGAAAGGAAAGGGTTTTCCTTTTCCCCGATGCTCTTATGTACCATCCTGCTGCACGATCATGTGATCGTGCACGCTGAGGAATGCCCACGAGGGAGGAGGGAGGGTGATCTACGCCGCTGTAGTGTAGGAAAGGCACTATACATTTCCCCAACGAGGTAGCATTTACTGATTAGCCAGTAGAAAGTACTCCAGTTGAGTAGAGGTATTGCACAAAACGGTGGCATCTTCGTGGATAAATATGCAGGGCAGATGTGCCTTCTCTCCATTTCCAACGTGAAAAGTTAGCTGTAATCCTGATGGAGGTCTTTGCATCCTTCATTTTCTCTGAGCGCAATTCTCGTGTAGAATTCGTGAGCGTGGAGATGTGCCTTCTCTCCATTTACACCCTGAAAAGTTAGCTGTAATCCTTGATGGAGGTCTTTGCATCCTTGAATTTCTGGAGCGCAATGCTCGGTAGTTCCTGTGACCAGGAGGTTCCTTCTCCTCATCTGCCGCTGAGATCCTGCTCTGACCCTTTATAACAAGAGGCATGTGAACGGGCCTAGAAGCCCCGCTCGTTTGGCCCCGCCACACATACACTAGCGGTATGCAACGTCTGCCCGCCCTTTCCCCACTATGATGGACAGCTCACTCCAAGGACCCCGGCGCTTTCGGCGCGGTGGCAAAGTTACAGACACACAGGTCACTGGAGACAATTCTTCTGGTCCTTTACGCAGCTGTAGTGTAGGAAAGGCACTATACATTTCCCCAACGAGGTAGCACTTACTGATTAGCCAGTAGAAAGTACTCCAGTTGAGTAGAGGTATTGCACAAAACGGTGGCATCTTCGTGGATAAATATGCAGGGCAGATGTGCCTTCTCTCCATTTCCAACGTGAAAAGTTAGCTGTAATCCTTGATGGAGGTCTTTGCATCCTTCATTTTCTCGAGCGCAATTCTCGTGTAGAATTCGTGAGCGTGGAGATGTGCCTTCTCTCCATTTACACCCTGGAAAAGTTAGCTGTATCCTTGATGGAGGTCTTTGCATCCTTGAATTTCTGGAGCGCAATGCTCGTGTAGTTCCTGTGACCAGGAGGTTCCTTCTCCCTCGTCTGCCGCTGAGATCCTGCTCTGACCCTTTATAACAAGAGGCATGTGAACGGGCTCTAGAAGCCCCGCTCGTTTGGCCCTGCATCACACATACACTAGCGGTATGCAACGTCTGCCCGCCCTTTCCCCACTATGATGGACAGCTTACTCAAAGGACCCCGGCGCTTTCGGCGCGGTGGCAAAGTTACAGACACACAGGTCACTGGAGACAATTCTTCTGGTCCTTTACGCAGCTGTAGTGTAGAAAGGCACTATGCATTTACCCAACGAGTAGCACTTACTGATTAGCCAGTAGAAAGTACTCCAGTTGAGTAGAGGTATTGCACAAAACAGTGGCATCTTCGTGGATAAATATGCAGGGCAGATGTGCCTTCTCTCCATTTCCAACGTGAAAAGTTAGCTGTAATCCTTGATGGGAGGTCTTTGCATCCTTCATTTTCTCGAGCGCAATTCTCGTGTAGAATTCGTGAGCGTGGAGATGTGCCTTCTCTCCATTTACACCCTGAAAAGTTAGCTGCAATCCTGGATGGAGGTCTTTGCATCCTTGAATTTCTCGAGCGCAATGCTCGTGTAGTTCCTGTGACCAGGAGGTTCCTTCTCCTCGTCTGCCGCTGAGATCCTGCTCTGACCCTTTATAACAAGAGGCATGTGAACGGGCCTAGAAGCCCCGCTCGTTTGGCCCGCACACATACACTAGCGGTATGCAACGTCTGCCCGCCCTTTCCCCCACTATGATGGACAGCTTACTCAAAGGACCCCGGCGCTTTCGGCGCGGTGGCAAAGTTACAGACACACAGGTCACTGGAGACAATTCTTCTGGTCCTTTACGCAGCTTCGGGCCAAAACTTACGCAGGCTGTACAAGCTCTGTATCAGAGCCCGACGGCCTGTGTGCTGATTAATGGGGGGCTAACTGAGCTATTTAACATCTCTCGGGGCACTAGGCAGGGTTGCCCCTGTCTCCCCCTGCTCTTTGCCCTTTATATAGATCCCCTAATCAAGAAAATTGAAAAGAATCCAGCAATCCTGGCAGTAAGCATGCAGGAAGCGACACCAAAATTATGGCCTATGCTGATGACTTGGCCATAACCACCCCTGAACCTGAGAGTGCTATTTTGGCATTGGAATTGGAGGCACAGAAATTTGGGAAAATCTCAGGGTACGCAATGAATCAAAAGAAAACCCAAATAATAGTCAATAAAAAATTAACTGGATTGATAGTCGGATTGTCCCGAAGGCCAGATATTTAGGGGTAACATTAACTGCTAATATAGACCAAATTGTAACTGAGAACCTATCCCCTCTGGCCACTGAAACTAAGCGAGCCCTTAAACAAATTGACAATTTACACTTGACTATTGTGGGTAGAAGCAACGTTATTAAAATGACTTACTTTCCGGAAATTGCTATACTTTTTCGGGCCATTCCACTGGAATTCAGCAAAACTAACTTGCAGAAATTTCAGCAAATCTTTTCGCAATTTATTTGGGCTTACTCACAGCCTAGGCGGGCTCTAAAGCAACTGTCCCTCCCAGGGATCGGGGTGGCTGGGCTCTTCCTAATATAGTGCTTTATTACTGGGCTTCCGTTCTGCAGTATAGTACTGAACTAGTGAAGGAACACTCTTTCTCTTTCAACCGGGCTTCCCTCACCATTTCAGCTCCTACTCGGGAGAGGAGACCCGCGGTTGTCTTCTTAGACAGGTATCTTTCGGATACTACAAGCGTGTCAGATTTAAGACACTGATGAACTCGTTTAAGGTTTTCCCATATCCAGAGAATATACGGGCTGGGCAGACTTAATTACTACTCCCTATTAATGCAACGACAGCCTGCCTGCTATCTTTGGCAGGTCTTATCTACTAGATTGGTATAAAGCTGGTATCATAAAGTTAGGGGACCTAATTTCCAGCGAAGGAGTTAAATCCTTTGCAGATTTACAAACAAATACGGATTGAAAAACCAAGATGCCTTCAAATATTTTACTATACATGACTTTCTTTTTCGAAAGGCTGGGGGACCAGCAGGATTTTCAGAAATCGAATTCATCAAAAGGCTACGGAGCCCCAGCGACTCCCAGGATGGGTCACATATACTCTGCACTAAATAGTCAAACCCCTGATGACCTACCTAGAATCGCAGACAAATGGCTTGTAAAACTGGCGGCCCCACATAGTACGTTTTATAAATCACTGGAACTTTCTCAAAGCGACTTGTTGTCTGCTAAACTGCAGGTGCAACATTTTGAAACTATCTTTTCTTATATATTACTCCTAGTAAAATTGCTAAATGGGGAGTAGGTAAGGGAACGCTGTGCCCTCGATGTTCGGAGTTTGGTGCTGACGCAATACACATGTTCGCCACTTGCCCGAAACTTACTTCAGTCCTTCTTAAAGTACAGGATTTTCTGGGGAGGGTTATCTCTCAGGCTCTAGTGTTGACCCCCATAACCATCCTGTTGGGGACTCAAGAAGGGAGGCCAACAGGGTAGGGGTGGAGCGTTCATCTTTGTCGCCATGACAGTGTGGAGGATCTGTGTTGCTTCAGCTTGGATAGAGATTGACCCCCTCCTTTTCCCAATGGTTGGCCAGGCTAATGGCGACCTACCCACCTTGAAAAGGCTGTATATGCTCCAAAAAAGGTCGGAAAGGGCGAAAGAAGGGGTTGGAGATCTGGGGTTCCTTACCTTCTGGCTGGCACAGCCTGGCCCAAATGTGCTAATACTTAGCTCTGAGGAGGGCAGCTCATGGCTGGTTGCAGTCTTGACTGCGCTCCCTCCTCTTTCTTCCTTCCATGTTTACGTACTTTCTTTTTTTCTTCTTTCTTTCTTTTGTGGTATTTTCCTTGTTCTTTTCCTTTTTTTCTTTTTTTTTCTCTACGCTACGTCCGTTTAGTCTTATTTCTTATTTCTATTCTTTTCTCTTCTTTTCTTTTTCTCCGACTCTATAACCCAAACGTGGTTTATATATATATATACATATATTTCTTTTTCTTCTAATTATTATTTGTGTCCTTGAAAACATTGTTATCTCGTGGTTGTTTGGGGTGGGGGTGGAGGGGTGGGAGTCGAACTGATATATCTTTGTATTTACTGCTTTGGAAAAAAATAAAATAATAAAAAAAAAAATTAAAAAAAAAAGATACCACGAAGGGCTATAAAACAAAAGAAATACATATAGAGAGAGGGCTGTTGAGAGATGAGAGGCACTGTTGGTGATAGTGAGGGAATCATTGAAGAGCCCCATCAAAGATTGTGCAGTATTCTGGTGCACAGTAAAATAATTATTTACTATGCTTTAGAAGCTAATACAATTGATATATAATGACAAATGTGTTGTAGAATGCACCATGTTTTTCCAAATTTTCTTGGGGGTGCAAAAAAAGGCTGTAAGCTGTCAGTTTGTTTGTAACACAAAACAACTTTTAACCCCTTCGGTGCTTATGACGAGCTGGACTCGTCATGGCACACAGTGCTCGTGTGCTCATGACGAGTCCAGCTCGTCATAAGACACCCACGGGGAAGCGCTGGCGCTCCCCGTGGGAATCCGATCGTCGGTTTTTTTGGGGAAGGCAGGGAAGGACTTCCCCTGCCTCCCCCGCCCCCCGCCCTCCCCATCAATGACGTCAGCGCGCGAGGCGCGCTGGACATCATTGAGGTTTCCCTTTCTTCCCGACGCGCTGGAAGCCATTTGCTTCCAGCGCGTCGCAAAATCAGGTGAGTTTTGGCTCGGGGAGGGGGGTTTGAATCGAAAGAGGCATCGAGGAAAGGAAAGGGTTTTCCTTTCCCCCGATGCCTCTTTGTGCATTCCTGCTGCACGATCATGTGATCGTGCAGCAGGAATGCTCCACGAGGAGGGAGGGAGGGTGATCTACGCCGCTGTAGTGTAGGAAAGGCACTATACATTTCCCCAACGAGGTAGCATTTACTGATTAGCCAGTAGAAAGTACTCCAGTTGAGTAGAGGTATTGCACAAAACGGTGGCATCTTCGTGGATAAATATGCAGGGCAGATGTGCCTTCTCTCCATTTCCAACGTGAAAAGTTAGCTGTAATCCTTGATGGAGGTCTTTGCATCCTTCATTTTCTCGAGCGCAATTCTCGTGTAGAATTCGTGAGCGTGGAGATGTGCCTTCTCTCCATTTACACCCTGAAAAGTTAGCTGTAATCCTTGATGGAGGTCTTTGCATCCTTGAATTTCTCGAGCGCAATGCTCGTGTAGTTCCTGTGACCAGGAGGTTCCTTCTCCTCGTCTGCCGCTGAGATCCTGCTCTGACCCTTTATAACAAGAGGCATGTGAACGGGCCTAGAAGCCCCGCTCGTTTGGCCCCGCCACACATACACTAGCGGTATGCAACGTCTGCCCGCCCTTTCCCCACTATGATGGACAGCTTACTCCAAGGACCCCGGCGCTTTCGGCGCGGTGGCAAAGTTACAGACACACAGGTCACTGGAGACAATTCTTCTGGTCCTTTACGCAGCTGTAGTGTAGGAAAGGCACTATACATTTCCCCAACGAGGTAGCACTTACTGATTAGCCAGTAGAAAGTACTCCAGTTGAGTAGAGGTATTGCACAAAACGGTGGCATCTTCGTGGATAAATATGCAGGGCAGATGTGCCTTCTCTCCATTTCCAACGTGAAAAGTTAGCTGTAATCCTTGATGGAGGTCTTTGCATCCTTCATTTTCTCGAGCGCAATTCTCGTGTAGAATTCGTGAGCGTGGAGATGTGCCTTCTCTCCATTTACACCCTGAAAAGTTAGCTGTAATCCTTGATGGAGGTCTTTGCATCCTTGAATTTCTGGAGCGCAATGCTCGTGTAGTTCCTGTGACCAGGAGGTTCCTTCTCCTCGTCTGCCGCTGAGATCCTGCTCTGACCCTTTATAACAAGAGGCATGTGAACGGGCCTAGAAGCCCCGCTCGTTTGGCCCCGCCACACATACACTAGCGGTATGCAACGTCTGCCCGCCCTTTCCCCACTATGATGGACAGCTTACTCAAAGGACCCCGGCGCTTTCGGCGCGGTGGCAAAGTTACAGACACACAGGTCACTGGAGACAATTCTTCTGGTCCTTTACGCAGCTGTAGTGTAGGAAAGGCACTATACATTTACCCAACGAGGTAGCACTTACTGATTAGCCAGTAGAAAGTACTCCAGTTGAGTAGAGGTATTGCACAAAACGGTGGCATCTTCGTGGATAAATATGCAGGGCAGATGTGCCTTCTCTCCATTTCCAACGTGAAAAGTTAGCTGTAATCCTTGATGGAGGTCTTTGCATCCTTCATTTTCTCGAGCGCAATTCTCGTGTAGAATTCGTGAGCGTGGAGATGTGCCTTCTCTCCATTTACACCCTGAAAAGTTAGCTGTAATCCTTGATGGAGGTCTTTGCATCCTTGAATTTCTCGAGCGCAATGCTCGTGTAGTTCCTGTGACCAGGAGGTTCCTTCTCCTCGTCTGCCGCTGAGATCCTGCTCTGACCCTTTATAACAAGAGGCATGTGAACGGGCCTAGAAGCCCCGCTCGTTTGGCCCCGCCACACATACACTAGCGGTATGCAACGTCTGCCCGCCCTTTCCCCACTATGATGGACAGCTTACTCAAAGGACCCCGGCGCTTTCGGCGCGGTGGCAAAGTTACAGACACACAGGTCACTGGAGACAATTCTTCTGGTCCTTTACGCAGCTGTAGTGTAGGAAAGGCACTATACATTTACCCAACGAGGTAGCACTTACTGATTAGCCAGTAGAAAGTACTCCAGTTGAGTAGAGGTATTGCACAAAACGGTGGCATCTTCGTGGATAAATATGCAGGGCAGATGTGCCTTCTCTCCATTTCCAACGTGAAAAGTTAGCTGTAATCCTTGATGGAGGTCTTTGCATCCTTCATTTTCTCGAGCGCAATTCTCGTGTAGAATTCGTGAGCGTGGAGATGTGCCTTCTCTCCATTTACACCCTGAAAAGTTAGCTGTAATCCTTGATGGAGGTCTTTGCATCCTTGAATTTCTCGAGCGCAATGCTCGTGTAGTTCCTGTGACCAGGAGGTTCCTTCTCCTCGTCTGCCGCTGAGATCCTGCTCTGACCCTTTATAACAAGAGGCATGTGAACGGGCCTAGAAGCCCCGCTCGTTTGGCCCCGCCACACATACACTAGCGGTATGCAACGTCTGCCCGCCCTTTCCCCACTATGATGGACAGCTTACTCAAAGGACCCCGGCGCTTTCGGCGCGGTGGCAAAGTTACAGACACACAGGTCACTGGAGACAATTCTTCTGGTCCTTTACGCAGCTGTAGTGTAGGAAAGGCACTATACATTTACCCAACGAGGTAGCACTTACTGATTAGCCAGTAGAAAGTACTCCAGTTGAGTAGAGGTATTGCACAAAACGGTGGCATCTTCGTGGATAAATATGCAGGGCAGATGTGCCTTCTCTCCATTTCCAACGTGAAAAGTTAGCTGTAATCCTTGATGGAGGTCTTTGCATCCTTCATTTTCTCGAGCGCAATTCTCGTGTAGAATTCGTGAGCGTGGAGATGTGCCTTCTCTCCATTTACACCCTGAAAAGTTAGCTGTAATCCTTGATGGAGGTCTTTGCATCCTTGAATTTCTCGAGCGCAATGCTCGTGTAGTTCCTGTGACCAGGAGGTTCCTTCTCCTCGTCTGCCGCTGAGATCCTGCTCTGACCCTTTATAAACAAGAGGCATGTGAACGGGCCTAGAAGCCCCGCTCGTTTGGCCCCGCCACACATACACTAGCGGTATGCAACGTATGCCCGCCCTTTCCCCACTATGATGGACAGCTTACTCAAAGGACCCCGGCGCTTTCGGCGCGGTGGCAAAGTTACAGACACACAGGTCACTGGAGACAATTCTTCTGGTCCTTTACGCAGCTGTAGTGTAGGAAAGGCACTATACATTTACCCAACGAGGTAGCACTTACTGATTAGCCAGTAGAAAGTACTCCAGTTGAGTAGAGGTATTGCACAAAACGGTGGCATCTTCGTGGATAAATATGCAGGGCAGATGTGCCTTCTCTCCATTTCCAACGTGAAAAGTTAGCTGTAATCCTTGATGGAGGTCTTTGCATCCTTCATTTTCTCGAGCGCAATTCTCGTGTAGAATTCGTGAGCGTGGTTAAGCAGATGTGGCTTCTCTCCATTTACACCCTGAAAAGTTAGCTGTAATCCTTGATGGAGGTCTTTGCATCCTTGAATTTCTCGAGCGCAATGCTCGTGTAGTTCCTGTGACCAGGAGGTTCCTTCTCCTCGTC
Source organism: Calotriton arnoldi (assembly GCA_963921515.1). Classification (NCBI taxonomy): domain Eukaryota; kingdom Metazoa; phylum Chordata; class Amphibia; order Caudata; family Salamandridae; genus Calotriton; species Calotriton arnoldi. The sequence continues at coordinate 1,924,366 of CAWUFW010002424.1, read as the reverse complement.
TGCCGCTGAGATCCTGCTCTGACCCTTTATCCCCTTCGGTGCTTATGACGAGCTGGACTCGTCATGGCACACAGTGCTCGTGTGCTCATGACGAGTCCAGCTCGTCATAAGACCACCCACGGGGAAGCGCTGGCGCTCCCCCGTGGGAATCCGATCGTTAGGTTTTTTTTGGGGAGGCAGGGGAAGGGCTTCCCCTGCCTCCCCCGCCCCATCAATGACGTCCAGCGCGCGAGGCGCGCTGACATCATTGAGGGTTTCCCTTTCTTCCCCGACGCGCTGGAAGCCATTTGCTTCCAGCGCGTCGGGGAAATCAGGTGAGGTTTGGCTCGGGGAGGGGGGGTTTGTATCAAAAGAGGCATCGAGGGAAAGGAAAGGGTTTTCCTTTCCCCCGATGCCTCTTTTGTGCATTCCTGCTGCACGATCATGTGATCGTGCAGCAGGAATGCCCACTAGGCACCAGGGTTTTTTTAATTTTTGTGTTGGGGAGTGGCCAAAAGGGCAAGGGTTGCTCCCCTTTTACGGGGGTGAATATTTTATTTATACTGTTAGGCCCACCTACCCCTTAGCTTGGCTGGTGGATTGTGTGTGGACTGGTGCATTATTTGCATATGTGATTGTAATGTTTTTTTCTCCTTTTTATTCTAGTGTAAAGCTTTTGATTCCTGTTTGCGGTTTCGGCAGTTGTGGTTCTGCAGTTTTGCGTAATTGCATTTATTTGGTAAGAAAAATATTTTTGTTGTGTGTACTCCAAATGAGTATTATTGTCATGCATGAATGAATTTTTTTGTAAGTGGTGCCATAATGGCAGCATATTTGTTAGTGTTCAGAGCATGAAATTCTTTGCGATGTTTTGCATTGTCTTATGTGTAATTTTTTTCTTCTTCTTTTTAGTGGGATATTGTTGATCCTTACTGTGTCTGTGCAGAGTAGGTGGTGGTGAGTCTAGCTGCTTCTGTCACGTGAGTGGTATAGTGTTGGAGTATATAGGTCTTTGTGATAAAGCTACATTTTGTTTATTTCTTTTTTTTACAAAGGGTTTGTTGTTGTTGACTTGTTTGACAAGTAACCTTTATTAGTAAGCATTATGGCTAGCCGTAGAATTACTGCTCAGCAGGTGGTTGGTTTGCTTCTTGAATCTTCCTCTGAGCAGGATTATGAGACTGACAGTGCGTCTGAGGGAGAGGAGGAGGGGAAGATTCAGGCAGTGAGTTTTCTCTCCACATGGAATCATCGGATGATGAAGGTACTCTCAGTGCAGATGAAGTGCCTGATTTAGAGGAGGATACTACTGTGCCGATGGTGCAAGAGGCATCTGGATTGCAGCCTGGGGCTGCTAGGCTTCCTACTGGAAGTGCTGGACTCTGGGTTGATCCAAACATGGTGCAGCCGGTGTTGCCTGCCTTTAGTGGTTATGCAGGGTGTAGAGTGGATTGTGAACATTATTTGCCTATACAGTATTTTCAGTTGTTTATGGATGATGTATTTTTGGGTGAGATTGTTGAGCAGACTAATTTGTATGCTGAACAGTTTTTGAGGGACAACAGTGCCAGACTTAGGCCCCATTCTAGAGCTACCCGGTGGAGTCCCACAAATCTGGAAGAGATGAAGAAGTTTTTGGGTTTGACTTTTTTGATGGGTTTGATAAGGAAGCCGTCCATGGGTTCATATTGGTCTACCAGTCCCTTGATGGCAACGGCCATATTTCCTGCAGTTATGACTCGTGATCGGTATTTACTTTTGCTTCGGATGCTGCATTTTGTTGATAATGGTTTGGCGTTGCCACGAGATCACCCTGAATGTGACCGTCTTTTTAAGATTCGGCCTGTTCTTGATCACTTTGTAGATCGATTTTCAGAGATCTATACTCCAGGGAAAGAAATATCTATTGATGAGTCTTTGGTCCTGTTCAAGGGCCGTTTGGTTTTAGGCAGTACATTCCTAGCAAGAGGGCACGCTATGGAATTAAGCTGTATATGTTGTCTGAGAGTAGGACAGGATATGTTTTTAATTTGCGTGTGTACACTGGTAGGGATTCCACTATTGACCCCCTGGTTGTCCGTCCACTTTTGGAGTTTCAGAGAAAATTGTGTGGGATCTTGCTAGAGGACTGTTTAACAGAGGCCACCATTTGTACCTTGATAACTTCTACACTGCTGTGCAATTGTTTAAGGAATTGTTCAAAGTGGACACTTTTGCTTGTGGCACAATCCGCTCTAACCGTAAAGGTTATCCAAAAGAGCTTGTTTGCAAAAAACTTCAGAGGGGACAGTGCAGTGCCTTGCGTAGTGAGGAACTGCTAGCTGTGAAATTTGTGGACAGGAGGGATGTGTACATGCTGACTACCATCCATGATGAGAGTACTTCACCTGTGGCTGTTTGGGGTCAGATTGCTGAAGTGCGCAAACCTGTGTGCATTTTAGACTACAATAAGCACATGGGTGGTGTTGATAGAGTAGATCAGAGGTTGGAACCTTACACTGCTATTCGTAAGTCTTACATTTGGTATAAGAAGTTGGCCATCCATCTCTTCAATTTAGCAACTTTCAATGCTTTTGTTGTGTTCAAGGAGTGTTCTCCTGCGTCAAAGTTGACTTTTGTTCAGTTTCAGGAGTCTGTCATAGGCAGCCTTGTTGTTGTGGAACAGGCAAGTGTTCCTAGAGTTGGAGTGGTGGAGGATGTGGCTCGATTGAAAGATCGCCACTTTCCTGATCACATTCCTCCTACACCCTCAAAAGACTTTCCCACTAGGAGATGTAGAGTCTGTTGGCGAAGAGGTACGCGGAAGGAGACTCGTATGTACTGCCCTGAGTGTCCTTCTAACCCTGGGCTGTGTGTGCCTGCTTGTTATAGAGCGTACCACAAGCAAAAGAATTATTGGGAGCAACCATGAGTGGTAAAGTGAACTGCCTGGTCTGTAATGTTTAAGAATTGTTGTTCTGTTTCAAGGTTGGCATTAGTGCAATGTATTTAGTTTCTGATTTTGTGTTAGTAGATTTGTATCTATTTGCAATTTGTTTGTGTTTTCTTTTTGTATAAAAAAATCCTAAATGTGATGGTGGTGTGTGTAGGCTGGTGCTTGGCTGGCGGTGTGCGTGGAGTGGCGCTTGGCTGGCGGTGTGCGGGGAGTGGCTCTTGGCTGGCGGTGTGCGTGGAGTGGTGCTTGGCTGGCGGTGTGCGTGGAGTGGCGCTAGGCTGGCGGTGTGCGTGGAGTGGCGCTAGGCTGGCGGTGTGCGTGGGTGGCGCTTGGCTGGCGGTGTGCGTGGAGTGGCGCTTGGCTGGCGGTGTGCGTGGACTGGCGCTCGGCTGGCAGTGTGTGAGTAGTGACTTGCTGCTGGTCACTACACACACTGCTAGCCGAGCGACACTCCACGCAATCCATCAGCTTGTGTGGTTGCTGTGTTAGGAATGTGGGCGTGTGAAAGTGATGGGCCCTTGAATGGCGCTGTCTGCTGGTGTGAGTGTTGTAATGTGATGGGCCCGCGGCTGGTGGTGTGAATGGTTTTGTATTTGTCACACGTATGAAAGGTGTATGAATGGCCTGTAAAGAGGTTGGTGCCTTGTCGTGGCTTTACAGCTCACGAGCTGTGAGTCAATGGTTCAGTTTCTCGTCCTTTCAATTATTAACAGTGCATTTCATTTTTGTGAAATCACTTGTTAATACAATTGTATATACTGAACCATCACTCACCCTCGTGCCAAATCCAACCAGTATGTGTGTGTGTGCTTGAGGATTAGATGGCTGTGCAGTAATATTTTTTTTTGTCTTTCTCAAGCAGGGTGTACCTTGTCCCTTTTTGTGAATGTTGTAATGTGTTTGTTTCGTGCCTGGGGGTGTGAATGGTCTTGTGTGTATCACGTATGAAAGGTGTGTGAATGGCCTGTAAAGCGGTTGGGGCCTTGACGTGGCTTTACAGCTCACGAGCTGCGAGTCACTGGTTCCGTTTTTGTCCTTTCAATTATTGACAGTGCATTTCATTTTTGTGAAATCTCTTGTTAATAAAATTGTATATACTGAACCATCACTTGCCCTCGTGCCAAATCCAACCAGTATGTGTGTGTGCTTGAGGAATAGATGGCTGTGCAGTAATCTTTGTCTTTTTAGTCTGTCTGCCAAGGTGTACATTCCGTCTAAGAATAACCTACCAACTGTAGATATTGTCGTAAACGAAACACCCATGGGAGTACATGGTGATATCTCTCTTGTGGATCCCAACAAGTTATGGTACCCACAATGTCCTGCAAACCTCAAAATGTCTGTCACATTTTCCTTGCAATATTGTGCCAAAATTTTCACGCTGCAGAAATAAACAACACATTATCTCAAAATGACCTGGTTTTGCAAGGGGGTCACCTGGGTTTTGGCCCG